>PYWC01000051.1:445808-549770 GCA_003182015.1 Tuber magnatum
GGAGCCCGGGCCATCGGGTCTCCGTAGGTCAAGTACTCCCTTGCCTGCCGGTTCCTACCAGTTCGCCTCCGAGCTACCTGTATGGGTGTAGGTTCCGGCTGCCATAGCTCACGTATGCTGGGTCGTTACAATTATCCTGAAAGTTCGCTTAGGACCCATCATCATCGTCATCGCTATCCTGCAACAATCTCATGTCGTCGTGCAATATTCATTCCACTCCCCGCAACCCTCTTTCCAAACACTCCAGACATGGCACTCCACGCAAAAAGCAACCTGACTCCCAGTAGTGTGGTAGGTCCCCGAAGTTTCGTATTATCCGGTCCTCCCATTTCTCCATTTCGATATCGATTCGTCCGCAATCCTCGCAGTGATCAATGTAGAATATCTTCCAGTATGCGCTTAGTGGGATGATTTCTTGGTATAGCAGGTATCCCAAAATGAAGTCTAGTCCCTTTATGCTGACTTCTTTGTAGTTTGACATTTTGCTTCTTTTGCATAAGGATAAGGTTTGTCAGAGGGTAAAGGTTCTTTCTTTGGTTTGGAGGTCTGGTAGTGTGGTCTGTTTTCTTCAGCGGGTTAGAGGGATGGTGGGTGGTATTTATTCTTTGGTGGTGACCTCGCTTAGGTGTTGGCCTCGCTTAGGTATCGGCCTCGCTTAGGTCTTCAGGGGAAGGAGTGTGCTGCTTAATTTCGGTTTCCTCCGTCTCCATGCAACGATCACATTTTTCTGTGCTCAGGTAGCACCCGCTACTGAAGCAGAAAACATCTGACAATGTTTCTCCCCACATCTATCCCGTCAACTTTTTTGTTATTTCAAGGCATTTGTTGCAGATATGTATGAATAGTTGGTGTGTAAGGTATCGTCTAGGGATAATATCATGGTTCACCAACAGTCCTATTAGCTGATGGTGCAGTCTCCCAGGTACTTGGTCATAGTTTGACATTGTAAGGCTGTTGGATGGTGTGTTTTTTCTTTCGCTATTGCCAGTACTCAGCCGCGGCCAGCCAGGCTAGGTATGCTGCTTCATCTTCCATTACCCGATTTTCATCTTCGCTGCTTTCGAAATCGCTCTCTAAATGGGCTGACCAAAATCCGCCCTGTATCCCTTGGTCCGTGCCCAGGCGCAGTTGTTGGATTTCCGGCAGGGTTGGGCACCATGCCACTGTCACATGGTTTATCGTAGGGGGTAACTTGTCCTCCGGTCTATTGTCTTCCCACCATTGATTAACCAATTCCATCGCATTTTCCCATCCTTCAAGGGGTTCCCAGCTATTCTCTGTTTCCGGGTACCCCACCCATTTCACTAGGAATTGGTCACGATCATATCGTCTTCTATGGTCTCGTATCATTTCCACTTCCAATTCCGGCTTCTCGTTAATTACGATCAGGGGTGGTTTTCGGTAGCTCCTTCCAGGGAAGGAGATATTATCGTTAGGGAGGTATCTTTTCACGGTGGATGCGTGAAGTGTTGCTTCTCGGTTTCTGTATATTCTGCCATCCATTTCTACCCTCTAATTTTGTGTATGCTTATCGTATACGATTTTCTGGAATGGTCCACGCCAGTGCGGTTGCAATTTCTTGCTGCATCCCAACTCCGTTGCGAATAAACTTCTGTATACTAGTAACAGATTACCCTTTCCTATCGGTATATGGTGTCTGCGTCGTTTTGCTGCCATCCTCATGGTTCTAAATTGTGCCAATTTGATAGCATTGAATGCCATGTTCCGGATTGCTTGGTGCCTGTTTAACAATTAGTCGGCAGCTGGTACTACAGAGTTCTTGAAGTTCACTAGGGGAAGTAGCGGGTAATTCTTTCCCAAAATAGCCTTATATGGTGACATACTGAGAGTTTCAGACCATCCTGCATTCAGGTATGCTGCTGTCTCCGGTATGGCATCAAACCAATTGCTTTGTCTTACATTGACTAGGTTTCGAAGCGCTGTCTTCAATTCTCGAATTTTCCTTTCGACCTGTCCATTTGTTTCATGATGGCCTGGTGCCACCTTGATATGCTCAATGCCTAATGATCGACACTGTTGTCTCCACACATGTGACTCAAATCGCGGGTCCGCATCACTTACCAGAGATGTTGGGTAGCCATGGGGTGTAAATATTTTGTTGTGTAGAAGTTCCCAGGTTGTTATTGCCATTACTTGCTTAGTTGTAGGTATGAGTCACGTGAATCCCCAAAACCTATCTATCGCAACTAGGATTGTGTCGTATTCTCATGAATTGTGAAAGGGTCCCGCAAAATCAATAGCTTTTGATTCGAAGATTTCCAAGGGCAGGGCAATTGTCTGAGCCTTTCCTTCTGGTAATTTTGTAGGCTCCTTATTTATCTGGCATGTGTGGCATTGGGTCACATACACTCTGAAGTCCTTTCGCATTTCAGGCTAAAATAGGTACTTGGTAGCGTACCTTAAGTTTCGTTCAATACTGTGGTGGCCTTTGTTGTGGATTTCGCTAATGACATACTGTCTTAACATCGTATTTCTGTATGCAGGGCGTTTTGGGATATACAGGCAGTCTTCCCCATATATGGTTTTTGCGTATACCATTACATTTGCAACCCTGTAGGAGGACATGTCTCTGGTGGAGTGCATACTCTAATTGACTTTTTTCCAAATTGGTTCTCTCCGGTATGCTGCAACCGTGTGTGCTCAGAACGTTGCGATCATTTCATTGACTGTTTGTAAGGTGTCGTGTTCATCTTCTATCTCGCTTCCTCTGGTTGTCTCAGGTAGGTCTTCCTTCTAGTTATCTTCCAAGACATCGTATAGCCCGTGCCGATATTCAGTCATCGTCTGGGGCATTACTAAGACTATTGTCTTATGGCTAAGGCTTTCTAGCTGTTCTGCTCGTCTAATTGGTGGTGGGCTATCATGTCCTGGCATTCGGAATGCCGCTATTGTCTCGGTCGCAAGGTTCTCTATTGGTTCTGGTTCTGGCATTTGGAATGCCCAGGCTTCCGGGTTTAGCAGTGCCGGAATTGCATAAAATCTGGGCATCGGCTGGGCAAGAGTAGACAGCCCTTCTCCTGCACTATTTGGTCTTCCGCCGGTCATTTCTTGCCATTCACAGTCGTTGATTTCGGAAGACTCCGGAGGGCTCAGGTCGATTTCTGTACTTGGGGGGCTCGGTCCTTCACTATGCGGGTGTGGGCTCGGTTTTCTCCGTTGTCTAGAGTAGTTATTTGTGAATTTGATCTCAGTTTGATGATACGGGTAATGACCCATGTAACAGTGTGAGTAGTGTACCATGCTATGTTGGAGTTCTTCTGGTAGCGTACTTCGCAGGGTACACTGGTCGCCCCAATCGTTTCCGGCAGTGATTGAGCAGGGGCTTTCAGGGGGTACAGGGGCCTGGTTGGAGTACTCAGTGCATGAGTGAGGAGGGGAAGTAGGGGAGAACTCTTGCGTGGGCTCCATTGTGTTTGATTCTTGCTCATAGACCGTGTTATCTGAGATATCATCCGATTCCTTTGTACAGTCGTGGACATAGAGTGGGTTCAAGTCTGATTCTCCCTCGTATATCTGGGAAAGAGCATCAGCTAAATAGTTCGTACTGCCTGGCGCATAGACTATCTTTGCATCGCATTTTCCCAAGGCACTTAGGCATCTAACTTGCTTTCTGCTCGGGTTCTTTGCCGTTCGTAGGTATATTAAGGGTTGGTAGTCTGTAACTATTGCAAAGGAATTTCCCCTTAGTACATTGTGGAACCCATTAAGCGCTTCCACTATTGCTAAGGCCTCTTTATCGGTGGTCCTGTAGTTCATCTGAGTGTTGGTGAACTTCCTGCTGAGTAATGCGGCTGGTCGTGCTGTCTCATAAGTGGGTCCTTGTCTCACCCATGCTCCAACTCCTAGATCTGAGGCGTCCGTAACCAACGAAATTGGTTTCTGGCTTCATATGTCTATTGGTCGCATGACCTGGTGATCGATAATTTGCTTGTGGACCATATCGAATACGGTCTGGTGGGTCATTGTCAATACGAATTTGGCGTTTCCTGTTAAGTCAGTTAACGGTGCCCTCAAAGTAGCATGGTGTGGGAGAAACTGGGCCACACAATTTACTGTTTCTGGGAATCGTTATAATTCCTTCTTGTTTTCTGGTGTCTCCCATCCTGCAATGGATAATATTTTCTGGGGGGAGGCATGGATTCCCTTGTTGTCCACTATATGTCCTAATACTTCCAGCTTATCTGCAAAAAGTACTGACTTCCTTTTGGTCGCATAGAATTTTGCTTTTCTGAGTCAATCACATACTTGACGTATGTGTTTCTCGTGTTCCTCTGATGTGTCTGAAAACATGAGAACATCATCAATGTATACACATACAAAATGATGTAGAAATTCGCTTCGGAGGTTCTCCATTATCTGCATGAATGTTGCTGGTGCATTCATGTCTCCTTGTAGCATTACTTTGCTCACAAATCCTACGAATGGGGTTTTGAATGAGTTGAACTTAACACTGTCCTTGCCCACCCGTGTTTGGAAGTATGTGTCACTTAGGTCAATCTTACTCCTGAATTTCACTTGGCCTATTCGGTTAAGGATCTGCTGTTGGTTTGGAATCGATGGACTATCAATAATCGTGTTATCGTTTCTCACTTTCAGGTCCACCAGGGGGCGGATCCTTCTGTCTGACTTGGGTTGTAGAAACATAGGTGCTGCTCCGGGAACCTCCCATCGTACAATTACTCCACTTCGTAATTTCTCGTTTATCCAGTTCATGAGTTTCACCTTACAGGCTTCTGGGATCCAGTATGTTGGTTGGTTTCGTAGGTCGGTTGGAGCTTTCAGCCAAATATGGTGGCTCATCTTATGCACAGGGGATAGCGTTTCAGGGACCTTGTCTGGGGATACATCCTTGTATTCTTTCAACAACGTTGTTGTGTTGGTGTCTGACACAGCGGCTCGGAATTCCTCGCTTGTTGGTTTGCATAGCACACGCAGTTTGTCTTCCGGAAATTCCACTGCTGTATCCCCACACCCGATAAGAGCATTATGTCTTTTCAGGAATGGCATTCCAATCAAGACGTCGTACTTTGCCCAGTTCCCTACCAACATCTCCTGATTTGTCCTTTTCTTTTTCCTGATTCCTATAGTCAGCCTACACTTCTTGTGGCTTGAAGAGTGGGATCCTTTCATGGCCATATTGACTGTTGTTGGTTGTGGTAGAGGCTCTGTAGAGATGCCATGGGTAGAGATAAAGGTGGCGCTAATTATGTCCCAGCCAATTGTTCCCGTGTTAAATAGTACCTTTGCTGGGTGGCCTTCTATGTGAATCATTCCTGCAAGAGCGTCACAGGGCCTGATTGCCAGCGTTGGTTGCATTCGGAGACTTTCCATTTCCACCGAGTTAATTTTCACTTTGTCATATTCGGTTGCTTCCATGTGGTTCATGCTAGCCTCTCGCTTAGCGGCTTTTTCTTTTCCCTTTTTAGCATAGCGGTCCTTTGCGTAGTGCCCCTTTTTCCCACATTCGAAATATGTGCCTTCCTCGCGTCATTTCTGCTTCTTGTCTTTCTTGTCTTTTAAATCGTTGCGGTATGGTTTATCCTTCTTTGTATCATCCCGCGATGATGATCCTTTGCTGTTCTTCTGCTGTAGTATGTGGCTTCAGTAAACTCCTGTCTCATACAGGATAGTGTCCTTCCGTTCGGACCGCTTAACCATCTTGTCAAAGGAATCACCTTCTTCTTCCCTGGGTTCTACCTCTTGGTGTAGTCTAGGATGCATTGCTTCATACAATCCTTGTCGCAGCATGTACTGAGATACCATCCCGGTAGGCAATTGTCCATGATACATAAAGAGATCAATCGCGACCAAGGTTATTCTTTCTGTTTTGCTATTTCGTACTTGCTGGATATCCTTGAACCTTTTGTATAGTTCTTCCGCGTTTTGCGAGGATTGGAATCTCCCTCTCAGGTATTTTATCAGGGTCGTTCCTCAGACTTTTTCCCCACTCTCATAGTGGTTCATTGCTTGGTGGTATGCTTCCTTTGCTTTTCTGATACAGAAGCTGCCAAAGTACGCTGCGCTTCCTTCTTTGGTTTTGTCCACTCCGCGCAGGGCCAGGTATTGAGAAGTGGTTATTGCCTATCGGTTAAATGCTTCAGCTTTTAAATCATCCTTCTCGCCCCAGAACAAGTGTGGCAGTGGAAGTTTGATTTTAGGTCCTGTTCACTTGGTGGATTTACCTTCGGACATATTGTGTTCCGACTATTCGTTACTGAAGCTATTGTCTGACAAGCTTTCCAGAGAGTTGCTGCGGAATTCGCCTGGTGGCTGCCTTACTACTGAGTGATCTGATGCTTCTTTGTCGTTGTCTTCCTTTTTAGGTCTTCCGACAGGTATGCTGTCTTTCTTCGGTGGTTGCGCTGGTGCCTTTCCTTTGCTGAGGCTGGCAGGAAATAGCCCAGGAAGGCTGGTTGCTGCCTTTACTAATTCGTCAGTCAATTCGCTAAAGGTCTTCCTGGCCAAGTCTCTTACTAGTTGTCTTTCTGCTTCGTCAATTGAGAAGTTGCTCTTTGGCCCTTTCAGTTTCTTTGGTTGCCTTTTCTCGGTAAGGCTTTGTCATGGGACCTGCTACCCACTTCGCGTCTCCAGTGACTCAATTGTGTCGTATTGGCGGAGCCTAACCTCGCTTGGCTCTGCCACTCCCCACTGCTAGCTTCGTTGTTGGATGCTTCGTAGGCTGATCAGACCATGTCCCTGCAGGTTTCTAACCACTTGCTAAGGTTAAAAAAATGTAACATTTTCGGGCCAGGCCCTAGTCATGTAGCAGTACGATAGGAGCAGATGGCTTCTTGATCAACAAGAAGCGAGCGCTGCTTACTAAAGCAGGCTTCGAACGGGGTGTAATAGGAGATCAAAGAAGTAACCGTTCAACCAAGTATATTAAGAATACTGTCTGTCGAAGTCTGCTGTTTGCACTGCAGGAATCAGCGGTCTTTAAATACAGCATATCGCTTATCTCCAGTATGAGCGATATTGCAAAACGTTGTTTGTATCAACTGATAGCACACAAAACAATACAAGTATCAACCGATACTATGAAACCAAACATAAAACAATTTGTGTATCCACTGATAGCACACCAAACAATACAAGTATCAAACGATATTGTGAAACCAAACATAAAACAATGTGTGTATCAACCGATAGCACACGAAACAATACGCGTATTAAACGATACTGTGAAACCAAATATAAAATAACCTAGTACCTGTACCGGTTATATATTAAGCCTACTTTGATTGAATAAAATTGTTCCATCCATTATCCCCACTAGTTGTACCAGCCTCCTAAAGCCCCTTGATCCTGTAGTCCATAAACCAGTTAAACAGTATCTCTGAGAGTTCACGGATGCTTACCTTGCTGAGCGGTCTGAGATTGAGAATATTTGATAGTGGTCGGTGAGTGATAAATGGGTCATGACAACCCATGTTGTTGCTCGTGCCTGGCATGCATTTCGTCAACAAAGGTTAGAACTTATTCACAAGTCATTTTACAATGTGGGACTGATCTTACCTGTTGATAGCAGCTGTAATGATGACATAAAAATTAAAGGATTTGCTTCTTCTGAGATTGAAATTGGAGATTGGTTATTGGATCTTCCTGTTCCTCTTTCTCTTCAGTTAGCAGAGTCATTTCGTGCTCTTCCACAAGAAATCGACCTTTATGATAATCTACACTATGTGTGGACTTTTGAAGGTTATTAGCATAACAGCCATTTACTATTGGCAGGGGATTGCGACCTTTCTGTACCTGATGGAGGAGATACTATTGACTTTAACATAATGGACCATCAGACTGATAGCTCGCGAGTTAGTTTTTCAGAGCTTGTCACCATTAGCTTGTACTTTTTTATTTTTATTTTTATTTCCTTTTATATATTATAGTGAGAGAGAGAGATATACCTTAACCGGAAAGGGGAGGGGGGACCACCGATGGTAGCAATCAATTCTACAGTTGAAAAGGTATGACAATAGGGACAAGAGTGATCGGAAAACCACTAATTTGACCAATCATTGTCATGGGCTGCCGGTATTTGAGAGCAGTCAATTAGGCTTCAAATTTGGTGAGGAAAAAAGTAATCGGAAAGCCAAATACTACATTCCAATTTTCTCGGTTGTTCTAGTATTCAGCAGATTTTCCAGTATCAAACCATTGGGAAATCTGATGTCTCAGGACCCCTGTTGGGCGTTTTCGCCATGCAGATCATGGCTTGGCGAAAACCCGGATAACAGAAGATAATACGGTACTCATCCAGCATTCCTACATCCACTCTAGGCCAGCGCCCAGAGTACGTAAGCGCCACCATGATTCACCCGGTCTGTCATCCACCCTCGGGTTGTGCTCAGATTATGTAAGCGCTGCAGCTATTCAACATACTCGTCCAGTGGCCTATCTGCCGCCCCGGATTAGTTCAAGGTTAATGTTGCCTGATTGACTGATAAAATGCAAGGGGAATACCGAAGGGCAGATGCCACTTTGGAGTGATTCCGGGGTCGCGTTGTGCAGTGGGTCAGACTTCGGGCCTGGCCTTCAGTTGTGCCGGGATCTTCCTGTGCGTTTCAATGTGCGTTGAGAGCCAGGGTATGCGGGGTGGAGAGCTAAGGCCTGTACTTCGTACTCTCGGGGTTATGATGAATGGTTCTACAGGCGTATTGATTCTGGACCGATGTATTGCGGGCTCCGGGGGGTGGATTCGTATTAAATATGTCAGTCAGCCGGGCAGGCGGGAATTGTGGGCGATCACGGAGTATCACTTTGCACCACAGAAATGATGAGTGAAGTAAAGGAGAATTTAGTGAGGTACTTTTGTAAAGAGTCTATGATTGTTTTTGAGTGAGCCAGAATTGTTAACCGTTGATTGACTTTATTATTGACCCCCTTCCTATCACCAAAGTGGAGTACAATTATATACTACAGAAAGCCCAATCGACCAGATATCCATCTGGTGGCTACATCCCTTCCAATCCATACCACTCCTCACTCCATTCTAAACCACTCCTCGCATCTCATCACATAAGTCCATACCGCTCCTTGACACTGCTCCTTGCATAAGTCTAGATCGCTTCTTGTATGAGGTTATCAGGAAGCCCCTGAGAAACCCTGCCATATCACAACAATCAGGAAGCGAGTGGGAGGAAAACCATGAACATAATAATTATTTTAAGTCCAAGGGGAACATGGACGGCGGATGGAAAGTAAGTTTTTGTATAAGAGGAAAAAAAGGTGAACAAAGAGGGTCGGCCCTGGATGGCCAGCACTATAGTGGAACATGAGAAAAAGGTACTAAATTTATAAAGGAGGCGGTAGAACGCGCAGACAAGTCAATAGTGAGACTCTATGCGTCCTCTACCACAACTAGCAAGCACAAATCCCACCCATAAAAGCAAGGAAGTAGTATTTTCTTTTTTTTAGCATCTCCCCAACCTACCCAAATGCCGGTATGGGAGGGGGGGTGGACGAACAGGTGGGTACAACAAACAGACCAAACAAAAGCGACCTCCACCTATGCTATCCATGCACCTTATTCCAGCATCCCTCTCACATATATCTTGGCCCATTCCATCCCCCAATATCACCTCACCACCTTTGCCCCCAGACACCCGGAAATTTAGAGTTAAAAAGCAACTCTCTGTCACCTCCGAACTCTTGCAGTAACGCCAAAGTGCGGGCCACAACACCTTCCCGCTGTTCATCACTTAAACGATGCAGGGACCCGTGTGGGGACGTACCAGTGCTCTCCAACTCCGATCTCAGACGGCCACTTGCCTTCTCATGCGCGATGTATTCCTTCAAAACCTTTTTTGCCATAATCTTATCCAAACTCTCCTCCATGTTGGGCATCCCCCAAGGCCAGTACCATTTGCCATGCGAGCCTCTAGTATAATACTGCCGTCCGCCCAGTTTGTTGAAGGCTTTTATCCAGATGCGGCAGGCGCCGCAGCTGAGCTTGGAGACCCCAATGTAGGAAAATGGGGGGACATTGCCCCACTCGTGTGTAGTTTCGAGGTGCTGGATAAGTTTACATTCGTAGTGGACTGCGCACCTATATTTACGTGTGCCAAACCTGTCCAAAAGCTTCACCGCATCGCCCTCCTGCCAGTTGTAACTCTGTTGACATGCAGTCTTCAAGAAAAGCTTCCACTCCTCCTGCGACGGGGGTAATTGCACAGTACGAATCCGCCTTGGGACACCAATAATGAACATGCGGTATAGCAAGGCGGGCCGGAGGCGGGGAGAATGGGCGAATCCAAATAGAGTTTCAATGTGCTGGGATAGGGAAGTCAGTTTCACAAGGGCACGTCGGAGGTTGAAGGGGCCATCAGGACAATCATCTAGGAGAGAAGCAAAGTCAGGTTAATGACTAGAACAGAAAGTATGCAGCACGGTAAAATCTCTTGCGATTTGCTATCTCCAGTAGGCCACTAATCTCCGGATTCAGAGACAAAACACCTCGAGAAGGAATAATATTTACCTAACGAGGTATAGCTTGAGCGGGAGAAGTATAGTAGACAAAGGAAATTACGCCACCAGCTAGTGAGGTCAAACCGCCCTAGCCTGCTCAAGCTATACCGTGTTAGGTAAACACTATTCCTTCTCAAGGTGTTTCGTCTCTAAATCCGGAGATTAGTGGCCTACCGGAGATAGCGAATCGCAAGAGATTTTATGGTACTCAAGCCATGGGGAGCAGAAGAGGCATACCTTTTAGCTCCTCGGCCAAAACCTCGCAGCCGGTCTTATGTCTATCAGCGAGCACAACTCTTACTTCCTCGTTGGCCATCATGCTTTCCTTATATACCCTTGCCCATTCCTCATCTGTAAGTTGGCTTTGTGGATTATCATGAAGCTTGGAAACTAGCTCCAGCGCCCTCATCAACGCAATCACAGCGTCGAACAGATTCTGTTCAAACCCATGTAGGCCGGAGGACCGACGCCTAGCAAGCAACACCTTCATGAAGTGACCAAGGTTCCAATACCACTTCCCCATCCGCCTTATCTGTTTTTTTAGGGAGTACAGGTATATGTCGCGAAATATCTGTATCTTCAAAGTGAGAGCCACCCGCATGGGCATCTCTGGTGACTCCAGCTGGTACTCAGGCTTGTCGGGTCCCCTCCGCTCCGCATACTCATTTGATAGGGTTTGCAAATTTCCCCAAACATTGCGGAGATGATCGAGTAGACCCTTCGCAACTCTTTGGTTCTCGGCGATTGTTAGGCGAATTTCTTCTTTCTGAGGGTCCAGTTGTAGAGCTACTGCGATGACCTGGTGTCTCTCCCGAGAAACAGATATATTGGCAATGGCATCCAGGATGGGAAAGGTGCGAACGTTTGTCGCCTTGTTATCGACAATGCCGTGTTCGAAGGTGTGAGATGAAGCGTCCAAGCGGCGAGAAGACCCGTCTTGCATATCCGCAAAAATGTGGCTCATTAGCGCCACCAGGTGGTGCGGATCGAGTTCGTTGGACATGGCCCTAAATCCACCAGCCAATGGGCAAAACAGGATGTGGCGGGCTTTTGCTCGGGCTAAGTATCCAAAATATTAGTACCGTACCGTATCAAAGCGAGCAAGCCTTTTAATTATACCGTCAATAATACTATAAGAGCTCTTGCAATCCACTATCTCCGGCAGCCCAGTAATCTCCGGATCCTGAGTCGAAAGCTCTTGACAAGGATTGCCGTTTTCACGACGCGATATCGGGTCAGCCCACGAGACGGGTTGGGCCTCGTTGGCTAGTATTTGCAGCTCTGTTGGCCTGTTGAACGAGACTCTTATCGGGCTGATTTCCGCTGATAAGCTGATAGCAGGTTTCAAGAGTTTCCTACGGTGATGGCGGGGGTGAAAAGCCTATGGAGAGAAAAAAGACTAAGAGGAAAGGAAAGGCTCGCAGAGACAATGGTTTGGAGGGTTGCAGGGGTGGGGAGGAAAGAAGAGGCTCGAGACGGAGAAAGACGTAGATCTAAGCTAGAGAAAGGAGGAGGAAGAACGAGGGGGCGGCGGGTGGTGTCAACGTCGCGAGAGAAGGATGAGTGGATAGTCGAAGGCCGACCGGGAGGTAAAACAAAGTGAGCAACTCTCTCGAGCGCCGTGCCAAGACATTTTGTTTGTGTAATCACGTGATGCATATCCTCACACCAATTCGGCAACCACGACTCCGGTCCACGAGAGCACAGCGCGTGGTCCTGATCATACCGTACAAGTGCAGTACCGGTATTATCTCGAGTTATAGTTTTTTGCCAAGACCGGGCGTTGCTTATGGTCGGTGGGTGCGTGGAGTCTGAAATGGGCCCCTCCAATGCCCCAGGCAGCATAGTAATGAGGGAGGATTTTAGGTGTCTACAACAACGCGGCTGGTTGTGCTGTAACCGCTACTCGTGCCAAGGTTGTGGCTGCGCCACAACCCACGTCTGCTTGCTGGCTCGCAACAGTGGGCACTCTCAAGAGAGTGCTGGACAGCTCAGTGGTCTTGGACAGCTCAACGGTCCTTGGGTGTTGCCATAGAAACTCTGTTTTCATGGAAACTGCATTGCCATGGAAACTTTATTGCTAAGCATTCTTTTACAATTCAGCTATTGTATAACAGTATAGTTAGACTCATTATAATACAACTCTATAAATATTCATATTCATTTATTAGTGAATACTCAATTTCCATATTGGCATCTGCCAAAGTGATAAAAGACATACATGCCAATAAGATAAATTTGTTAAGAGAAGTTCCTTGTATATTAGTTGTTGGTCTAAATATAGTAATTCTATGGTCTGGCAGAGATGCAGTGATTTTACATGTAGGAACTATACTGCCATACTGAATGACTGAGAGTTGCCATTCAGGCTGGAGGTTTAGTTAATTATACTAATATACAATAGCTCAATGAGCTACTAGTGCTACCTTGTTTATATAGTAGCTCAATTGCTTTGCCATTGTAGTACAACATAATTGAATAGTTCAACCACTTAAAACTCAAACAATTTTACCAAAGTATAGATCAATAACTCTCAGGCTTCCTAACTCCTATATTATATTGGTTTAAAGTTCTTTAAACCTCTCTATCTTTGTAGTTTTTCTGCTTCTCAGCTCTCCAGTTTTCCAGCTCCTCAGCTTTCCAGTTATTCAGCTCTCCAGTTATTCAGCTCTTCAGTTCTCCAGTTATTCAGCTCTCCAGTTCTCCAGCTCATCAGCTCTCCAGTTATTCAGCTCTCTAGTTCTCTAACTTCTCAGCTCTCCAGTTCTCTGGGTCCTCAGCTCTCCAGTTTACCAGCACCTCAGCTCTCCCCTTCTCTAGCTCCTTAGCTCTCCAGCATCTCAGCTCTCCTGTTCTTCAACTGTCTAGTTCTCCTACTCCTCAGCTCTCTAATCCTCCAGCTTTTCTGCTCTCTAGTTCCTCAGTTTCTTTACTCTTTTACTTACTAAATGTTATAGTTAGTAGCTCACCTTCATGTTATAATCTTTTATATTCTATATTTAGTCTATATTTTAACTGTATATACTATAACAGATATCTCAGCTATCTATAGCATCATCATCGAACTCAGTACTGATTCCTCCAAGTCAGCATATTGAGCCATATCAAGATATTGAGGCCCGAATTCAAGTAGCGATCACATTTCTTGTTACAACTGGGGAGGAGAATCCCAATTTTTTAAAAATATTACAGAAGCATGAGATTCCAGTAAGACGATTACGAGCAGACTGGCAAGGGCGCTGATCAAAGATTGAACAACCTGCTACCAACTCCAAGTTATCAGAAGACCAAGAAGCTGCTGTCTGCCAGTATCTGGACAGGTTGGACGCTGTGGGAACAAGTGCTAGGCTTGAAATGGTATCAGATTGTGCAAATACAATTGTAAAGAATGCATATTCTGGCCCTCTACCAATACCAGTCGTCAGTGAGAAATAGGCATGAAGATTTCTTGATCACTATTCCGAGTACTTTATATGCAAGCAACATACCATTGATGCTGATCGGAAAAATGTTTATCACCTTGATGATTTATATACCTGGTTTACTAAGTATCAAACAGTTTGCAATCAATATAAATTCGAAATAACAGATATCTACAACTTTGATGAAACTGGATTCTGAATTGACATTGGCCGGCCACCAATGGATCATAACACGAGATCCCAATCGTCAGGTCTACCTTACTGGTTCCACTAATTGAGAACTTGTTTCCATCTCTGAAACCATAAGGGGAGATGGATATGTCCTTCCTCTAATAATGATTGTTCCAGGGGCTATATATCAGGAACCCTAGTATACCTCTACCTCCATACCAGATAACTACCTTATTGGTTTATCTGAAACTGGTTATAGTAATAATATGTTATCAATGAAGTGGATCGAATACTTTGAGTTATTTTCGTCTTTACGCCAACAAGGTCAATATCGACTTCTACTCCTGGATGGCTTTGGCTCACACTGTATGAAAGAGTTTCTGGACTACTGCAATCTTCACAAGATAGTAGTCTTTTGTCTTCCTCCACATACAAGTCACCTTGTACAACGGTTAGATGTAGTTGTTTTTCAACCATATAAGCATTACCATGCTATGGCTGTAGAAGCAGCTACCAGAACTGGATGTAATGAGTTTGACAAGATTGAGTTTTTAGATATGATTGATTCTATCCACCAGCAAAGATTTAAAAAATCTACTATCCACACTGTATTTCAAGCTACTAGTCTCATTACCTATGATCTAGAAAGGGTAATTTGCAAGTTACAAGAAGCTTGTGTCCCCTCTACATGACCAGTTACACCACCACCACTACAAGGCTCTATGTCTTCTTCTACTATATGACTTACAATATGAAGTCTTAAGAGGCGAAGCATGGAATTGACAAAAGAGGCGGCTGGTCTTTGTCCCACCTTTCAGGGAAAGTTGAAATTGGTTCTAAAGGGGGGGTTGGCACGAGCACAGTCTGGGGCCCTTTCTGTGGAGCATTTGGAGACAACAAGAGCAGCTGAGCAAGCCAGGAATTTGAAGTGTAGGGGTCAAAATGGAAGACAGGTACAAAAAGGTTGGATTCTCTATATCTTAGGGGTACGTCGAATGGTGAAAAAAAAAGAGGATGTAGAGCTAGAAAAAGCAGAAAAGCAGTTGGGACAAGCACAAAATGCAAAAAAAAAGAGCAGAGCAGGCTGAACATAAGCTGTTAATAATAGAAATAATGGCATACATTAAGGAGAGACATATAATTCAAGCCTATAAGAACAAACTATCAAAGTAAAAAGTTAGGCGTATTAATAGGCAGGCAAGGTTGCAGAAATTTAGGTAAAATAAAAAGTATTGCTTCTGTGTTGCTGTATTGCTATATTGTATTAAGTTACCAGTATCATGTTTCTATGACAACATGTCAGATGATATTGTATTAAGCTAGGAGGTTGGTATGGCAATACCCAAGGACCATTGAGCTGTCCAAGACTTGAGCTGTTCGGCACTCTCTTGAGAGTGGCCATGGTTGTGAGCCAGCGAGCAGATGTGGGTTGTAGCTGCGCCACAACCTTGGCACAAGTATGGTGGAGGACCCCTTGAATCAGACCAGTGTGACATTTGAATTTAATAGCTAATAGAAAAATATTGGATAAGACCAAATGTCTCAGAAGTGTACAAGGGGTATATAGATGGAGAGAAAGGGAGAGGAAATTAGGACTATATTGTCACGATCTGGCTAGAGGAGCGCTAGCCAGGTGATGGCAGCAGGGAAAAGGTTTCACATATGACGTTGTTTAGACGTCATACAGTTAAGTTATTCTTTCATGCACATGACCTCGTTAGCAGGTCATGGGACTTGTTTATGTTGATTGCATTTCGCACATGACGTACAGTTGACGTCATGGGAAGAGTCTAGGCTGGCTGGTAAGGCTTACCGGCAAGGCAGACTCGTTTATGTTTCACGCATGACCTCGTTAGTAGGTCATGTGGTTGGTTTATTCATATTGCGTTTGATTTATGTTTTTTACACATGACGTCACTTAGAGGTCATGGGATGTTTTATGTTTGCGCACATGACTTGTTAGAGTCAGGTGATAGATTTCGCACCTGACCTCGCTTGAGGATCAGGGCAGGGTTAGGGTTGTGGGAAGAGGCCTATGTAAAGGCTGTGTTTTCACAGATGGGTTAGCTCTTCATGCAACCATCTACTGTTATTTCCTATCTATTACTTTACGATCCTTACAATACAAAAACCTTTAGGCTCCAATCCTATCTGCTAGACGGATCCGCTTTAGAGTCAAGAACCCCTCCACTACACAGATCATGTTAACCAAATCAAAGACCGATACTCTTGGCACTGGTGAGAAACTGATTCTTATGTGAGAATACTAAGATAGGGCCTAGAGACTCAAGGAGCTCTAGGACACAGTGTAGCACAGTCTGAAGAACCAACCAAGGTCGTTACCTGTCGCGAGTAACACGAGTAGTGGGAAACCATAACACATAACAGATGTATATACTAAACAGAAAGGTGTTTGTGGGAGAACGGAGGAGGAACAATAAATGCTCTAAGGTAGTCTAAATGGAGTAGAGGATAGACTGTTACCACTTCATCTTATTCTCAATACATTGGTGACTTTTGTACACAGCACTCTTGAACTGAAGAGTTCTGTACTGTAGTCCACTATCATATTCCTCAATAGCGCTAATGCATGCTGGATAATAGTGGTGAATACAGGCTGAAAATACACAATTTAAAGCCTCGGGAATTGTTTTCCTTAAACAATTTAGACTATACTGGCAGTTTTCTTGTGTCTAATATTTGGCTGTACACCAAAACCTCTCAATGAAGTTTAGCTCACAATGGAACTTAAGATACAAGATAACTTCTTGTCTAGCTCCTTCGAGTTCCTCCTGGAGGCATCTATTCTGCTCATGGAAGTCTCTCTCAGCCCTCGCAACAACCACTGCACAGCATCCTTCTATCACAGTCGGATCGCAAGTAGATTTATTGTTCCGCTTAGGGCATTCAAGAAGAAAGAGAAAGCCATCCCATTGCCACTGCCGCCAAAGTTCTCTCTCCTGTTGTACCTGCTCTACTCCTTTTGCCTTGCCCTGAACAAGGAAGTTGTAATGGTTTAAATAAAAAACCATAGACTGTGGCCACTACTTTGAATGGATAAACCCTTCCCACGCGAGAGGCTGTTTTCCACCTGGGTTTCAGTTCATAGGTGAAACTACAAGAACATCTGGGGCATAGCAGCTATGATTGGCAGTGTTGTCAAAAGTGAATAACCCTTGACAGCCGGTAAAGGCCCAACAAAAAATAGGTAATACCACTTTCATAGCATGCTCAACCATCTTGTCTCTGGTCTAGTAGTTGTTCTTACCATATTCAAGATACCCAATAGCATCTCGGATTGGTTTACCATCATGCATGCGCCACATTGGATCCTCTAGTAAGCAGGAGTCTGGAATATTACCGGGAACTCGAAGATGGCGAGCAGGAGTAAGAAAACTGGAGACCATTATTCCCTTTCCCTTTCTCTTCGGTTGTATAGGCTGCTTCCCATGCTCTATCTAGAGCTTTCTTTTCCCATCATTCGCATTAAAACTTGATTTGTTATGTGTGATAAAAACGATAGGTTTTTCACCTGCAGGTAGTGACTCCAGAATATGTCAAGTACCACCCTCTTTAAAGACTACAATTCTGGGATAATACCTTTTCCAAGCTGGGAGAAATACTCAATTTCTGTATTCCACAACGTCTGCCCACTCATGTCTATCGACATATACACCTTTTTGCACCCCCTTGTACGAAAATCCCATGTTTTTTAACTATTTCTGGACAGTTCTTGCTCGTACCCAGTGACTATGGGAGGGTGCTACAGCAATTCTGTCTACTACTGGATCAGCTTGCAGACCTATTGCATCTATAAGCAAACTTTGAATAGTTGCTGTTGCTCTTGTTGAGTCGAGATATTGACTAACTGCTTTTGATAAAGCTTCAGCTGTTAGGTCTATAAAATGTAAGTTAGCTTTTTTCCTAATTCTAATACTTTAATACCCAGATAAATATAGAGTTTCTTACTCTCACCCACTCCAGATATATACTCTCTAATAGCCAGTTGCACTCTCTCATCATCAAACCAGGATTTGCTCTTCCCAAAACAACCCTGTTTCCCAGTGCTGATTTTTCTCTCTCCCATGCAGGTAATTTCTCATAAGATTACTTTTTTTGTGAGATATGTTCCCCAGTTACAAGACCTTGCAACTGTTAGGGCGAGAAGCTTTCTAGTTTCTTCTTTGTGTTTTGTTTGCTGAAGATACAATAGTGTCAATACTGCTCGGTGTCGTGATAGATTCTGGCCCGTCAGGTGCGCACCTTTAGAATCCATCTTTTTCTCCAAGTCCAGAATTTCTAATTGAAGGTCCTTTGTACAAATTATCTCTAAAGACTTATAGAATATCACTTCCCGACTCCCACTCCTATCTT
The DNA here is from genome assembly GCA_003182015.1 of Tuber magnatum. Lineage (NCBI taxonomy): Eukaryota > Fungi > Ascomycota > Pezizomycetes > Pezizales > Tuberaceae > Tuber > Tuber magnatum. The sequence goes on from PYWC01000051.1 coordinate 464,261, forward strand.
CCTCCCAAATCCCAACACTACCATCATCTCCTTTGCTATCTCCCCTCTTTCCTATATTTTCTACCCCGATGGCTAACCTTGATGAATCTAGATTCCCACTACCCACCATTGCCTCCCCCCACAACTGGATATCTCCACCCAATTCCTCATCTTCTTGGCCTCTACCAGCATCTACCTCCATTAGCCCCTCTCCCGCTTGCCCTTGGGAGCTGCCTGATGTGGCTGCTGACCCCGCTTTTATTAAAAATGACTGGGTTAGTGGTCTACAACCGGCAGCTACCTTATGCAAGTCAAACTTACGAGCTGCGATACATTGTTGGCTGCATTTTGTTAGTTGATAGCCGCGGCTACATTGGAGTCTTCCGCCATTCACTGTAATATTCCGAGCTCGTTTCATCCGCTCCCTGAGGTTTCCTTCTCTTACCATTCCAGGTAAGTGGGTTGCATCTCACTCCGTATCTTTCATATCTGTATACTCAAGCTCTTCTTTCATTGCATCAGAATTATTTTGACTTTGAGTTTGCAATGCTGAAAGATCTTAATCCTGGTTCTGACATCATCATCGATATCAATTCGGGCTAAGAAATTGTGTGCAATGTGGAACTCAGGGTCCTTATCACACCTGCATTTTCTCTTGATTGTGTTTGCCCTTCGCTAGGCTTTCACATGGTGGATTTGCTTTCTTTGAGGCCGCATTTTTCAATTCTGGTAGCCTGGTACTGGTATGAGTAGAGATTGGTGATATTATACATTACCAGAATATATCTGTTCTGTTACCCCCTTTTTACTCCTTCATCTTTGCTTTTTACATCCTAATTTGCATCATGGACTATCACTCAGCCTATTACCCTGATAATGACTCACAACAAATACCTCCTTTTGGCCACAACATTCTTACTTTCCTCACCAAAAATCACTCAACTTTAACTCATGATAACTTCTTTACTTTTGCTTTATTTGCATTTTGTTTTCTATTAGTCTAATTCTGTTAAGCTAATCTTTTTTCTAATAGAATTATTTTTTTGATATCTGGTGTGGCAAACCAGCTTTCGGCTAATAAAGTTTACCCATTTTTTGCTGCAAACTGGTATGGTTTAACAAGTTCCCTACTATATCTGCAAGGGGTGGGATGGTGATCAAACAGGTGTCTCTTGCATGAAGAAAATAGTGGGGCAATTGGACTTGACAAACTCCACACACAACCAGATCACAAAGAACAAAAATTTCAATTACTGCTGCAACGTTTTATGCTACATTCTAGTAAACTCAGATTAAAGCATTTGAATATAGAAGAAAAGGTTGAAGTCATCAAATAACATACTAAAGGCAAGACCTATTGAGAAATGGCTAATGAACTCAATCTTTTGAAGTTGACCACCCAATGAGTAGTCAGTTTCTTCAAAACTGATACCGAAATATACAAAGTACCAGGTAATAGCTGGCTGAGGAAGGTATTAAAAAGTGATCACCAGTGTATTAAGATAATTTCTACGCAAGAACTGCATGCGACAATGGCCAATATTGCCACAGAATCAGGGCTTCAAGTTTCTGACGATCTAATGGATGGTGCTTTATGTGCAGAGAAATTGTTAGTATGAGTTTGTAGTCTGAAGCCCTGTCTTACTTCCAAGAATGGAAGGAGGAGGAAGGAGTTTACATACCAGCACAACTTATAGCCAAAGGTGTAATGTGTTTGGACTGGGTTCTATTCACAAAGTAGTACGATAGGAGCAGACGGCTTCTTAGTCAACAAGAAGTAAGTGCTGCTTACTAAAAGAGGCTGCGAGGGAGTGTAATAGGAAATCAAAGAAGTAACTGTTCAACCAAGTATATTTAGAATACTGTCAGTCGAAGTCTGCCATTTCCATCGTGGAATTTAGCAGTCTTTAAATACAGCATATCGCTTATCTCCAGTATGAGCGATATTCTAAAACATTATGTGTATCAACTAATAGCACATAAAACAATTCAAGTGTCAAGCGATACTATGAAACCAAATATAAGACATTGTCTGTATTTACTAATAGTACATGAAACATTACCTGTATCAAACGATACTGTGAAACCAAATATAAAACATAACCTAGTACCCCTACTGGTTACAAAAGAAGTGGTGGCGGTAGTGTGTCTATACTGATAAAGTTTATTTTCTGGTTGGAAGAGGTCCAGAACCACCTACAGTATGACCAAAGCCACTAACCAAGTACAAAGAATGGCACTTGGCTTCCATCCATTTTGATGAATCTCTTACAATTCAGTTCTTTGATACCTTTTCTGCAACTGGACAAACTCTATTTATCTCAATACAGCAGTGAACTAGATGAGAGTGGGTGGATGAGAAAGACAGACAAGGTTTGAACTCTGTTCAATATGTGAGCAAGATAATGGTTCCTCACCTCCTACCACTTTATAATAGTTTGTGAAAAATAGAAGGAGGATGTCAGACTATTGAACACAGCTATCCTTATCATAGATCACAATACACATGAACCTTGCAATATAGGAATAGAATTTCATGAATGGATATCACAAATGGTGATGGAGGAGGAAGATTAGTTATGTCAGATGATTGGATGTACTTGGGAAGGAAGGTTTTAGTTAGACATACCAGTAAGGCAGATTAGCTAGGCTTTCGCACTGTAACGGGGGCACCCCTAGGAAGATGGATCCCAAGGTTGCGACCGCACCAAACAACTTCAAACTTATCGCCAAAAGTTCACACAGATGTAAGAGTAAAGTAGACGGTAAAACTTAATATCGTTAAGCCTGACGCTTCACTCAATTAAGGTCTCGAGAGGATTGATTGTTGGAGTAGGAGAGTTCTCGCATAGACTTTCAGGTAGTTTTATCTTATGCCAGAAACTCCCCCATCAGTTTACTCCAACTATTCGAGCACACCCTTCTCCGCTAAGGGCGGTCCGACACGTCTCCTGACACCCCCTTCGGGCATGTATGTGTCGACCCGCTCTAGTCGGCGTTCACCATATGTGCATATCGTTTCTGCGGCGCATTTCCATTCTGCCCGCCGGAGTGAAAACCTCTGCGCATCGGGGACTTGCCAGTGGCTAACTGTCAAGACCCCTTGCTGAACTAGACTATCTATGACACCCTTCCCATGCGCGTTGATTTCTTCTTGACGCCGGAAGCTACCGTGAGCGGTTTATCTATCTACTATTTACGAGTCTCGGGCTTCCGGTGTCTTCCGCAGGGTACGGTGGTCCAGGAGTGATCCAATGGGCGCTACCCATGACCACTACCTCGGATACACCTTACCTGCGGTAGGAATCATGCTTTTAGTGTCTCTGCACTTCCCTCTCAGAGCCTATGGCGTTGGGGACATCCTTGGGCGTGGTAGGTGCAAAACGTTCCCAGTCGTCCCGGCACCACCCGGGACTACCTTCGGGACCCCCACGGTTAACTCCCGTTAACTCCGTCAGTTTTGGTCCGTTTTACTCCGAACAACTTGGAGGAGGTACTCCACCTTCCACCCTATGCCCCCTTATATATCCTGCGAACAGCTTACGGTCGACCGGACGGCAGCAACGTATACGGTGTTGCAAGCGGGTCTCCAAAGATCCTCCTTTGGTAGACTGCACACAACTACACAACCGTTTGCCCATGACGTCCGGGCCTCAAGGCGGGGCCGGAGGGGCATGATAGGAATAATGTCTTCAATTTACAGCTTCTCCGTAGCTGCGTAGCTCGCCCAATAGCATCTCCCGGAACCCCAGATTCCAGTATTATGCATGGCTTCGTGTGACAAACATTCCAGTCATTTTTCCCAAACTCCCCGAGGGACTTCGTATTGGCAGGTAGGGTAACTCAGGTCCTTGAACAGGGTAATCCAAGCCTCAAGGCAGGGTAACCCTGTTCTGTGGGTAGGGTAATCTTGTCCGGTGGACAAGTGGATTTTCTCCTGTTACCCTATCTATCCCTCTTCCGGGGATAGACACACTCGGCCTTTCTCTAGTTACCCAGCCTAGCTGTGTATTGGCCCTTCATAGGTCCCTAAGTACGCTGACACCAATCTTGGGCGTAGCCATATACCTAAATACTTGTCCACTAAGTCTGCTCATCTCGGAGTCCGGGCCATCGGGTCTCCGTAGGTCAAGTACTCACTAGCATGCAAGTTCCTACCAGTTCGCCTCCGGGCTACCTGTATGGGTGTAGGTTCCGGCTACCATAGCTCCTGTATGCTGGGTCGTTACACGCACCAGGACTCACAGTAGGAATAATAGTGTGTCACATGACTGACAGTTGTGGGTTGTTTGTATGGTACATGCCACCCAAAACGTGGACCAACGCTATTTCAAAATGTAATGCCTTATGTAAACAGGGTATAGGGTTTTTGATACACCAAATTTATTTTACAGTGTAATACAGAGGTGCAAGCAATTGAGTATGATATTCTCATACCATAATATTATATATAATATAACATAAGATTACTTTGAAGATTACTTTGTTTTATTTAAAAAAAGTGAAATTGTATTAAACAAATAAAGATTAAGTAATATCAGATACAAGGCAGTGTGAGTAATACTTTCTGCTCACTAAACTTTCATACTCAAAAGATCCATAAACCACGTTTGATCTGTAGGCTTCCATAATCCGCTCTGTACGTGCTCAATATTGCCATATCAACTTGCTAGACACCCCAGCCAAGGCCTCAGGAACAAGTCGCTTGAGGGATTCAATATCATACTCACAGCTTTCATGAGTATAGTGCTTAGCTGCTTCCCAATAATATTCTCTAAGGTTTAGCTTATAGTGAAACCCTGGATAAAATATCACATCGTAATCAGCATCTAAAATAGCTTGCTCTATTTGGCTTTTCTGATTGCAGAAGTCAGGCTATGCTGCAAGTAGTGCCCAAGCACAGCAGGCTCCTCCATCCAAGTATCTAGGATTTAACTTCCTTGACTTTCAACTAACCGATGGAATTGAGGATTGGGTTCTGAAGCCGTATTGATTTTGTTGTCAAAGGCCTCACTCTGTAAGAATAATTTTGAGTCCTTTTGGTGTCCCATTGGGCAAGATCATAGACTGAATATATCCACCATCAGGATGCTGAGGATCAATCACAAATGTCTTATGCATCTGTTTAGCATTCTTACCACCTGGTTCTAAGTTCATTTCTGAAACCCGTAACGCATCATCAGCAAACTTCAAATGGTTCCTTGCACTATCAAATGCAAAGAGATCTTTACAGTGGGGAAACTGCATCTCAAATGCAGGGATTGTTTTATCAATCATTTGTGCCAGTAGTTTGTCTGCATTCCACCACCTACCACCTCCACATTTCAATATCTTACATACATCACCATCTCCTAATCGTCCAATTGGAGTAAGAAAGTCAGAGACATGTAGACCTTGTCCATGTTCCTTTTTCCTTAGTGGTTTATGTTCTGGGTGAACCCAGATAAAATGTCGACCATCATTGGAATTGACAGTACATTCATCTTGGGTAACCAGTATGATGGGTTGCATATCCCCCAGTAAGTGAAGTTGCTTAGGAACCTCAAGTAGGTCCTCATCCCATCTCATGAATTGGTTTTTGTAGGATTCGATATGTGGTAGGAATTCATTATCGCGATAGTTTTTTACATCCTCACATTCGTGTCTGTCATTATATATCCCCTTGTGGTACTCTTTATACCTGAAGCCTAACTTTAGCAGCTATTGGGATGTGGTATGTGAGGGTATTGTCTTCTCTACCTCCCGGCAGACACTGTGACTTGATCAGTTGGCAATATCTCCATCATCTGCAGACCCAGTTATTTTCTAGTATGTTACAATTGCTTTGGACAAATTTTGAGCTGTAAGTTCTATAATACTATTATCTTAGTTATATTCTTCCATCCATACCCTATTATTCATTCTTCCTGAGAAAAGCTTACTATCACCAACTCTCAGAATATGTTGAGGGACTACAAGTATTGTATTAGCATTCTCTAAAAGGGAAAGGATATGATAATGTTTTCCATGTTATGGTTCAGGGATACTGTGCTTCTTAACCCACAAGACTTCATGGGATATAATTCATTGCCAAACTTGTTTACCCTATCCACCTCCCAATGCAACTGTCTTAGCTAGCTTCTTTTGTGATGCTAGCAGTACTATATCTCCTGTAAATAGATCTGGACCTTTTAAGGCCTTCTCTTCTTGCTTTATCTGTAACTTAAGAAATATGCATACTTGGTAATGCCATGTGAAATACTGGCCTGTTGACCTCTTTACTCTTTTAGTCGGGTGATGTGAAACTCGCTTGCTTATTTCCTTGAATGCATCTTTCAAGGTTTTCAAGCATTGGGGATATGCTTGATTATGGACCATGTGGTGCCTTGGCCATGACTTATAATTTTCCTCTATTTCATATTGTAAATATTCCAGATTGGAACTTGAACTTTCTCCAGTAGCTGAAGACATGTTTGCTTGATCTGCATGGATAGTTTGAGTCCACATATGTGCTTGCCTTTGGTGAAATCATTGAACCCGCAGAGCATTTGCTGTTGGTATTCGTGGTTGTACCCTCAAGTTCTAATATTAATACTTCTTAGTTACACATTAAAATACTTTACACAAATCATGAACCAGATAATACCTGTACTAGACTTTTGCTAATTCGTTGTCTTCTTACTCTAGTTCTTAACGTATTTGCATTTACTGAGGTTCCTGCATTTGATACTTAATGAGCTGATTGATTCTGATCCATTCTGGGTTGATAATTGAACTTTGATGGATTGTTTAAGGTAAAGAAAGGTTTAGAAATGAGGAAGGGAGAATTAACAAGTTCTGATATAAAAAGAGGTATTCTGATGGTCAATTATATTGTCTAATTACAATACTCAATATATTATCATATCATATTACACCATGTCACTTGAGTTTCTAAACTGCAAAATAAATTTGGTGTATCAAAAACCCTTTACCCTGCTTACATAAGGCATTACATTTTGAAATGGCATTGGTCCACATTTTGGGTGGCATGCACCATAGAACGAATAACCAAGATGCATTACTCGATTCCCTATCGAAGGACCATGGACAGCCAGAGACTGGCCAAACCGTATCTCCGACAAGTATTGAAATACTATGATCTTCCTGCTATTTTTACCTCTGACCATGGTGCTCGGTTTACCTCAGACCTTTGATAAACTACCTGTGACTGCCCACAGGTATCATGGAAGCTTTCAACCATATTCTACCCTCAGCTGGACAGCCAGACTGAACAACTAAACACTATCATGGAACAGTACCAGAATACCTATGTAAACTATAAACAGGACAATTGGTCCCTCTGGTTACCACTGGCAGAGTTTGCTACCAACAGCCATGCTACTGAGTCTATAAGCCAATTTCTATCCTTTGTCAACCATGCTTGCAACCCCCGAAAGAAGTTTTTGGGGAACACTAAATGGTGTCCCAGGGCCCCCGAGCACCATAGCCACCTGGTAGAGGTATGGTAGCCTTGGGGTTTTGGTTATATATATAGGAGTCAGGGTTGTATAGTGGCCTAGTAATAGTAGAGGTAGATTAGCTGAGATTCCGTATAACAGAACCTTATAGAAAGTAATAAAAGGGTACGGCTGCATGTGAGGAAGAGGGTGTGGTGTTGGGATTCATCAGTGGAGGAGTTCCCTTTGTTGTATAAAAGGGTGTGCTGCTTTGTGGTTTTCTTTCATTATACTTTGTAGTAATTTCCTGCCTCTATGTACACTTAGAAATTACAACTTTATTGCTCCTGCATATTACTGGAACCCATGAACCCTGACCCTGAACCCCTGGAGCCTAGATATAAATAAGTTTTGTTTGTACTCCTATACCTGTCTCTCATTTCGTCTACCATAGTGTGTCTTGAACCATCCGCCTTTGACCCCATACAGACCCTACCCATTATACAAGGTTGCATCTATGAAGATCCAACCCCCTCTACTCCATGGTGCAATCACTCAAAGTATCTACTAAGCTCTTCAACAGCCTGAACCAGAGTGCCAGTCTGTCAAATGAACAGCTGAGCAACCCGACCCACAACCACAGATACAACTGTCCTGCCTGTATCGAGGACATCCTCCTCCAAAAAGTAAGCCTACCTGTACCGACCGAGTCCCCTGCCGACCGATAGCTACAACAACACGTACATAACCTGATGGAAGAACCTTCAACCCTCTACCTTGATGGCCAGGACCTGGAGTCCTGCCTCACCACCACTGAACAAGGCCTGGTCTACACCAACACGACCATTTCCTCACTCAATAATGCCCTTACCAATGCCTCTACAGGTCCTGCTACACTACCAGGGAGTAGCAAGAAGTCTATGATTCCAAATGCTGAAACATTTGACAGTACTATGGACAAATACTACCTCTTGGCCATCCAGCTTCCTATGGAACTCAGCAGGGATGACTACCAGTTCGACAGTGAACAGCAGTGCTAGACATATACCTCTAGGCTCGTGACTGGGTCTCTCTTCCTGCAGATACAACCCAATGTCACTGCCTTAGGATATCAATTATGCAAATACTGAGGCCCTGTTAGCAGAACTAGAAGAAGCATTTAGGGACCCCAACTGGGTCGCTACAGTGGAAAGAGGCATAAGAGATCCTGCTCAGAAGAACAGCACTTTCATGCAATATCTGATCAACTTTCAATGCCTGATGGCTGATACCAACTAGATTGATACTACTTGGTAGAGTGCCCTATACAGAGGCCTCAGCCCAGAACTAAAAGACACCTTGACCACCATTGCAGAACCTTTGGAGTCCTTGACCGCCTACGTGAACCTGTTGAAGAAGTTAGACAATCACATTTGGGCCTGTGCAGCTGACAAGAAAGGTTCCTCCTCCTCCTCTTAGTGTACTCTTACCACTACATGAGCTCTATCCACTGTACCCACTCCAGCAGCCACCACTTCCGTAAATACACCTTCTGGCCCTATGGACCTCTCCTCCAGACAGCAAATATTGACTGACATCTAGAAAGATATCTGGATGAGCAGAGGCCTATTCCTCCATTAGAGAGGGCATAGACACATGGCCAGACAATGCCCAAACAAGAGACCCCGCCGAATGCAAGCTGCTAGCACCTCATCTTATGAACCCCTCCTGGTCCCTGAAGGTACCTATCCTAAGTCTGAGCAGTTGGAAAACTAGTCGCCCTATGTGCACAATACGCCACTGGTATGGAACACGTTAAGTCTTTTCCTTGTTTATCTATATCTAGTTTGTCTTTGGATCAAATAGAAAATGGAATTGAGGATAACCACTGGGTAATCGCCAGTGATATTATAAACAACTAATACATAATGTGTTTCTATGCTCTCATTAACTCAGGAGTAACTGGATATGCATTCATGGATCATTATTTTGCTTGCTGCCAACACCTCTCCTCGTTCAAACTGCAAGAAACTATTAAACTAGCAGTAATCGATGGAAGACTGATTAGCCCTAGTGCAATTACCCACCTGACCTTGATAGAGCTGAAGATCATTGACCACCTGAAAGTACTACTGGACTTCATCACCAAGCTGGGTGGATACCCCTTGACCTAGGTATTCGCTTGTTGAAACAACATGATGTAACAATCTGGTTTGCTAGCAACACCACCATTTTAGAATTTGACTACTGCCACAAGAACTGCATCTCCAATATGACCAGTATCTGAGAAATGGATGATGATATCTCCCATTTTCTCAAAGCCTATGCCTTCAAGTGCATACTAGGCCACAAGGTACTTGAGGAACAAGAAGTCAGGAACATTGTCCCACTGGAATACCATGACCTTATGCCCCTGTTCTTGGAGATGGAACAGAACCAGTTGCCACTACACTGACCCAATAACCACACTATTCTCCTGTTGCCAGGCTTCAAACCCCCTTTTGGGCCACTAGACAACCTCTGTCTTCTAGAGCATGAAGTCTTGCAGGGTTCGCTTGATGAGAATCTTGAGAAGGACTTTATCCAACCCTTGAGGTCACTGGCAGCTTTCTCAATACTGTTTATCAAGACAAAGGATAGCTTGCTACAAGTGTATGTAGACTGTTATGCAGTAAACAATGGGACAATTAAGGACAGTGGACCACTACCTGTACTGATGGAAACATTCATGCAAATAATAAAGGGGAACATGTTCAGCTAGCTGGATATGCGAGTGGCATATAACATGATACGCAGGAAGAAAGGGGAAGAATGGAAAACTGCCTATGGAACCTGATATGGTCTTTACGAGTCCCAGGTTATGCTGTTTGACCTCAACAATGCACCTGCCACATGACAAGCATATGTTAACAGCATCCTGGGCTCCGGTATAGCCTACTTCTGTACCGCCTGCCAGGATGACATCCTGATCTGTAGTGAGACTAATGAAGAATATGTTGAATATGTCTATTGGGTTCTGAAAGGCCAGACCGACCCTGAGTTAGGGGTTAAACCCTAGAAGTGTGAGTTCCACATGAGACAAGTTGGGTACCTCAGGTTCATTACCATTACTCAAGTAATCTACATGGACAATGCTAAGGTAGAAACCATCATCACCTGGCCTATTCCCAAACGTTTGTAGGATGTGCATACTTGCTTGGGATTTGGCAACTTCTATAGAGATTTTATCCATGCTTATACCTGCCTCACTTAACCCCTTATAGCCCTTACGAAGAAGGATCAAACCTTTGTCTAGATCCCAAAATATATCTGTATTCCATTGAGAAGCTCAGATATACCTTCTCTACTACCCCTGTCCTGGCCAATTTCGATTTCTTGAAGGAAGTGATTATTGAAACAAACATCTCAGACTTTGTATCCATGAGTGTTTTATCAAAATGGGACTGCAAAAGTGGCACTCTACCCTATAGCCTTCTACTCTTGAAGGCATATCCTGACTGGGTGGAATTACAACATCTATGACAAGGAGGGAATGACAGTAGTTTGCGCTTTTGAGAAGTGGAGATGTTACCTTATAGGTCATGAAGTCTGTAATGGGGGCACCCCTAGGAAGATGGATCCCAAGGTTGCGACCACACCGAACAAGTTCAAACTTATCGCCAAAAGTTCGCCCAGATGTAAGAGTAAAGGTAAACAGTAAAACTTAATATCATTAAGCCGAACGCTTCACTCAATTAAGGTCCCGAGAGGATTGATTGTGGGAGTAGGAGAGTTCTCCATAGACTTTTAAGGTAGTTTTATCTTATGCCAGAAACTCCCCCATCAGTTTACTCCAACCGTTCGAGCACACCCTTCTCCGCTAAGGGTGGTCCGACATGTCTCCTGGCACACTCTGCGGGCATGCATATGTCGATACAGTCAAGTTGGCGTTCACCTTATGCGGTTATCGTTTCTGTGGTGCATTTCTATTTTGCCCACCGGAGTGAAAACTTATGTGCATCGGTGTCTTGCCAGTGGCTAACAGTCAAGGAACCTCATGAACTAGACTATCTATAACACCCTTCCCATATGCATTGATCTCTACTTGACTCCGGAAGCTACTCTGAGCAGTTTCTCTATTTACGATTTACAGGTCCCGGGCTTCCGGTGTCTGGCACAGGGGACGCTAGTCCAGGAGTGATCCAATGGGCGCTACCCATGACCACTGCCGCAGATCTACCTTACTTGTGGTAGGAATCATGCTTTTATTGTCTCGGCACTTCCCTTTCAGGGCCTATAGCGTTGGGGACACTTTCGGGCTTGGTAGGTGTAAAACTCTCCTAGTCGCCCCGGCACCACCCGGGACTACCTTTGGGACCCCCACAGTTAACACCCGTTAACTCCGTTAGTTTTGGCCCGTTTTACTCCGAATAACTCGGAGGAGGTACTCCACCTTCCACACTATGCCCCCTTGTATATCCTACAAACAGCTTACGGTCGACCGGACAACAGCGACGTATACAGTGTTGCAAGCATGTTTGCAAAGAGTCCTCTTTGCTAGGCTGCAGACAACTACACAACCATTTGCCCATGACATCCGGGCCTCAAGGCGGGGCCGGAGAGGTATGGTGGAAATAAGGTTTCCAATTTACACCTTCATCGAAGGTACGTAGCTCGCCCAACAGCATCCCCCGGAACCCCAGATTCCAGTATCATGCATGGCTTCGCATGACAAACATTCCCGTCAATTTTCCCGAGCTCCCTGAGGGACTTTGTATTGAAAGGTAGGGTAACTCAGGACTTTGAGCAGGGTAACCTGATCCTGAGGGTAGGGTAACCTAGTCCAGTGGACAAGATAACTTCTCTCTGTTACCCTGTCTATCCCGTCACCGGTGATAGACATTTCAGCCCTATCTCTAGTGACACGGCCTAGCTGAGCAACTGCCCCTTCCAAAGTCCCTAAGCACGCTGACACCGCTCCCAGGTGTATCCAGGTACCTAAGTCCCTGACCAGCCAATTCTGTTCATTCTCGGAGCCCGGGCTATCGGGTCTCAGCAGGCCAAGTACTTACTTGCCTGCCGGTTCCTACCAGTTCGCCTCCTAGCTACCTGTATGGGTGTAGGTTCCATCCACTACAGCTCATGTATGCTGAGTCGCTACATTACTCCCCTATTCTCTACGGTCCGTCCCGGACTGTTAGCATCGTCTCTTATTTCCACGACTCGCTTCCCCCAAGAACCTATAGTTCCTGGGTTTAGACGGACATCTTTGGTGCAAATCCAGAATGGCTAGTAAGCCTGGCCCTTCTAGCATCTCGGAGGGTTCCCATGAATTCTCCGCAGCCCCGTAGCCTTCCCATGAAACTAGGTACTGGACGAAGCGTGACGGAAACGTCGTCTTCGCTTCTCCGTACCATCGGCTGTCTACAACAGCTTCATTAGCGTAACTGGCCTGGTTATCTACGAGTTCCGGGGTAGGGACCTCCTTGACCCTACCTGCTGCCAGATCCTCACGATACAGTTCGAGCAATGTGGCATTGCAAACTGGGTGGATGCTCCGTCTGGTGGGCAGTTGGAGTTCGCAGGCTCGGTTACCCACCCGACGTTTGACCATGAAAGGGTCAAACATCTGGTGGTCCAGCTTCTGTATCGGACGCTTAGTGCGGATGTTCTTTCGGTTTAATATCATGCATTCCGCTTTCTTTGCCCACCCAGTGGTCAAATCCTCCAAGGTAACATAGTCTGGTGATGGCAACCATTTCTGGCCGTGCCATTTCCGTTGCCTTTCCTGCGCCCGTTGAATTGTTTCTCGAATCTCATCCCAGGTTCCTTCCCATTCCTTGACCAAGAGCTCACTGCTAGGGTGTATTCCTTGAGTATCAGACACGACACCTGACCAGTTTGTCCTTGGGTTAAACCCATACTTGATCTCAAATGGTGACAACCTGGTGGATTCTCTTATCGAGGTGTTGTATGCATACTCCGCAAGAGATAACAGCGAAACCCAATCATCTTGTTGCCAGGAGCAGTAACTATGCAAGTACTGCTCTAGAGTCTGGTTAACCCTCTCCGTTTGCCCATCAGTCCCAGGGTGGAATGCAGTCGAAACGTTTAGTTTCACTTGCAACTAGTGCATTAGACTCATCCAGAACTTGGATGTGAATCGGCTATCTCGATCGGAGATGATTGACTCTGCGAGTCCGTGAAGGCGCCAAACTTCCTGCAGGAATATCAAGGCAAGCTCCTGGATAGGTACCTCAGTGGTCAGGGGTATGAAATGGACCATTGTCGGGAATGTGTCCACTATGACCCAGATCTTGCTATACCCTTCGGACTCTGGCAGCGCTACAATGAAGTCCATTGAAATCGCTGTCCGCGGCCGCATAGGAACATCAATAGGTTCCCGCAGTCCAAACCTCTTGGGTCTGATGGACTTATTTCTTTGGCATGCATCACATGTTCGCACATAGTCAGTGATGTGCATGTCTATCTTTGGCCAATAGAAGTCAGCCCTAACCCAGTCAATTGTTTTGTACGTCCCGCAATGCCCTGCGATTCGGGAGTCATGCTCAGCCTCGATGATTGTCTGCTTTACATTCTGGCCCTTGGGAACATACCACCCGTTATTGAACAGGAGCAGGCCCTTTTCCGGCGCGGAAAGTTGGTCGACCTCTTTGTCACCAGCAGCTGTTGTCTTCGGGATCCTTAAGTACTCCTGGTCTTTGGTTATCGCTACCTGCAGTTGATCCAAAAAGGAAAACAGGAGCCAAAATCCTTGGTAGACTTGCAACACATGTGGTCACAAGATGTCCTATTCCTGGCTCCCAACCCACTGTCCGGGGCGAAAAAACGACTGCGGTGGAAAATCACTGCCCCCTTCAGGGCAGTAGTCCCTACGCTATGACAAAGCATCTGCCTTCTTATTCAACCATCCTTCTCGGTAAACTACCTTGAAGTTAAACAGTTGCAGGAACTCAGCCCAGCAGCGCTGCCTTCGGTTAAGGACTTTGGTACTATTAAAGTACTCCAAATTCTTAGGTTCCGTATAGATCACCAACTGGTCCGTTACCGAGCGTAGCAAATGATCCCATTCCTTGAACGCCGCCATGATGGCCATCATTTTCTTGTTATGGACATCATAATTAATCTCCGCAGGGTGAAACTTCCTACTATGGTAAGCCACTGGATGCCATCCCTCATCTTCACAGAACAGGGAGAGGACGGCTTCTTATGCAAAGTCACTAGCGTCGGTTTCCAGCTGGGTTGGCTATTCAGGGTCAAAATGTGCGAGGATAGGTTTGGATGTGAACGCTTCCTTCAAATGGTGGAAGGCCTGCTCACACGCAGGTGTCCATTCCTATCAGACATCCTTCTTTGTCAAGTCCGTCACAGGTTTCGCTATCTTGCTGAAACCTTCTATGGACTGACGATAGAAGTTGGCAAAGGCCATAAAGCTTTGAACGTCGACGATGCATGTCGCAGGTATGCAATCGCTGATTGTCTGCACCTTCTCTCACAACATAGAGATCCCCATATCGGAGATCTTGTATCCGCAGAATTCAACCTCCCATTGATGGAAACTGGACTTCTTCATGCTTACACATAGTCTAGCTTTCCACAATTTCTCCATCACAAAACTCACAAATGAGACGTGCAATGCCATAGTTTCGGAGTAGATCAGGATGTCATCTATGTACGCCATGCCTCCTTCATTCATGAGATCCCAAAAGACCTCATTTATCATGCTTTGGAAAGTTACGGGGCATTACACAACCCAAATGGCATGACCATGTATTCATGCAGTCCATATCTGCACTGGAAGGCCATCTTCCATTCCTCACCTTCTACCATCCTGGGAAGGTAGTAGTCATTTTTCAAGTCCAACTTGGTGAACACAGTGGTTTTTCCTAACCTATCTTGCAGGTCATTCATCAACGGTAGAGAATACTTGCTCTTCCCAGTGATTTTGTTCAGCTCTCGGTAATCTATTACCAGTCTTAATATACCATCCGGTTTTGGCACCAAGAGTATAGGGGCTGCTGCTGCGGAACTGGATCGCCGTAGCTTTTCTTTTCGCAGCATGTGATTGAGATATTCCCACAGTGCCTTAAGCTCCTTTTCCGATAATAGATATTTTGGCCCAAATGGACGTTGAGTTCCGGGTTGCAACTCGATCGTATGGTCATACTTCAAGAGCTGCGGTAACGCCTCAATCCGTTCTTGACTGAAGATATCACCATAGTTCTTATACTCGGAGAGTACCTTAACTGTGATATCGGCGCCTTCCTCATCGGAGAATTGCACAATTCCCAATAGGTACACATTACTAGGGTCTTCGGCTAGTAACTCTTCATCGGTCATGATCACTAACCGCCCCTCCGCTGCCAGGCAGTTAGCCTTGCAGAAATCTGAGCACCAGGTTAGTTTCCCGGTCTTCCAATCTATGTCGGGGTTATGGTCTCTCAACCAAGACATAGGTAGATGCCCATCCACCTTAGTGTCGGGCATATCCGCGACTTCAAAGCGCATCTCATTGTGGTGGTCACCTATCCTTATCTCTAATGACTTGGTATAGTGTAGACCTGACCCAGGAGTGTCATTACCGCTGGCGTCGCTTATTGGCATGTGTACCTTTCATCGTACACAAGGTGCCTGTGTCTGCTTAACCCATCGGCTACTAAGCACTGGCCCTGTAGCTCCACTATCGAGTAGCAGGAGCACTTCCGCGCTTACCTGTCCAGCACCTATCTTCTAGTCTAACTTGACCGGCAGGTGGATAGACTTGGTATGACGAGGCAAGTTGTCACGCTTCTGCCTCTTCCCTTGTTTTGATAACTTAGTAATCTTGGCTTAGCAATTCCCTTTAGTCTCTTGCCTTTCGACACAAGAGCGGCCGCAATGGGTCGGTAAATGTTAAGGGATTGGGGTTCGTCTTTTATCAATAACTATGGTGTTTACTATCATCCCAGCATCATTTCGGGTGCTGAACCCTCCTCAGGTAAACTTGAAAATAGTATCATTTATTAGATCAAGTTCAGCCTGAACCAATTCCGCTTGTACTAACCATAACAAATCTTTTCCCCGAGGTGGGTAGAAGTCCGCTGTCAGAACAGTTCCAAGCGAAGCAGCCTTGCTTCCCCAATGTTGCATGTCTCCTCCAGCAGGACCTCACCCAGCCTCAACCAAAATAATGTCCTATGACTTGCCCATCCAGCTAAGGAAATCCTGAAAGAAAGACGTATAACCAGATCAAAGGAAATAGTCAGAAACCCAACAAAGAAGAGATAGCCCAGCCCACTGCGCACAGCCCACAACATCTACCTGCATACACCACCTGGGTGTAGTCAGTATCTGGGTCGTTTATGTGGTAGGAGGGTACTTACCCATCTCCGAAGCCACCTCCGTGGCTCATGTCCATCTATCCCTCAGGGGTCTATGGCTGCGGGTTAATAACCTTACACGTTAAACAGAATAGGTTCTTGCCTGTTCCGAGCCGTCAGTATCAACCTCCATGATCTGAGGTGATGCCTGGCGGACTTCAAGCATCTTTGATGAGGAAGCCGGAGGTGGCGCTTCAATGCACTTTCGTCGCTCGACAGTTCCTGTGGGCTCGCTTACCGGGGCTGACTGTTTCAACCCGCGGGCCTGTTTGGATGAACTAACGACTCGGGCCGTCGCGGTACACTTTCTCCAAAAGTGACCTGTTTAACTGCACTTGGTGGACTGATTGTGCTTCCTCTAGCGTTCGGTCAAAGTCGACGGGATTTCCTTATGCGCCATTACATACTCACAAGTCGCCGGCTTTGCCTGTTTCCCTGCGTTGAAATTAGTAGGTTTGGCAGACCTCTGGTTTGGTCTGCCCGAACCCTTTTCCTTCCTCTTGAACCTGCCTGATGTCGAGGGTCTATCCTCCTTCTTCTCAGCGGGTTGAGACTGCGGGGCTGGGTGGATGACGCGGTTACTGAACTGGTTGTTGTCCTCCAGCATGTGCCCAACGTTCCGGAGAAGATCAATGTACTCGTTCAGGTCGGTGCGATGGGGCTCCTGAAGTGCCCATGCATTCCGAACCTCTTGGGTGATGCCTGATCGAACCTTGTCTCGTACCTTTACTGGATCTGTATAGCTAAGGTTATACATATAGTCAATTATCTTATCCAGGTACTCATCGATGTGATGGGGCTTCATCACAAGGTCTCGCCACTCGAGAAGGGATTGATCTTGCTCGGACAGGTCTCCGCCGAAACTTCATTCCAGCCGTTCTCGGAACCCTTTCCATGTCCGTAAGGGGTTGCTGTCTTTGACAGGAACGCCAGTGCACTTGGCGGCTTCCTTGTTAATGTGCCCATGGAACCCCTGATACCATGCCCGGGCGGAGTCTTCAAGAAGGGGGTTCACCAAGTCTACCTTATCCATGTCAGTTAACTTGCAATCCGTAAAGTATTCAAATTTGACCTCTACCAAGGTCAAGAAGCTTGCAAGTTCTGTAACTTTACCCTTGAATGGAGGTATACCACTTAGCTTCTCTGGCTTCTTCTGCTGGTGTCTTGGTGTTGGCCTAGAAGCCGAACCAGTACCCCTCAGGGCTCTTGCCAGCCTCTTGGCCCGGCCGTCCCACTATCGTTTCTTCTTATTGCTCCAGTCATCCTTGCGAGCACCAAGGAAGTGGGTCAAATCTGGGAGGGGATCTCCATCGTCATCATCATCCGAGCTGTCATGGTGAGAGTCCCCTGGATCTCCACCTGCCCCCACAGTACCACCTCCAGGTGGGGTATTTCCGTCCCCACTACCTCAGGTGTTCACGCCTTGGGATTCCCGTGGTCTATTGTACCCATCAAACCATTCCTCCTGGCCATCCTGGTTACCATCCTTCGGGGGGTTAGCCCCTGATGGTCCTGATGCTGGTGGTGGAACAGGGTGTCGCTCACTCACAGGAGTTGGGTTGGGCATCGTCTGTGTTATCCGCAAAGAAGACTGCAACTCTGGACAACTCAAGGGTTGTATCGGGGGGCAGCGTGTCTCCATGACCCACAGTACCCACATGTCGGTCGTCCATCTCCTTCTTTCTGCCTCCTTCTATGTCTCACCGGGGTCCGTGGTCCCTTCCTATACCTATAGGAGTGGTAAGGAATCCACCCCATTCGGGTCTCTCCCGACTTACGGCCTGATAGGCAGAACGCGTCTTCGCTGCCCAAATCGCCACTTGTGATGGTGGGGAGACCGGCGGGAAGACTTGGCTTCGAGGGTGCCGTAGGGACGACCTGTGCCCAAGGAATGCAGTGAGCAGGCGTCCTAGGCCCGGGGATCATAGTCTCTCGTGACGGAGCCATGGGTGTTCCCTCCTCCTAGCGTCTTACCTGTTCGAAGAATCCAGGTAACACTGCGCGCAATGGTCGGACCCCTGGGGTAGCCAATACTGCTGGTGGGAATGCTGTGGCGGGGAAGGTATCTGGAGTGGGCAACGAAACTGGCAGAGGTGTGGGTCTTGGGGCCACGATGGGAGGTACGGGAGTTGCAACTGAAGGTGTTGCGGGGGAAATGTTTGGAGCCAGGGTTGGACGAGGAGTAGGGTCAGGTGATTCTGGTGCCACGATACCCTTCGGTTTGGACTTCCTTTTCCTTACTCGACGTCCACCAGTTGGCCTGACCGTTGGGCTGCCCAACCTACTGTGGGCAATTGAGGGGAGGACCGACAGGGAGCCTGCAGATGCTCTTCTGAAGGAGGAGGTATAGCTGTAGCCCTCACCTTTTAGGCTTTCCAACATCGGTATACCGATTGGGCTCAGGTATGCCCTCCACTGGTGGTCTATAGTTCTCATGGCCAACTCGATGCCGAAGTTCTCGGGCTTGGTATGGACCAGCAGGAGTGGGGGCGCAGTCTCTAACATCAGTACATCATTCTCCGCATCAATACTATACCCTCCTTCAAAAGCCTTTTCCAAGGCTGCCATCCGAGTCTTCAATGCCTGCTGATCCCTTATCATCAGCAGGTATGCCTCCTACTGCACCTTCATCTATTTCACCGCTGCCGTAGTGATCTGTGTTCGGAACAGCTGCTGCTGCTGGGTGTTCCAGTAATGCAGTTCCCGCTTCGCTTCCTCAATCGACTTGGATACTGCCCGGACGATGTAAGGTTCGACGAATTCGGGGGAGAACTCCCTAAAGTGAACCCCGTGAGGCAGGGGAGGGAGCATGTTGTGGACTAGGGTAGGCTCTTGAAAACATGAGAGCGCCACGGCGCGAGGGGCTGTAATGAGTAGGTCAAGGCATTCAGCGAGTAACCAAATAGGAGTGGCCTCCAAGAGCAGCTGGTGGCCGTCCCAGTCAATGCCGCGAAAATCTGCAAAAGCTGGCGCATGAAACGTGTTGGCGGTATTCTCATCAAGGTCAAGGTCTGAATCCGAATTGGATTCCATTCTGGTGCGGAGTTCGGTACTAGCTATTGTGCTTTCTACCCTGGGCTACTTGTTCTAGACCAGGTTAGCAGTATTCATGCAAGGTCAGTGCCGAAGGGTGGAAACAATTATTGCGGAGATGAGTTAAGCGAGGAGCTTGCTTAACGATATACTGTGACGGGGGCACCCCTAGGAAGATGGATCTCAAGGTTGCGACCACACCGAACAACTTCAAACTTATTGCCAAATGTTCAGCCAGATGTAAGAGTAAAGTAAATGGTAAAACTTAATATCGTTAAGCCTGACGCTTTACTCAATTAAGGTCTTACAAGGATTGATTGTTGGAGTAGAAGAGTTCTCGCATAGACTTTAAGGTAGTTTTATCTTATACCAGAAACACCCCTATCAGTTTGCTCCAACCATTCGAGCACACCCTTCTCTGCTAAGGGTGGTCCGACACGTCTCCTGGTACACCCTTCGGGCATGCATCTGTCGACACACTCTAGTCGGCATTCACCTTATGTGGTTATTGTTTCTGCGGTGCATTTCCATTTTGCCTACCGGAGTGAAAACTTCTGTGCATAGGTGTCTTGCCAGTGGCTAACAGTCAAGGCACCTCATGAACTAGACTATCTATGACACCATTCCCATGTGCATTGATCTCTACTTGACTCCCGCAGCTAGCGTGAGTGGTTTCTCTATTTGCTATTTACGGGTCCGGAGCTTCCAGTGTCTTCCGCCGGACACGGTAGTCCGGGCATGATCCAAGGGGCGGTACCCATCACCACTACCTCGGATCTACCTCACCTGTGGTAGGAATCATGCTTTTAGTCTCCCTGCACTTCCCTTTCCGAGCCAATAGTGTTGGGGACACTTTCGGGTTTGGTAGGTGTAAAACTCACCCAGTCGCCCTGGCACTACCTGGGACTACCTTGAGGACTCCCGCGGTTAACACCTGTTAACTCCGTCGGTTTTGGTCCGTCTTACTCCGAACAACTTGGAGGAGGTACTCCACCTTCCACCCTAAGACTCCTGATATATCCTGCGAATAGCTTATGGTCGCCTGGACGGCAGTGACGTATACGGTGTTGCAAGCATGCCTGCAAAGATTCCTCTTTGCCAGGCTGCACGCAACTACACAACTGTTTGCCCATGACATCTGGGCCTCCAGGCGGGGCCGGAGGGGTATGATAGGCATAATGTTTCCAATTTACACCTACATTGAAGCTACGTAGCTCGCCCAAGAGCATCTCCTGGAACCCCAGATTCCAGTATCATGCATGGCTTCACGTGACAAACATTGCAGCCAATTTTCCTGAACTCCCTGAGGGACTTCGTATTAAAAGGTAGGGTAACTCTGGACCTTGGGCAGGGTAACCGCAGCCCCAAGGAAGGGTAACCTGAACCCGAGAGTAGGGTAACCTTGTCCAGCGGGCAAGATAACTTTTCCCTGTTACCCTGTCTATCCCGTCGCCGGCGATAGACATTTCAGNACCTCTTGGGTGATGCCTGATCGAACCTTGTCTCCCATCCACCTTAGTGTCGGGCATATCCGCGACTTCAAAGCGCATCTCATTGTGGTGGTCACCTATCCTTATCTCTAATGACTTGGTATAGTGTAGACCTGACCCAGGAGTGTCATTACCGCTGGCGTCGCTTATTGGCATGTGTACCTTTCATCGTACACAAGGTGCCTGTGTCTGCTTAACCCATCGGCTACTAAGCACTGGCCCTGTAGCTCCACTATCGAGTAGCAGGAGCACTTCCGCGCTTACCTGTCCAGCACCTATCTTCTAGTCTAACTTGACCGGCAGGTGGATAGACTTGGTATGACGAGGCAAGTTGTCACGCTTCTGCCTCTTCCCTTGTTTTGATAACTTAGTAATCTTGGCTTAGCAATTCCCTTTAGTCTCTTGCCTTTCGACACAAGAGCGGCCGCAATGGGTCGGTAAATGTTAAGGGATTGGGGTTCGTCTTTTATCAATAACTATGGTGTTTACTATCATCCCAGCATCATTTCGGGTGCTGAACCCTCCTCAGGTAAACTTGAAAATAGTATCATTTATTAGATCAAGTTCAGCCTGAACCAATTCCGCTTGTACTAACCATAACAAATCTTTTCCCCGAGGTGGGTAGAAGTCCGCTGTCAGAACAGTTCCAAGCGAAGCAGCCTTGCTTCCCCAATGTTGCATGTCTCCTCCAGCAGGACCTCACCCAGCCTCAACCAAAATAATGTCCTATGACTTGCCCATCCAGCTAAGGAAATCCTGAAAGAAAGACGTATAACCAGATCAAAGGAAATAGTCAGAAACCCAACAAAGAAGAGATAGCCCAGCCCACTGCGCACAGCCCACAACATCTACCTGCATACACCACCTGGGTGTAGTCAGTATCTGGGTCGTTTATGTGGTAGGAGGGTACTTACCCATCTCCGAAGCCACCTCCGTGGCTCATGTCCATCTATCCCTCAGGGGTCTATGGCTGCGGGTTAATAACCTTACACGTTAAACAGAATAGGTTCTTGCCTGTTCCGAGCCGTCAGTATCAACCTCCATGATCTGAGGTGATGCCTGGCGGACTTCAAGCNAGGGTAACCTTGTCCAGTGGACAAGATAACATTTCCCTATCACACTGCGTATCCCGTCACTGGCGATAGACATTTCAGCCCTCTCTCCAGTTACCCGGCCTAGCTGAGGAACTGCCCCTTTAGAGTCCCTAACTACGCTGACACCGCTCGCGGGTGTATCCAGGTACCTAAGTCCCTGACCAGCCAATTCTGTTCATTCTTGGAGCCCAGGCCATCGGGTCTCCGTAGGCCAAGTGGTTACTTGCCTGCCGGTTCCTACCTGTTCGCCCCCTGGCTACCTGTATGGGTGTAGGTTCCGTCTGCTATAGCTCATGTATGCTGGGTCCTTACCCTGCCTCGCAGAGCAGGGGCGGTTGGTGTTCATCACCAACGAAGAGTTACTAGCCGAAGACCCTAGCAAGGTGTACCTATTGTGAACGGTGCAATTCTCCAATGAGGCGGGTGCCAACATTACACTTAAGCTACTCCCGGAGTATAAGGACTATGCGGATATCTTCAGTTGAGAATGGATGGAGGCACTAGCGCAGTACTCAACGTGTGACCATACGATCGAGTTGCAATCGACAACTCAACCTCTCTTTGGACCTCTCTATCGGTTATCGGAAACGGAGCTTAAGGGACTCCGGGAATATCTCCATGACATTCTGTGGACGGGAAAGCTACGGCAATCCAGTTCCTTGGCAGAAGGCAGTACCCTCTTCGTGCCAAAACCAGATGGTACATTAAGACTGGTAACAGAATACCGAGGGCTGAGCAAAATCATGGTGAAGAGTAAGTACCTTCTACCGTTGATGAATGAACGGTGAGATAGGTTAGGAAAGGCCGTCGTGTTCAATAAGTTGGACTTGAAGACCAGCTACTACCTTCTGAGGATGGCAGAAGATGAGGAATGGAAGACGGCCTTCCACTACAGATATGGACTGTATGAATACACGGTCATGCCGTTTGAGTTGTGTAATGCTCTGGCAACCTTCCAAAGCATGATAAATGAGGTCTTTCGGGATCTCATGGATGAAGGCGTCATTGCATACATGGATGACATCCTGATCTACCCTGAAACTTTGGAAGAGCATGTCGTAATGGTGAGACGTGTGATGGAGAAATGGCGGAGAGCTAGACTATGCGTAAGCATGAAGAAGTCCAGTCTTCACCAATGGGAGGTTGAATTCCGCGGATACAAGATCTCCGATATGGGGATCTCTATGTTGTCAGAAAAGGTGCAGACAATCAGCGATTGCGTACCTGCAATATGCGTTGTTGACGTTCAAAGCTTTATGGGCTTTGCCAACTTCTATCGTCTGTTCATGGAGGGTTTCAGCAAATTACCGAAACCTGTGATGGACTTGACAAAGAAGGATGTCCAATGGGAATGGACACCTGCGTGTGACCAGGCCTTCAACCATTTGAACGAGGCATTTACGTACAAACTCATCCTACCACATTTTGACCCTGAATGGCCAACCCGGCTAGAAACCGACTCTATTGACTTTATATTACGAGCCGTCCTCTCCCAGTTCTGTGAAGATGAGAGATGGCATCCAGTGGCCTATCATAGTTGGAAGTTTTCACCAAGCTGAGATTAATTATAACATCCATGACAAGGGAATGACTGCCATCATGGCGGCAGTCAAGGAATGGGATCATTTGCTATGCTCCATAATGGACCGGGTAGTGATCTATACAGATCATAAGAATTTGGAGTAATTTAACAGTACAAAGGTTCTTAACCAAAGGCAGCACCGCTGGGCTGAGTCCCTGCAGCCATTTAACTTCAAAATGGTTTACCGCGACGAGCCGTTGAATGAAAAGGCGGATGCTTCATCGCGGCGTAGGGACTACCGCCCTGAAGCGGGGAGTGATTTTCCACCACAGTCATTTTTTCGCCCCAGATAGTGGGTTGGGAGCCAGGAACGGGACATCTTGCAACCACAAGGGTTGCAGGTGTGCCAGGCATTTCGGCTCCAGTCTTCCTTTTTGGATCAGCTGCGGGTAGCGATAAAGGAAGGCCAGGAGTATTTAAGGATCCTGAAGGCAATGGCTGCCGGTAACAAAGAGGTCGAACGACATTGCACGACGGAAAAGGGCTTACTCCTGTACAAGAACAGGTGGTATGTTCCCAAGGGCCGGAATCTGAAGCAGACAATCATGGAGGCAGAACGTAACTCCTGAACCGCGGGGCACTACGAGACTTACAAAACCATTGGCAGGGTTAGGGCTAACCTCTATTGGTCAAAGATAGACGCGCACATCACTGACTATGTGCGAAGGCGTGATGCATGCCAAAGAAATAAGTCCATCAGGCACAAGAAGTTCCGTATGCTAGAACCTGTTGATGTTCCTATGCGGCTATAGACAGCGATATCAATGGACTTCATTGTACTGCTGCCACAGTCAGAAGGGTATATCAAGATCTGGGTCATAGTAGACAGATTCTCGAAAATGGCACATTTCATACCCCTGACCACGGAGGTACCTATCTAGGAGCTTGCCTTGATATTCCTGAAAGAAGTTTGGCACCGTGATGGACTCCCAGAGTCAATCATCTCTGATCGAGAGAGCCGATTCACGTGCAAGTTCTGGTGGAGTCTAATGCACTTGTTGCCCGTGAAACTAAATGTTTCGACTGTATTCCACGCTGCGACTGATGGGCAAACCGACAAGGTTAACCAGACTCTGGAGCAATACTTGCGGAGTTACTGTTCCTACCAACAAGAGGCTTGGGCTTCGCTGTTACCCCTTGTGGAGTATGCATACAACACCTGGACATCAGAATCCACCAGGTTGTCACCATTTGAGATCAACCATGGGTTTAACCGGGTGACAAACTGGTCGGGTATCGTGTCTGACAATCAAGGGATACACCCTTGCAGTGAGCTCCTGGTCAAGGAATGGGGAGGAACGTGGCAGAAGATTTAAGACACGATTCAACAGGCACGGGAAAGGCAACGGAAATGGCATGACCAGAAAAGGTTGCCATCACCGCACTATGTTACCTTGGAGGGTGTGGCTGCTGGGTGGGCAAAGAAAGTGGACCACGTGATGTCGAACTCAAAAAACATCCGCATGAAGCGTCCAATGGAGAGACTGGACCACCAGCTGTTTGGACCTTGCATGCTCAGACGTCAGGTGGGTTACCGAGCCGACGAACTCCAACTGCGCGCCAGATAGAGCATCCACCCAGTTTTCAATGTCACGTTGCTTGAGCTGTACCGTGAGGACCCGGGATCAGCCAGGGTCAAGGATGTCCCTACCCCGGAGCTAGGGGACAATGAGCCAAGTTACCTCATCGAAGCTGTTGTGAACAGTCAATGGTACGGTGGAGCCAAGGCGCAGTTTCCTTCTTGCTTCATCCAGTACCTGGTTTCATGGGAAGGCTACGGGGCTGAGGAGAATTCATGGGAGCCCTGTGAGATGCTAGAGGGGACAGGCTTACAGGCCATGCTGGATTTCTACGAAAGTTATGCGTCCAAGCCCGGGGAGCATAGGGTCTTGGCGGAATCGAGCGGGGGAAATAAGAGACGACGTTAATGGTCCGGGATGGACCGTAGAGAAGAGGTGAGTAATGTAACGACCCAGCATACATGAGCTATGGCAGAGGGAACCTATACCCATACAGGTAGCCAGGAGGCGAACTGGTAGGAACCGGCAGGCAAGTAAGTACTTGACCTACGGAGACCTGATGGCCCGGGCTTCGCGAATGAACAGAATTGGCTAGTCAGGAACTTAGGTACCTGGATACACGCGGGAGCGGTGTCAGCGTACTTAGGGACTTCTGCAGGGGCAGTTGCTCAGCTAGGCTGAGTAACTGGAGACAGGTGAGGAGTGTCTATAGCTGGCGACAGGAAAGATAGAGTAACAGGAAAAGGTTATCTTGTCCGCTGGACAAGGTTATGCTACCCTCAGGATCAGGTTGCCCTGCCACAGAGCTTGGGTTACCCTGCCCAATGTCCTGAGTTACCCTACCTTTCAATACGAAGTCCCTCGGGGAGTTGGGGAAAATTGATGGGAATGTTTGTCATACGAAGCCATGCATGATACTGGAATCTGGCGTTCCGGGGGATGCTATTGGGCGAGTTATGTAGGTTCGATGAAGCTGTGAATAGGAGACATTATTCCTATCATACCCCTCCGGCCCCGCCTTGAGGCCCAGACGTCATGGGCAAACGGTTGTGTAGTTGTACGCAGTCCTGCAAAGAGGAAACTTGGGAAACCTGCTTGCAACACTGTATACGTCGCTCCTGTCCGGTCGACTGCAGGCTGTTCGCAGGATATATAAGGGGGCATAGGGTGGAAGGCGAAATACCTCCTCCAAGCTGTTCGGACTAGAATGGACCAAAACTGACAGAGTAAAGGGGTGTTACCCGTGGTGGTCCCAAAGGTTGTCCTGGGTGGTATCGGGGCGACCGGGAGAGTTTTACACCTACCAAGCCTGGGAGTGTTCCCAATGCTATAGGCCCTGAAAGGGAAGTGCAGAGACACTAAAAGCATGATTTCTACAACAAGTAAGGCAGATCGAAGGTAGTGGTCATGGGTAGCGCCCCGTAGATCACTCCCGGACTACTCTGTCCTCTGGAGGACACCGGAAGCCTGAGAACCATAAATAGTAGATAGATAAAATGCTCGCAGTAGCTTCCGGGGCCAAGTAGAGACCAATGCAAATGGGAAAGGGGTCCTAGAGAGTCCGGCTCATGTGGTGTCTTGACTGTTAGCTACTGGGAAGACGCCGCTGTGCAGAGGTTTTCACTCCAGCTGGCAAAATGGAAATGCACCGCAGAAACAATAGCCGCATAAGTTGAACGCTGACCAGAGTGTGTCGACACATGCATGCCCGAAAGGTGTGCCCGGAGAAGTGTTGCACCGCCCTTAGCAGAGAAGGGTGTGCTTGCATGGTTGGAGTAAACTGATGGAGTAGTTTCTGGCATAAGATAAAATCACCTGAAAGTCTATGCGAGAACTCTCCTACTCCAACAATCAATCCTCTCGAGACATTAATTCAGTGAAGCATCAGACTTAATGATATTAAGTTTTACTATTTACTTTACTCTTACATTGGGGTGAACTTTTGGCGATAAGTTTAAAGTTGTTCGGTCCGTTCACAACCTTGGGATCCATCTCCCTAGGGGTGCCCCCATTACACGCTCCCAATTCCAAGCAAACCTTAGCAACACATGTTTAAGGATTTTATTACTGGGTTGTCTTAGAGTCATGGACAAGTTGCGATTTGAGTTGTAGTGGATAGACTAATGAAAATGTACTACTTGATCTCTTGTTATATGACTATCACTCCCCCACCATTGACTGAATTGTACTTCTATTACATATGAAAACACTATGGTCTCCCTGTCACTATCACCTCTGACCAAGGCATACACTGCACCTCACAGTTTTCGAAAGTGGTGTGTGATTGCCTGCAGGTGTCATAGAAGCTTTCTATCTGCTTCCACCCTCCAACCAATAGTCAGACTGAAAGAGGGAACACTATCATGAAATAGTACCTACAGGCCTATATCAAATACAAGTAGAATGACTTGTCATAATAGCTACCCATAGTGGAGTTCACTGCCAATAACTATGACTTTGAGTCCCCTAGACTTTCCGTGTTTTTTGATTACCATGGTTGCGACCCACGTATGGACTTCTTGAATTCTGCTATTGTGCTATTGGAGGAACTTGAGCTGGAAGAATTTGTGCAATGAATAAGAGAGGTCTATCCCCACCTCCAGTCTGAGATTGTTTATGTCCAGGATGGGTAACAGGAGTGTGCAGACTGAGGACACCTGCCTGCACCAGGTTTCCAGGTTGGCAACTTAGTGTGGCTCAACACTAAGAATATCCAGACCTGTCAATCCTAGTAGAAACTGGACAACAAACCTCTCGGCCCCTACCCTGTAACCTCTACGATAGGTAGGCACCCCTACTGGCCTGACCTCTCTACCTCCATGTAGATATATAACGTTTTCCATATTTTATTCTGCGAACTTGCCGACAGTGACCCCCTATCTGGACACGTTATCATGTCCCCACTTCTAGTAGAAGTCCATGGTGAGGAAGAATGCTAAGTAGAACAAATACAGTATGCTGGGATGGTTTGAGGCCACCTATGATACCTGGTATAATGGAGAGGGTATTAGGAAGCTACCTGGGAACCAGTGGAAAGTGTGAACTGACTGCAAGCCATCAACGAGTTCTATCACCACTACCCAAATAAGCCCACCCTACTCCCCAAGTAGTAGCAACCACCACAGGTGACTTTGGTGCATGAGAGGGGAGCTAGTGTCATGGCCACCTGACAGGGGTATGGTAGTCTTAGGTTTTTGATTGTATAGATAGAAGCCAGAATTATACTATTGCCTACTGATAAAGGAGGTAAGGTTCTGGAAGACTAGCCTCTAAACCGGTTTTGACCCGAAAACTATGACAATTTTCAGCGCAATGCTCAGTGCAACACTGCCAAGGCTTTCCACACAGCCCCTTATATTTTCTGGGGTTATAGGTTTCCGAAGCCCTTCACGATAAATTCCATGTTGTACATATCATAATAATATTATCTTTTAACCAGAATAAACATCAAGTTCTTTCTGTACATTCAAGGTATTCCTCATATGGACGAATTAGAGAATCAGGATTGTATTGAGGCCGGGCCCTGGTCACGTAGTTGTATGATAGGAGCAGATGGCTTCTAGGTCAACAAGAAGTAAGCGCTGCTTACTAAAAGAGGCTGCGAAGGGGTGTAATAGGAGATCAAAGAAGTAACCGTTCAACTAAGTATATTGTAGAATATTGTCCGTCGAAGTCTGCTATTTCCATCGTGGAAATCAGCGGTCTTTAAATACAGCATATTGCTTATCTCCAGTCTGAGCGATATTCTAAAACCTTGTGTGTATCAACTGATAGCACACAAAACAATACAATTATCAAGCGATACTGTGAAACCAAACATAAAACATTTTTTGTATCAACTGATAGCATACAAAATAATACAGGTATCAAATAATACAGTGAAACCAAAGATAAAACAATTTGTATATCAACCGATAGTACACAAAACAATACAAGTATCAAATGATACTGTGTAACCAAACATAAAACATTGTGTGTATAAACTGATAGCACACAAAACAATACCAGTATCAAACGATACTGTGAAACCAAACATAAAACATAACCCAGTACCTGTACCAGTTACACTCCCAAAATGAAATAACAATTTCACCAAACGAAATAAGCTAATGAAATCCTAATAGTTGGTAGATCCGCTATTTTCCACAAGGTCCCCATTGGACCCATCCTTATCGTTATCGCTATCCTGTAACAATCTCAAGTGGTCCTGCAATATCCATTGTGCATCCTCCAACCATTTTTCCAAACACTTCTGACCGGGCGCTTCGTGCACAAAACAACTTGCTTCCCCGCAGTGTGGT
Organism: Tuber magnatum; assembly: GCA_003182015.1. Classification (NCBI taxonomy): domain Eukaryota; kingdom Fungi; phylum Ascomycota; class Pezizomycetes; order Pezizales; family Tuberaceae; genus Tuber; species Tuber magnatum. Next base: position 494,016 of record PYWC01000051.1, read on the forward strand.
AAACCAATCCAGTGTCGGACCGTCCGGTCCTCCTAATCCTCCAACCCAATTATGATTCATTCGCATTTCTTGTAGTAATCGACGTAGAATATCTTCCAGTATGCCCTTGGTGGAATTGTTCTATCGTATAGTAGCTATCCTATAATATGGTGCCGTGGTCTCACATTGACATCTCACTAGGCCAACCTTTATTAGTTTTTCTTTTGTAGGTATCATGGCCAGTTTTGGTATAGTGTTTGAGGAAGGAAGATGGTATTTATATCTCAGTGTTGTTCTCGCTTCAGTGTTCAGGGGAATGTGGGTGGTATTTATGTCTCCGTGTTGTTCTCGCTTAGGTGTTCAGGGGAAGGTTGGTGGTATTTATTCTCGGTTTCTTCCATTTCCCTGCATATTTCACAGTTTTCTGTGTTCAAGTAGCACCCGCTACTGAAGCAGAAAACATCTGCTAGTGTGTCTCTCCATATCCATCCTGTCGATTCAGTTGTTATTTCAATGTATCTGCTGCAAATGTATATGAATAATCGGTTTGTAAGGTATGGTCTGCAGATAATATCACTGTTTACCAACAGTCCCATTAGCTGATAGTGCAGTCTCCAAGACACTTGCTTATAGTTTGGCATTGTAAGGCTATTGGATAGTATGTGTTTTCTTAGTTTGCCATTCCCAGTACCTGGCTTTGGCTAGCCGTACTAGATATGCAGCTTTGTCGTCTGTGATCCGATTCCTATCTTCGCTACTTTCGAAATTGCTTTCAAAGTGAGCTGACCAAAACCAGTGTTGTATCCCTTGATCTGTGTCTGGGCGGAGGTATTGGATTTCCGGCAGGGTTGGGCTTCAGGCCACTATCCCATGATTTATTCTAGGGGGTAGTTCATCGTCTGGTTTGTTGTCCTCCCACCATTGGTTCACTAGTTCCCTTGCATTTTCTAATTCTTCAAGGGGTTCCCAGCTGTTTTCTGTTTCCGGATATCCCACCCATTTTACTAGAAATTCATCATGGTCATAGTGTCTTCTGTGTTCTTGTATAGTATCCACTTCCCACTCTGGCTTCTTGTTAACCACAATGGGGGGTGGCTTTGCATGACTTCTTCCAGGGAACAAAGTATGGTTGTTAGGGAGGTATCTGTTGATAGTAGATGCATGGAATGTTGCTTCTCAGTTCCGATACATTATCCCATCCATTTCTACCATGTAATTTTTCGTATGGTCATCGTATCCCTATCTTGAATGGTCCTCGCCAGCATAGTTGTAGTTTCTTGCTTCGTCCTGATTGAGTCGTGAATAGGTTTCTGTAAACCAGTAATTGATTACCTAACCCAATTGGAGTATGGTGTTTGTGTCGCTTCGCTGCCATTCTCACACTCCAGAATTGCGCCAGCTTGATCGCATTGAATGCCGTGTTCCCGATTGCTTGGTGTCTGTTCAACGATTGGTTGGCTACTGGAACTATGGAATTCTTGAAATTCGCCAGAGGTAGTAGAGGGTAGTTTTTTCTATAAACTGCTTTGTATGGTGACATACCAAGAATTTCGGACCATCTGGCATTTAAATATGTGGCTGTTTCAGGTATGGCATGAAACTAATTGTTCTGTCTTGCATTGACTAGGTTTCGAAGAGCCGTTTTCAATTACCAAATTTTTCTTTCGACTTGGCTGGTCGTCTTATGGTGGCCTGATGCTGCTTTGATGTGCTCAATTCCTAGTGATCGACACTGTTGTCTCCATACATGTGACTCAAATCATGGGCCTGCATCGCTCACTATTGTTGCGGGGCAGCTATGGGGTGTAAATATTCTGTTACGTAGCAGTTCCTAGGTGGTTATTGTTGTTACTTTCTTGTTTCCTGGTATGAGCTATGTAAATCCCAAGAACCTATCTATGGCCACTAGGATCATGTCATATCACCATAAGTTGTGGAAGGGTCGTGCAAAGTCAATGGCTATGGATTTGAAAATCTCCGAAGGTAGGACAATGGTCTGGGCCTTCCCTTCTGGTAACTTTGTGGGTTCCTTCTTCGTTTGACAGGTGTGGCATTGGGCCATACATGTTCTGAAATCCATGCGCATTTCAGGCCAAAACAGGTACTTGGTAGCATACTGCAAGTTCTGTTCCACACTATGATGGCCCTTGTCATGGATCTCGGCTATAACATACTCTCTTAGTATAGTATTCCCGAACACGGGGCATTTCGGAAAATACAGACATTCCTCCCCATCTCGTGTTCTGGCATACAGCATTCCATTTGCGACCATGTAGGAGGACAAATGTCCTCTGGAGTCCATGTTTTCATTGACTTTTTCCATATTGGTTCCTTCTGGTATGCTGCAACCATGTGGACTCGGAATGTCCCAATCATTTCATTGACTGTTTGTCTGGTGTCCCGCTGGTCTTCTATCTCACTTCTTCTCGTCACCTAGGGTTGGTTTTCCTCCTCATTGTCTTCCTAGACATCGCATAGTCTGCGCTGATATTCATCCATCATTGGGGGCATTACTGAGACTATTGTCTCCTTGCTAAAGTTTTCTATTGGTTCTGCTCATTTCATTGATGGTGGACTGTCTGGCCCTGGCATTCGGAATATAGGGGCCTCGCGGTTCAGTATTGCAGAGATTGTGTAGGACCTGGGCATTGGTTGAATGAGGGTGGATGGCCCTTCCACAGCACTATTTGGTCTTCTGCCAATTGTTTGCTGCCATTCCCAGTCACCAATCATGGGGGACTCTGGAGGGCTTGGGTCAATTTCTGTGCTTGGGGGACTCGGTCCTTCACTAGGTGGTCGAGGAGTTGGTTTGTCTTGCTGCCCGGGGTGGTTATTTGTGAACTTGATCTCAGTTTGATGATATGGGCAATGGTTTATGTAACAGTGCGAATAGTTCAATTTGCCATGTTGGAATTCCTCGGGTGGCATTCTGCGCAAGGGGCCCTTGTCACCTCAATCATTTCCTGCAGTGATTGAGCAGGGGCTTTGAGCAGGCACAGGAGTCTCATTGGGGTACCAAGTGTATGAGTAAAAAAGGGAGGTAGGGGAGATGTCTTCCTTGAGCTCCATTCTGTTTGATTCTTGCTCATAGGCCACGTTATCCAAGATGTCATCTGCTTCCTTTGTGTAATCGTAGACATAGGTGGGTTCAAGTCTGATTCTCCTACGTATATCTGGGGAAGGGCATCAGCTAAATAGTTTGTCCTTCCTGGCATATAGACTATCTTCACGTCATAATTTCCTAAGGTGCTGAGCCATCTAACTTACTTTCTACTCCGGTTCCTTGCGTTTCGTAGATGCATCAGTGGTTGGTGGTTTGTAACTATTGTGAAAGGATTTCCTACTAGAGCGTTGTGGAACTGGTTAAGCACCTCCACTATCGCTAGAGCCTCTCTATCAGTGGTTCCATAATTTGTTTGTATGTTGGTGAATTTCCTGCTGTGTAACGTGGCTGGTTGAGCCGTCTCGTAAGTCGGTCACTGTTCTACCCATGCTCCTATTCCTAAATCTGTGGTGGCTGTAACTAACCAACTCAGCTCATTGCTTTGTATGTCTATTGGTCCCATGACTTGGTGATTGACAATTCGCTCCTTGACTATCTCGAATACGGTCTGATGGGTGGTTGTCCATACGAATTTGGCGTTCCCTGTTAAATCTGTTAATGGTCCTGTTAGGGTGGTATGGTACCGGAGGAACTGGGCCATATAATTTACTATTCCCAGAAAGCCTTGCAACTCTTTCTTGTTTTGAGGTGTCTTCTAACGTACAATGGTCGATATCTTTTGGGGGGATACGTGGATTCCTTCACCATCTACTATACGTCCTAGTCCTTCCAGTTTATCTGTGAAAAGTACTGACTTCTTTTTGCTTGCATAGAATTTTACTTTTCTGAGTCGATCACATACCTGGCATATCGGTTTTTCGCCTTCCTCTGATGTGTCCAAGAATAAGAGTATATCATCAATATGTACCCATACAAAATGATGTAGGAATTCACTCAGGAGGTCTTCCATTATCCACATAAAGGTTGCTGGTAGGTTCATGTCTCCTTTTAGCATCACCTTGCTAACAAACGCTCCAAATAGATTTTGAACAAGTTGAACTTAGAGCTGTCCTTGCCTACTCATGTTTGGAAGTATGCATCACTTAGGTTAATCTTACTCCTGAATTTTGTTCGTCCAATGCAGTTTAGGATTTGTTGTTGGTCTGGAATAGGCAGACTATCCATGATTGTGTTATCGTTTCGAATTTTCAAATCCATCAGGGGACCGATACTGCGGTCTGATTTTGGTTGTACAAATATTGGTGCCCCTCCAGGTAGTTCCTGTTGTACAATTACTCCGGCTTGCAACTTCTCGTTAATCCAGTTCATGATTTTCTCCTTGTATCATTCTGGAATTGTGTATGAGAATTGGTTTTTTGGATTGGTTGGATCCTTTAGCCGAACGTCGTAGTTAATCTTATGCACGGGAGGTAGTGTTTCAGAGACCTTGTCTGAGAATACATCACTGGATTCTTCCAACAATGTTGCTGAGGTGGCGTCTATCATAGCGGCTGGGAATTCTCTACTTGTTACCTTGCATAGTACACACGGTTTGTCATCGGGAAACTCAACTGCTGTATCCCCACACCTGATAAGGGCGTTGTGTCTTCTTAGGAATGGCATTCCAATTAGAGCGTCATACTTTGTCAAGTTTCGTGCCAACATGTCCCGATTTGTACATTTCTTTTTCGCGATCCCTACGGTCAGTCCAGACTTTTCGTAGCTTGAGGAGCGGGAACCTTTCATTGCCATGGTGACTGCTGTTGGTTGGGGTAGGTATTCCATGGGTATGCCTTGGGTAGAGATAAAGGTGGTGCTGACCGTAACGACCCAGCATACATGAGCTATGGTAAACGGAACCTATACCCATACAGGTAGCCAGGAGGCGAACTGATAGGAACCGGCAGGCAAGTAGGTACTTGACCTATGGAGACCCGATGTCCCGTGCTCCGAGAATGAAGAGAATTGGCAGGTTCGCGTACTTAGGGATTTATGAAGGGGCAGTTGCTCAGCTAGGGTGGGTAACTGAGGCCAGGTCAGAAAGGTCTATCACCGGCGACGGGATAGACAGGGTAACAGGGAAAAGTTAACTTGTCTGCTGGACAAGGTTACCCTACTCTTGGGATCAGGTTACCCTGTTTTGGGTCCTGGGTTACCCTGCCCAGAGTCCTGAGTTACCCTACCTTTCAATACGAAGTCCCTTGGGGAGTTCGGGAAAATTGACTGGAATGTTTGAAAAGCAAAGCCATGCATGATACTGGAATCTGGGATTCCGGGGGATGCTATTGGGAGAGCTACGTAGCTTCGAGGAAGCTGTAAATTGAAGACATTATTCCCATCATGCCCCTCCGGCCCCGCCTTGAGGCCCGGATGTCATAGGCAAACGGTTGTGTAGTTGTGTGCAGTCTGGCAAAGAGGAATCTTAGGAGACATGCTTGCAACACCATATATGTCGCTGCCGTCCGGTCGACCGTACGCTGTTCGCAGGATATATAAGGGGGCATAGGGTGGAAGGTGGAGTACATCCTCCAAGTTGTTCGGAGTAAAACGGACCAGAACTGACAGAGTTAATGGGTGTTAACCGTGGAGGTCCCGAAGGTAGTCCCAGGTGGTACCGGGGCGACTGGGAGAGTTTTACCCCTACCAAGCCCGAACGTGCTCCCAACGCTATAGGCTCTGAAAGGGAAGTGCACAGATACTAAAAGCATGATTCCTACCACAAGAAAGGTAGATCCGGGGTAGTGGTCATGGGTAGCGCCCATTGGATCACTCCCGGGCTCTCGCACCCTGCGGAAGACACCGGAAGCCCGCGACCCGTAAAAGAGTAACTAGATAAACCGCTCACAGTAGCCTCCGGAGTCACGTAGTGATCAATGGATATGGGAAGGGTGTTATAGATAGTCTAGTTCATGAGGTGTCTTGACTGTTAGCCACTGGCAAGACACCGATGCGCAGAAGTTTTCACTCCGGTGGGCAAAATGGAAATGCATCGCAGAAATGATAACCGCATAACGTGAATGCCGACCAGAGTGTGTCGGCACATGCATGCCCGAAGGGTGTGCCAGGAGACGTGTTGGACCACCATTAGCAGAGAAGGGTGTACTCAAATAGTTGGAGTAAACTGATGGGGGAGTTTCTGGCATAAGATAAAACTACTGAAAGTCTATGCGAGAACTCTCCTACTCCAACAATCAATCCTCTGGAGACCTTAATTGAGTGAAGCGTCAGGCTTAACGATATTAAGTTTTACCGTCTACTTTACTCTTACATCTGTGTGAACCTTTGGCGATAAGTTTGAAGTTGTTTGGTGTGGTCGCAACCTTGGGATCCATCTTCCTAGGGGTGCCCCCATTACACTGACAATGTCACAACTGATTGTTCTGGTGTCGAATAGTACCTAAGCTGAATAGCCCTCTATGAGAAGCATTCCTAGTAGTGCATCACAGGGCCTAATTGCCAGTCCTGGTTTTGTTTGGAGGCTTTCTATTTCCAGTGAGCTAATTTCCACTTCGTCATATTCCGTTGCTTCTATGTGGTTTCTGCTCGCCTCTTGTTTTGCTGTTTTCCCTTTTCCCTTCTTGGCATAGCAATCCTTTGCTTAGTGCCCCTTTTTCCTATATTCGAAACATGTGTCTTCAGCATGTCCTTTTTTTCTTCTTATCTTTCTTGTTTTTCGAACCTTGGCAGTTTGGATGTTCCTTCCTTGTGTTATCACACGATGATGATCCTTTACTGCTCCGCTGCTGGAGTATGTGTATCCAGTAAACCCCTGTTTCATACAGGATAGCATCGTTGCGTTCAGCTCATTTGACCATCTTGTCAAAAGAGTCACCATCTTCTTCCACAGGCTCTACCTCTGGGCGTAGCCTGGGATGCATTGCCTCATATAGCCTCTGCCACAGTGTATACTGGGATACTGTTCCACTGGGCAATAATCCATGATACATTAAGAGATCCATTGCTACCAGTATTATTCTGTCTGTCTTTCAGCTTCGTACTTGTTGGATTTCTTTGAACTTCTTATACAGTTGTTCCTTCTTCCATGAAGACTGGAATCTGTCCTGCAGGTATTTTATCAGAGTCGCTCCTCATATTTTGTCTTTGCTATCATAGTGGTTCATTGCTTGGTGATATGCTTCTTCTGCCTTTGCCATCCAGAAACTTCGGAAGTATGCTCCACTTCCTTCCTTTGTCTTGTCCACGCCGTGTAGGGCAAGATATTTGAAAGTGACTGTTACCCATCGGTCAAACGCCTCAGGTTTTAGGTCTTTCTTTTCATCCGAGAATTTGGCTGGCAGGGGGAGCTTGACATTCGGCCCGGATCAACCGGCCCATTGGCCGTGCGGTGCGGCGGATTCCCCTTCGGACATTCTGTGTTTGGACTCTTCGCTTCTGGAGCTGTTGTCCGACAAGTTGTCTGTGGAGTCATCTGGTGATTCATCTGGAGGTCCTGCTCCTGCCGATTGGTCTGATTCTTCTTTGTTGTCGCCTTCTTTCTTTGTAGTATGGGCAGGGGGACTTTCTCTCTTTGGTAGTTGTGCCAGTGCCTTTCCTTTGCTAGGGCTGGGGGGGAAATGCCCAGGAAGGCTTGTTGCGGCCTTTGCTAACTTGTCGGTCGATTCGCTAAAGGTCTGCTTGGTCAAAACTCTAGCTAAGTGTCTTTCTGCTTCATCAATTGAGAAGTGGCTCTTGGGCCCTTTCGGTTTCTTGGGTTGCCTTCTTTTGGTAAGACCTTCTCGTGGGACCTGCTTCCCACTTTGGGTGTCTAATGATGCAATGATATCCTGTTGGCGGAGCCGAACCTCTCTTGATTCTGCCGCTCCTCACTGCTAGCTTCTGTTGGATGCTTCATAGGTTGATCAGACCTAGTCCACACAGGCTTCTAACCACTTGCTGAGGTTAAAAAAATATAACATGCTCAGGCCGGGCCCTAGTCACGTAGGAGTACGATGGTAGCCACTGGATTTCAGGTCAACATGAAGCGAGCGCTGCTTACTAAAGAAGGCTTCGAAGGGATGTATGAGGAGATCAAAGAAGTAACCATTCAATCAAGTATATTTTAGAATATTGTCCATCGATGTCTGCTGTTTACATTGTGGAAATCAGCGGTCTTTAAATACAGCATATTGCTTATCTCCAGTATGAGCGATATTCCAAAACATTGTCTGTATCAACTGATAGTACACAAAACAATACAATTATTAAACGATACTGTAAAACCAAACATGAAACATTTTGTGTATCAACCGATAGCACACGAAACCATACAAGTATCAAACGATACTGTGAAACCAAACATAGAACCTTGTGTGTATCGACTGACAGCACATGAAACAATACAAGTATTAAGCGATACCGTGAAACCAAACACAAAACATAACCTAGTACCCATACTGGTTACAGAGTCAGACACTTAAATATTCTCGCATGTATTTGAAATAATTCTCCATGGTTATATCTGCTTACCTTCAATCCAATCTTGGGTTACTCAATAATCTGATATATACAATCCTGGTCCTTATTTGTTCTAGTATGCATTTTAAATAATGACTCTAAGGACTATCTCTATAATTGCCTTTAATGAATTCCAAGCTATTATATAATAGCACAAGGTTGAAAATATCATGCTGCAAGAGTTTAGATCGTATATCCTAAGTGCCTGTGTGGAAAACCTTGGCAGTGTTACACCAAGTGTTGTCCTGAAAATTATCACAGTTTTTGGATCAAAACTGGTTTAGAGGCTAGTCTTCTGGAACCATGGATTAGCAGATGTTCTGCACAACGGAATCTTATAGACAGTGATGGAAGGGTGCCACTTCATGTGCGGAAGGGGTTAGGAGTGTTGGGATTTGTTAGCAATGGATTTCCCTTTGTTATATAAAGGGATGTACCCCTCTGTGGTTTTCTTTCCTTATACAACCTGGTAATTTTCTGCCTATACCTGTACTTAGAAATTGCAACTTTGTTTCTCCTTCACATCACCAGAACCTGTAAACTCTGATCCTGAACCTCTCAAGCCTAGATACAAATACGTTTTCTTTCTACTCCTGTACCTGGCTGTTATCTCATCCACTGTGGTATGCCTTAGACTATATACCCTTACCACTACCTGGACCCTACCTATTACATTGATCCCCTGGGGCCTTGGTACAAATATGTCTTGTTTGTATACTGATACCCTGCCCTCATCCCACATACTGTGGTATGTCTTGTACTATCTACTCTTAACCCTACATGGACACTACCTATTATACAAGGTTGCATCTACTAGAATCCAACCCACACAATCCTATGTCACGATCCATTAAAGTATCTACTGAGGTCTTTACTTACCTGAACTAGGCTACCAGCCTGTTTGACAAACAGCTGGGCAACCTGATCTACAACCAGATATACAACAATCTCACCCACATCCGAGACCTCCTTCTTTAGACTGTAACCCTGCTTGCATCCGCTGAGTCCCCTGCTGACCAATAGTTACAACAATGACACATCGTGACTGAGGAACCTCAGGCCCTATGCCTCACAGGCCAAGGTGTAGAGACCAGCTTTACCACTATAGAACAACATCTGGCCCATGCCAAAGTGACCATCATCCTATACAACAATGCCCGCACCAATGCCTATGCAGGTCTGGCCACACCACCTCCAAGTATTAAGATAGACTTAATCAGAAACTCAAAGGTCTTCTCTGGTACCATGGACAAATACCAGCTCTTCATCACCCAACTCTGTATGAAACTCTATGGAAACCACCACTGGTTCAATAGTAAACAAGAATATTTGCCATATGCTATAAGTCTCTGGACTGGGTTCGCCTTCTTGTAGATACAACCCAATATCACGGCTGAGTACATCAATTACTCAGGTACTGAGGCCCTGTTAGCTCAACTAGAACAAGTATTTGGGGATCCCAACTAGGTTGTAATAGTAGAAAGAGGAATAAGAGATCTCACTTAGAAGAACTGCATGTTTGTGGAATACCTGGTGGATTTCTAGCACCTGGCTACCAACGCCAATTGGAATCATGGGGCTGAGTAAGGTGTGCTCTGCCAAGGTCTCAGCTCAGAGTGGAAGGATGCTCTGACCCTCATCACTGACCCTCTCAAGTCTCTGGCCAGTTATACTAACTTGTTGAAAAGGTTGTACAATGTCTGAGTTTATGCCTCGACAAGAAAGGTTCATCCTCCCTATCCTGGCACACCTATGCTGCCACTCAACCATGATCCACAACCCCTGCTCCCACCACTACCACTGCTATGGGTATAGCTGCAGGCCACCTGGACATCTTCTCAGAATGATGAACCTTGACCAATGTACAGCAGGATGACAGGATGAGAAGGCAACTATGCCTCCATTGTGGCGAGCGTAGATATATGGCCAGACGGTACCGGAATCAGAGACCCCACTAGATGCAAGCCACCAGCAACTTACCTTTTGGCCCTTCCATGGTCCCTGTGGACACTCACCCCAACTCTGAGCAGTTGGAAAATTACTTGTCCTATGTGCAGAATATGGCACTGATATGGGACATATTGTGTCTTTTTCTTGTTTATCTATATCTAGTTTGTCTTTGAATCAAATTGAAAATAGAATTGAGAATAACCACTTGGTGATCACCTGTGACATAATAGACAACTGAAATGTAATCCCTTCCCACACTCTTATTGACTCAGTAGAAACTGGATATACATTCATGGATAAAGGCTTCACTCATGACCATCACCTCCCGTTGCTTGAATTAACCAAAACTATCAAATCAATAGTAATAGATGGAAGACTGATGAGCTCTGGTGCCATTACTCACCTGACCCAGATAGAACTAAAGATCAATAACTACCTAGAAGCACTGCCAGCCTTCATTACCAAACTAGGTGTATTCCACCAGGCTCTTGGTATTCCTTGTCTGAAAAAACATGACATGATGATCCAGTTAGATAGCAACAGTGTTACTTTTGGATCCTACTATTGTCTTGAAAACTGCACCTCTAATGTGACAGGCATCCAAGGCGGTGAAGAAGACATCCTATACTTTATTAAAGCCTATACCCTTCAGTGGGCCCTGGGCCACAAGGTACTTCAGAAACAAGAAGTCGGAGACATTGTCCTGTCAGAATACTATGACTTCATGCCCCTGTTCCTGGAAAAAGAACAAAACCAGTTATCCCTACACTGATCTGATGACTATACAATTTCCCTGTTACCAGGCTTTAAACCCCCTTTTGGGCCACAATACAACCTGTCCCTCCCCGAACTTGAGGCCCTATGGTATTGATTCAATGAAAGTCTTAAGTAGGACTTGATCCAACCCTCTACCTTACCAGTAGCTTCTCCCATCCAGCTCATCAAGAAGAAGAACAGATCATTGTGATTGTGCATAGACTACCAGGAACTGAACAATCGGGTAATGAAAGATAGTGGTCCACTACTGCTTCTAATGGAAACATTCCTGCAAATCTCCAAGGACAGGATCTTCACCAAGTTGGATGTCTAAGGAGCATACAACCTGATATATATGAAGAAAGGGGAACAGTGGAAAACTACCTTCCAGACCCAGTATATCTTGTACATATCCAAGGCTATCCCATTTTGCCTTACCAACACTCCTGCTACTTTCTCAGCTTATATCAATAAGGCCCAATACCTAGGCTCAAACCACTTCTGTACTAACTATTTAGACAATATCTTTACCTATCGTGAAATTGAAGAAGAGTATGTCAAACACATTCGCTTGGCTCTAGAAGCCCTGGCCAATGCCAAGTTAGAGGTTAAGCTACGAAACCGTGAATTCCATGAATGCCAAGTCAAGTTCCTTAAATTCATCATTACTACACAAGAGATCCACATAGATAATACCAAGGTGGAAATCATTCTCGCCTGGCCTATACCAGATTGTGTATAGAATATGCATGCTTTCTTAAGGTGTGGCAATTTCTATACTCACTTGATCAATGCTTATTCCCATCTTACCCAATCTCTTACAGCACTTACTAAGAAGCATTAGGCATTCATCTGAACTTCTGAATGCTAGAGGTCTTTGGAGAAACTCAAAATGACCTTTACCACCACCCCTGTTCTGGCCTATTTCAATTTCTTTAAGAAAGTGATCATTGCACTCGATGCCTCAGACTTTGTACCAGAAGGTATTACATCACAATATGACAAGAAAGGAGTACTCCATCCTGTAGCCTTCTATTCTTGAAAACTCACCCCAGCTGAATTCAATTGTAATATCTATAACAAGGAGCTCTAGGCAGTAGTCCAAGGTTTCAACAAGTGGGCATGCAATCTTATTGGCTGCAAAGTCACAATCGGGACCAACTATTCCAACCTGAAACACCTTGTGTAATGGGGGCACCCCTAGGAAGATGGATTTCAAGGTTGTGACAGCACTGAACAACCTTAAACTTATCACCAAAAGTTCACACAGATGTAAGGGTAAAGTAATGGTAAAACTTAATATTATTAAGCCTAACACTTCACTCAATTAAGGTCTCAAGAGGATTGATTATTGGAGTACAAGAGTTCTTGCATAGACTTTCAAGTAGTTTTATCTTATGCCAGAAACTCTCCCATCAGTTTACTGCACCTATTCGCACACACCCTTCCCTGCCAAGGGTGGTCTGACACGTCTCGTGGAACACCCTGCAGGTACACATGTGGCGACACAGTCTAGTTGGTATTTGTATTATGCGGTTATCGTTTCTGCGAAGCATTTCTATTTTCCCTGCAGCAGTGAAAACTTCTTCACATTGGTGCCTTGCCAGTGGCTAACGGTCAAGTCGACTGATGAACTGGACTATCTATAATACCGTTCCAATATGCATTGATTTCTACATGACCCCAGAAGCTGCTCTGAGCAGTTTATCTATCTACTATTTACAGTTCTCGGGCTTCCCGTGTCTTCCGCAGATACGGTAGTCCAGAAGTGATCCAATGGTACTACCCATAACCACTACCTCAGATCCACCTTACCTGTGGTAGGAATCATGCTTTTAGTGTCTTTCCACTTCTCTTCTAGAGCCTATAGCATTGGGAACACATTCGGGCTTGGTAGATGTAAAACTCTCCTGCTCACCCTGGCACCACCCGGGACTACCTTTCGGACCCCCACAGCTAATGCCCGTCGACTCCATTGGTTTTGGTCTATTTTACTCCAAACAACTTGGAGGAGGTACTCCACCTTCCACCCTATGCCCTCTTATATATTCTGTGAACAGCCTATAGTCGACCGGACAGCGGCAACATATATGGGTCATAAGCAGGTCTCCAAAGGTTCCCCCTGGCTAGAGTGCACACAACCACACAACCGTTTGCCCATGATGTCCAGGCCTCAAGGCGGGCCCGGAGGGGCATGATAGGAATAATGTCTCCAATTTATAGCTTCTTTGAAGCTGCATAGCTCGTCCAATAGCATCTCCCGGAACCACAGATTCCAGCATTACGCATGGTTTTGTGTGACAAACATCGCAGTAATCTTTCCCAAACTCCCCCAGGGACTTCGCATTGAAAGGTAGGGTAACCCAGGACTTTTGACAGGGTAACACAAGCTTCACACTAGGGTAAACTTGTCCAGTGGACAAGGTGACTTTACCCTATTACTCTGTCTACTTTGTCGCCAGAGATAGATGCTTGTAACCTTTCTCTAGTTACCCAGCCTAGCAGAGTAACTGCCCCTTCCGCGGTCTCTAAGTACGCTGACATCACCCGGAAATGCAGCCAAGTGCCTAAGTACCTTGCCCGCCATTGGTGTTCATATCGGAGTCCGGGCCATCGCGTCTCTGTAGGTTAAGTATTTACTTGCCCACTGATTCCTACTAGTCCTCCTCATAGCTGTCTGTATGGGTGTAGGTTCAGGCTGCCCTAGCTCATATATGCTGGGTCATTACGCCTTGCTGCCAAATGACTCTTGAACTGTATACAAGCCCACTGGGCAGAGTTCCTTATATGGTTCGACCATGCGATGGAGTACTAGCTATGAAAGTTCAATAGAAAAGTGAATACCTCCACTTGTATGCCAGGGCGAACGGATGAAGAAGAAGAGCACTGAAGAGAATATCAGATGCAGGTGGTATTGAAGCCCCCTACTGTGGGTTTGTTGTAGAACATCATGCTCCCTATAAGAGCATCTCTCCAAGAAGATCTTTGGCTACAGGCATATGATGCTGACCGCACCTGAACACAGATCCTGAAGATGCGTGACTAAGGAGTCCACCATTGTAACCGGTACGGATACTAGGTTGTTTTATGTTTGGTTTCACAGTATCGTTTGATACTTGTATTGTTTCATCTGCTATCGGTTGATACACACATTGTTTTATGTTTGGTTTTACAGTATTGTTTGATACTTGTATTGTTTCATGTGTTATCGGTTGATACATACATTTTTTTAGGTTTGGTTTCACAGTATCGTTTGATACTAGTATTGTTTCGTGTGCTATCGGTTGATACACACATTGTATTGCAACATCGCTCATACTAGTGAGAAGCGATATGCTGTATTTAAAGACTGCTGATTTCCGTGATGGAAACAGCAGACTTCGACGGACAGTATTCTTAATATATACTTGGTTGAACGGTTACTTCTTTGATATCTTATGACAGCCCATTCGAAGCCTCCTTTAGCAAGCAGTGCTCACTTCGTGTTGATTACGAAGCCATCTAGTCCTATGGTACCGCTACGTGACTAGGGCCTGGCCCGAACACGTTACATTTTTTTAACCTCAGCAAGTGGTTAAGAAACCTGCAGGGACCTGGTCGGATCAACCTACGAAAAGTCCAATAGCGAAGCTAGCATCGGGGAGCAGCAGAACCATGAAGGGTTCGGCTCTGCCAACACGACACCATTGAGTCACTGGAGATTCGAAGTGGGAAGCAGGTCCCACGAGAAGGCCTTACCAAGAAAAGGCAACCCAAGAAACCGAAAGGGCCAAAGAGCGAATTCTCAATCGATGAAGCAGAACGACAACTAGCGCGAGACTTGCCCAAGCAGACCGTTAGTGAATCAAGCGACAAACTAGCAAAGGCAGCAACGAGCCTTCCTGGGCTATTTCCCCTCAGCCCCAGCGAAGGAAAGGCACCGGCGCAACCACCAAAGCAAGATAGCATACCTGTCAGGACACCTAAGAAGGAAGAAGACGACGAAGAAGCATCAGATCACGTGGTAGGAAGGCAGCCACCAGACGAATTCCCCAGTGACTCTGCGGAAAGCTCCTCAGACAACAGCTCCAGTAATGAAGAATCCGAACACAACATGTCCGAAGGTGAATCCGCCAGACCGCCCGGCCCCGGACCTAAAATCAAACTTCCGCTGCCACCCTCATTCTCGGACGAAAGGGACGACTTAAAACCTGAAGTATTTGACTGGTAGGTTATAACAACCTCTCAATACCTGGGCCTCCATGGAGTGGACAAAGCGAAGGAAGGAAGAGGAGCATACTTTGGAAGTTTCTGTACCGGAAAGGCAGAGGAAGCATACCACCAAGCAATGAACCAATATGAGAGTGGGGAAAAGATCTGCGGAACAACCCTAATAAAATACTTGAGAGAAAGATCCCAATCGTCGCGAAACACGGAAGAACTATACAAAAGGTTCAAGGATATCCAGCAACTATGAAATGGCAAAACCGAAAGAGTAACCTTGGTAGCGACAGATCTCTTAACGTATTATGGATAATTACCTACCGGGACGGTGTCTCAGTATACGCTGCGACAAAGATTGTATGAAGCAATGAATCCCAGACTATGACAGGAGGTAGAACGCATGGAGCAGGAGGGTGATTCCTTAGACAAGATAGTCAAGCGGGCCGAACAGAAGGACGCTATCCTATATGCAACAGGAGTTTACTGGACCCATGTACCGTAGCAAAGGAACAGTAAAGGATCAGCACCGCAGGAGAATACGAAAAAGGATAAACCATACCGCAAGGATTCAAAGGACAAGAAAGAAAAGAAGCAGAAACGATGCGAGAAAGGCACATGTTTCAAATGCGGCAAAAAGGGGCACTACGAAAAGGATTGTTATTCCAAAAAAGGAAATGGAAAGGCCACTAAGGGAGAAGCTAGCACGAACCACATGGAAGCAACTGAATATGACGAAGTGGAAATTAACTCAGTTGAATTGGAAAGCCTGCGAACGCAACCAATGTTGACAATCAGGCCCCGTGACAGTCTTGAAGGAACGATTCATATGGAAGGCCACCCAGCAAAGGTACTATTCGACATGGGAACAATCGGCTGCGACATAATTAGCGCCACCTTTATCACTACCCATGGCATCTCTACAGAGCCTCTACCCCAACCAACAACTGTTAATATGGCTATAAAAGGATCCTGCTCTGCAAGCCACAAGAAATGTGGACTGACCGTAGGAATCGGGAAAAAGAAATAGACAAATCAGGAGATGTTGGTAGGGAACTTGACAAAGTAGGACGCCCTTATTGGAATACCATTCGTGAAAAGACATAATGCTCTTATCAGGTGTAGGGATACAGCAGTGGAATTTCCTGATGACAAACTATGTGTGCTATGCAAACCAAAAAGTGGGCAATTCCGAGCTGCTCTGTCAGACACCACCACAAAAACATTGTTGGAAAAATACAAGGTTGTATTCCCGGACAAGGTCCCTGAAATGCTACCCCCAGTACATAAGATTAGCCACCACATTCGGATAAAGGATCCAACCGACCTGCGAAATCAACCAACATACTTGATCCCCGAAGCCTACAAGGAAAAACTCAGGAACTGCATAAACGAGAAATTAGGAAGTGGAGTAATTGTACGACAAGAGGTACCAGGAGCGGCATCTATGTTTGTACAAACAAAGTCAGATGGAAGGATCCGCCCCCTGGTGGACCTGAAAGTAAGAAACGATAATACAACCATGGATAGTCCATCGATTCCAAACCAGCAGCAGATCCTGAACTGAATAGGCCGAGCGAAAGTCAGGAGTAAGATCGACCTAAGTGACGCATACTTCCAAACACGTGTAGACAAGGACAGTGTTAAGTTCAACTCATTCAAAACCCCGTTCGGAGGATTTGTGAGCAAAGTAATACTCCAAGGAGACATGAATGCACCAGCAATATTTATGCGAATAATGGAGGACCTTCTAAGCGAATATTTACATCATTTTGTATGGGTATAGATTCCTGATATTCTCATATTTTCAGACACACTAGAGAAACACGAGGAACACATACGCCAAGTATGTGATCGGCTCAGAAAAGCAAAATTCTTTGCAAGCAAAAGGAAGTCAGTACTTTTTGCGGATAAGCTTGAAGTATTAGGACACATAGTGGACAACGAGGGAATTCATGCCTCCCCCTAGAAAATATCTTCCATGGCAGGATGGGAGACACCAAAAAACAAGAAGGAGCTACAATGATACCTTGGAATAGTGAATTATGTGGCCCAGTTTCTCCCACACCATACTACGTTAACGGCACCACTAACTGACTTAACGGGAAATGCCGAATTCGTATAGACAACTACCCACCAAACCGTATTCGATATGGTCCGAAAGCGAATTATCGATCACCAAATCATGTGACCAATAGACATACGAAACGAGGAACCAATTTGGTTGGTTACGGATGCCTCAGATTTTGGAGTTGGAGCATGGGTGGGACAAGGACCCACTTATGAGACGGCACGACCAGCCACGTTATACAGCAGAAAGTTCACCAACGCTCAGATGAACTATGGAACCACTGATAAAGAGGCCTTAGCGATAGTGGAAGTGCTTAATCGGTTCCACAATGTACTAATGGGAAATTCCTTTACCATAGTTACAAACCACCAACCCTTGATTTACCTACGAACGGCAAAAAACCCAAGCAGAAAGCAAGTGAGATGGCTAAGTGCCTTGGGAAAATATGACACGAAAATAGACTACGCAGCGGGAAGCACGAACTATTTAGCTGATGTGCTTTCCCAAATATATGAGGGAGAATCAGACTTGGATCTACTCTATGTTCATGATTACATGAAGGAAGCGGATGACATCTCGGATAACACGGTATACAAGCAAGAATCAAATGCAATGGAGCCCATGCATGAGTTCTCCCCTACTTCCCCTCCTTTCTCCTATACTGAGCACCCCAACAAGGTCCCTGTACCCCCTGAAAGCCCCTGCTCAATCACTATAGGAAACGATTGGGGTGACCAGTGTACCCTACGAAGTACGCCACCAGAAGAACTCCAACATAGCGCCTTACACTACTCACACAGTTATGTTGATCATTGCCCATATCATCAAACCAAGGTCAAATTCACCAACAACCATCCTAGACGACGGGGAAAATCGACCCCTTACCCACTTAGTGAAGGACAGAGCCCCCCAAGTACAGAAATCGACCCGAGCCCTCGGGAGTCCCATGAAATAAATAACTGGGAATGGCAACAAATGACCTGCGAAAGACCAATTAGTGTGGGAGAAGAGCTGTCCACCCTTGCCAAGCCGACGCCCAGGTCTTATGCAATTCAGGCACTACTAAACCCAGAAGCCCCGGCATTCCAAATGCCAGAGCCAGAACCAGTAGAGAACCTTACGACAGACACTAAAGCGGCATTCCGAATGCCCGGACCTGATAGCCCACCGCCGATTAGATGAACGGAACGGCTAGGAAGCCTTACCAATGAGACAATAGTCTCAGTAATGCCCCCGACAATGAGAGAATACCAGCGTGGGCTATACGATATCTTGGAAGACAACGAGGAGGAAGACCTAGGTGAGACAACCAGAGGAAGCGAGATAGAAGATAAACGCGACACCTTACAAACAGTCAATGAAATGATTGGAACGTTCCGAGCGCACATGGTAGCAGCATACCGGAAAGAACCAATTTGGAAGAAGGTAAATGAGAGTATGGACTCCACAGGAGATTTATCCTCGTACAAGGTTGCAAATGGAATGCTATACGCAAAAACCAGATACGGGGAAGACTGCCTGTATATCCCGAAGGACCCTGCATATGGAAATACAACGTTAAGAGAACATGTTATTAGCGAAATTCACACCAAAGGCCACCTCAGCGTTGAACGAAACTTACGGTACACAACGGAGTACCTATTTTGGCCTGAAATGTGAAAAGACTTTAGAGCGTATGTAACCCAGTGCCACACATGCCAGGTAAATAAGGAGCCTACAAAATTGCCAAAAGGCAAGGCTCCGACAATTGCCCTGCCGTCGGAAATCTTTGAATCAATAGCCATTGACTATGCGGGACCCTTCCACAATTCATGGGGATACAACACAATCCTCGTTGCGATGGATAGGTTTTCAGGATTCACGTAGCTTATACCTACAACAAAGCAAGTAACAGCAAAATCATCCTGGAAACTTCTACGTAAGAAAATATTTACACCCCATGGCTACCCAACATCTCTATTAAGCGATGCGGACCCACGATTTGAGTCACATATGTGGAGACAACAGTGTCGATCGTTAGGCATTGAACACATCAGGGTGGCACCAGGCCATCATGAAACGAATGGACAGGTCGAAAGGAAAAATTCGAGAATTGAAGACAGCTCTCCGAAACCTAGTTAACACCAGACAAAACAAATGGTTTAATGCCATAAAAGAGACAGCAGCATACCTGAATGCGGGATGGTCAGAAACTCGCGGCATGTCACCATGTAAAGGTATTTTCGGAAAGAATTACGCGCTACTTCCCCTAGGGAACTTCAAGAACTCCACAGTACCGGCTGCCGACCAATTATTAAACAGGCACCAAGCAATGCAGAACGCGGCATTCAATGTGATTAAAATGGCAGGATTTAGACGTACAAGAACAGTAGTGAAACAATGCAGACACCATACACCAATAGGAAAGGGTCATCTGTTACTGGCATACAGAAGTTTATTCGCAACAGAATCGGGATGTAGCAAGAAATTGCAACCGCGCTGGCGTGGACCATTCAAGATAATCGGATACGATCAGCATACAGAAAATTAAATGGTAGAAATAGATGGCAGAATGTACAGAAACTGAGAAGCGACATTCCATGCATGCACCGTGAAAAGATACCACCTTAACGATGATGTCTCCTTCGTGGGCAGGAGCCACGCAAAACCACCCCCGATCGTGGTTAACGAGAAACCGGAATGGGAAGTGGAAACCATACAAGACCACAGAAGACGGTATGACTGAGACCAATTCCTAGTGAAATGGGTGGGGTACGCAGAAACAGAGAATAGCTGGGAACCCCTGGAAGGATTGGAAAATGCGATGGAATTAGTGGATCAATGGTGGGAAGACAACAAACCGGAGGATGAGCGACCCCCTACGATAAACCATGTGACGGTGGGGTGGAGCCCAACCCTACCAGAAATCCAACACCTGGGCCCGGACACGGACCAAGGAATACAGGACAGAATTTGGACAGCCCACTTTAAGAGCGATTTCGAAAGCAGCGAAGATGAAAATCAGGTAATGGAAGATGAAGCGGCATACCTAGCCTGGCTGGCCGAGGCAGAGTACTGGCAGTAGCGAAAAGAAAAAACACTCCATCCAACAGTCTTATGATGTCAAACTATGAGCAAGTGCCTTAGAGACTACACTATCAGCTAATGGGACTGTTGGTGCACAGTGATATTATCCCTAGACGATACCTTACACACCGACTATTCATACACATCTGTAACAAATGTTTAAAAATAACAACAGAATCAACGCGACGAATGTGGGGAGAATCAGTGCCAGATGTTTTCCGCTTCGGTAGCGGGTGCTACCTGGGCACAGAAAAATGTGATAGTTGCATGGAGACGGAAGAAACTGAAATTAAGCAGCACCCCCCTTCCCCTGAAGAGCTAAGCGAGGCCAATACCTGAACGAGGCCAACATCTAAGCGAGGTCACCAAAGAAGCATAAATACCACCCACCATCCCTCTAACACCCTGAAGAAAACAAACCAAACTACCATACCTCCAAACCTTTACCCTCTTACCAAAACTTACTCTTACGCGAAAGAAACAAAATATCGACCTACGAAGAAGTCAGCATAAAGGGACGAGACCTCATTTTGGGGTGCCTGCTGTACCGAGAGATAATTCCAGAAGACGCATACTAGAAGACATTCTACAGTGATCACTGCGAGGATTGCGGATGAATCGATGTCGAAACGGAGGAATGGAAGGACCGGATAGTTCGAAACTTTGTGGACCTGCCACACTACTGGGAGTCAGGTTGCTTTGTGCGTGGAGCGCCATGCAGGGAGTGTTGGGAAAGATGGTTGGAAGGTGCGGAATAGATGTTGCAGGACGACATGAGGTTGTTGCAGAATAGCGATGACAATGAGGAGGGGTCCTAAGCGGACTTTCAGGAAAATAGTAGATTTACCGGCTATTAGGATTTCTTAAGTTGTTTTATTTGATGAAATTGTTATTCTATTTTGGGAGTGTAACCGGTACGGATACTAGGTTGTTTTATGTTTGGTTTCACAGTATCATTTGATACTTGTATTGTTTCGTGTGCTATCGGTTGATACACACCTTGTTTTATGTTTGGTTTTACAGTATTGTTTGATACTTGTATTGTTTCGTGTGTTATTGGTTGATACACAAATTGTTTTATGTTTGGTTTCACAGTATCCTTTGATACTTGTATTGTTTCGTGTGCTATTGGTTGATACACACATTGTTTTATGTTTGGTTTCACAGTATCGTTTGATACTCGTATTGTTTCGTGTGCTATTGGTTGATACACACATTGTTTTATGTTTGGTTTCACGGTATCGTTTGATACATGAATTGTTTCGTGTGCTATCGGTTGATACACACCTTGTATTACAATATCGCTCATACTGGAGATAAGCGACATGCTGTATTTAAAGACCACTGATTTCCGCGATGGAACTAGCAGACTTTGACGGACAGTATTCTTAATATATACTTGATTGAACAGTTACTTCTTTGATCTCCTATTACACCCCGTTGGAAGCCTCCTTTAGCAAGTAGTGCTCGCTTCATGTTGACCACCAAGCCATCTGCTCCTATCGTACTGCTACGTGACTAGGGCCTGGCCCAAACACGTTACAATCATTCCCCCCTCATCTGTCTTGCTGAATGCAGAATGGATATGAACTAGCTGCTATTCTGCAACTGCCTGTACATCTTCCACCATGATGTATTATGACTGAAACTAATCCAAGAAGCCCATAACTGCCTAGCCAGATGGCATTCCAGGTGGTGCCAAGACCTACAGATTGGTTCTCGACCATTTTTACGGGCCTGGTATGCATCAAGACATAGGTCATTTCATGAAGAACTGTCACATATGTCAACAGCGCTACACTTCACGTCACGCCTAGTTCTATATACTGCCTCCACTCTCAGTTACTGATAAGCCCTGGGAATATGTCTTCATAGATTGTGTCACTGGCCTGATATGGAGTCAAGGCGATGACGCCATTCTAGTCATCATTGATAGACCTAACAAGGTATGTCAATTGATCGCCTGCCAGACCACGGTTGATACCCTAACATTGGCCAAGTTGTATCCCAATCATGTGTAGAAGTCCTATAGTCTTCCCACTACCATTACCTTGGGCCATGGCACTCAGTTTACCTTGAAGTTCTGGGAGTTAGTCTGTGATCACCTACAGTTATCCCAAAAGCTTCCAACTTCATTCTATCTCTAGACCAATAGCTAGAGCAAAAGAATAAATTTCATCATAGAACAATGCCTGCGTGTGTAGGTCAACTGCCAACCAGATAAGTGGTCCCTTTCACTTCCCGTAGCTGAGTTTACTGCCAACAACTATGCCTTCAAGTCTAGCGGCCTGTCCCACTTCCATGCCTACTATGATTATAACCCATGTATGGAATTTCTAGAAAATCATAAGGTGCCACAAGAAGCATCGGAGGTCATGGAGTTTACTCAGTACATGAGAGAGATATACAACTACCTCCATTCTGAGATCGTTTATACCCCAGATTATCCAAAAGAGTATGCCGATCTAAAATGCCTGCTAGCCTGCCAGCCCAGGGTGGGAGACATGGTGGGGCTCAATGCAAAAAATATCTAGACCTGCCAACCTCTCAGAAATTGGAGGACCAGTGCCTTGGCCCCTACCTGGTCACCATCCTGGTAGTCACCCTTGCATACCATCTTAACCTCCGTGCCTCAATAAGGATACACAATGTCTTCTACATTTCTCTACTTGAATTTGCTGGCCATAACCCTCTTCCAGGATAGACCATGCTACCCCTGGCCTCATTGGAAGTCAATGGGGAGGAAGCGTAGTATGTGGAAAGGGTTGAGGATATCACAGTAGTCCGGGGACAGATAGGGTACCTGATCAGATGTAGAGAATATGAGGACATTATCTGGGACCCAGCAGTGACTGTTAACAGACTACATGCAATCGATGGGTTCCACCACCATTATCCAAATAAGTTGGGCCCCCTTCTCAAATAATAAACATGCGCCTTAGAAGGCTTCGGCACAGTGGAGAGGAGCTACTATCACGGTTGCCTGGCCATGGTCTGATAGCACTGTGTTCTTGGATGCATCAGGATTGAAAGAGTTGCTTAGCCAAGGATCTGCATAATGGAACCTCCTGGAAACTGATAGAAGATGACTGCGGCACATGAGGAATAGTTTAGAGGTAGTGGCATTGGACAGTAGAGGATTTTCCTTCATTATATAAAGCGGTGTGTCCCTCTAAGAGTTACTTTCCTTATGCAAGCTGGTAATATCCTGTCTTTACCTGTATAAGGGAATTATATCTTTGTCTCTTCTTCATATTATCGAAACCTGTTAACCCTGATCCGGAATAGCAAAGCCCTGTCCCTGACCAGCTAGAGCCTTGCTGCAAACATGTCTTGTTTGTATACTGATACTCTTTCCTCATATGTCACGATCTATCTAGAGGAGCACTAGCCAGGTGACGGAGGTGAGGAAAAAGGTTTCGCATATGACGTCGCTTAGACATTATACAGTTAAGTTATGATTCTTTCACGCACATGACCTCGTTAGCAGGTCATGGGGCTCATTTATGTTTAAATTGGTTTTACGCGCATAACCTCATTAGCAGGTCATGGGGCTCATTTATATTGATGGCATTTTGCACATGACGAACAGTTGATGTCATGGGAAGAGTCTAGGCTGGCCGGTAGGGCTTACTAGCAAGGCAGACTCGCTTATGTTTCACCCGTGACCTCGTTAGTGTGTCATGTTGTTGGGTTATTTATATTGCGTTTGATTTAAGTTCGAGCACATGACTCGTTGGGGTCATGTGATGGATTTCACACCAGACCTCGCTTGAGGATCTGGGCAGGATTAGCGTTGTGGGAAGAGGCCTATATAAAGGCCAGGTTTTAGCAGATGGGTTAGCTCTTTACGCAACCATTGACTGTTATTTCCTATCTACTACTTTACAATCTTTACAATATAAAAACCCTTACGCTCCAATCTCATCTGCTAGATGGATCCACTTTAGAGTCAAGAACCTATCCACTACGTGGATCGTATTAACCAAGTCCAAGACCAATACTCCCGGCGCTGGTGAGAAACCGATTCTTACGTGAGAATACTAAGATAGGGCCTCGAGACTCAAGGAGCCTGGGGACACAGCACAGTGCAGTTCGGAAGGACCAACCAAGGTCGTTGCCTGTCGCGAGTAAGACGAGTGGTGGGAAACCGTAACATTTGGTTATGTCTCCTGCAACACCTAACGACGCCAGAACAGGAACTCCAGAGAACTGGGAGTTCACCCAAGACAACGAAGGCGACATTGGTCTCACAGACGATACTCTCGACCTAGGACGACTCCGAAATGCCTTAGGCAAAGCAGTGAGCCAACCGCCACGAGTACCAAGTCTGGTTACAACCGAACAAACTTCACCCCCAGATAGTTCTCCCGACGGAACACCGCGACCAAGAAGAATGGCCACAGCGGCAATACCAGCGCCCCAGACAGGACCTACAACGCAGGCACTGAACGTGACGGAGAACCAGAGGACGAGGTTCCTGGGAGCGATTAACACCTACTCAGAGTCAAGACCAAAAGCAAAGGAACCAGACCTCTACGAGGGAGACCGTGAAAAATGGAGACAATCCCTGAGTCAGTTGGAACAGTACTTCAAGGTCAAGGGGTATGGAGTCGGAAAAGACACGATTAAGGTAGACTATGCAGAGTCCCTCTTAAGAGAAGCAGCAGGGCAAGGGATAATACACTACGTGGAAGGAAAACGAGACTGAATATGGGCCTCGTAGGAGGAGTTTAAGGAAACCCTCCATACCCAGTTTGGGGACAGAAATACCAAGGAAACGGTGAGGCTCAAACTGGAGAAGATGAGATAAGGAAAGGACAACTTTTCTGATTACCGGCACAAGTTCCGCATAATATCCGTTGAAGCGGAGTTCAACGACGACACGGAGTACCACCATCTCCTGGGCGGTACTAACAAAAGGCTGCAAGAGGCCTGGAGAAGCTCAGGCCAGACAGATCGAATGGCAGAAGGTTTCGCAGCATGGGCCATTGACTAAGAAAACAAAATCAACCTGGTTAGACACGCACAAAACCGGACCAAGGGGATACAGTAGGAGACCCCACCACGCAACAACAACGGGACCTACCGACCGAACAACACACTCAGACCTCCACCAGCAGGAGACCCCATGGACTTGGACTAGGCAGGAAGGAGGAACTGGCGATTCCAACAGTTGTCCCACCAGGAATACCAGAAAAGAGGAAAAGAGAATTCATGCCTCCGATACGGACTGAAAGGGCACTTCATCAAGGATTGTCGACGAAAAGAGGCCAAACTCCAAGAAATGGAAGCTGTGGAGAAGACGGAAGAGCAGGAGACTTCAAACGAATAAAGTCCCCAGCAAAGAGTGGTCTGCAGGACGAGGAAAGAGGCAAACCCGCCGGCATCGCACATATATCAACCAGGAAAAGCAAGACACCCCCATCAATGAACAAAGGCAATAAGGCAACAATGAACAACACGAATGGTTACAAGAACAACACCGAACATCTTATGATTAAGATCAAACCATACACAACAGACAAAAAGACAGAAACAAGCGCGATGCTCGATTCAGGAGCAACTGAGAATTTCATCCACAGGAACTTCTGTGAAACCCATAGACTACCCCTGAAAAAGCTAAAGAAACCAAGAAACATATACGTGGTCAACGCGGAAAAAAACAAAGCTGGATGCATCACCCATACAGGACAGGGGGTAATAGAGATCGGGTCACATCACGAAGCCATAACATTCCCAGTAGTGCACTTCCAGAAACACAGTGCCATGCTAGGAACACCCTGGCCAAAACGACACAATCCGCATATCGACTGGGAAAAAGGCCAAATCAACTTCAACAGTGAACGATGCACGCAGTTGTGCCTGGAAACTTCCCCAACCATCGAGACGGTCCCCGAAAAACCAGCAATCAGAGAGAACCTGAGGACACAGATACTTCACATGAACACCGAACACGAAGAAGTGATCCTCCACGACGAAGGCATAAGGGTACTAGTGTTACACCTGGATGCAAAGAAACCAACATAACGATCGGAGAAGCCCGCAGGTCACAACCTGTATAGTATGGAAGACATGAGGGTCCCCGCAAGAGGAGAACCAATAATGCTAAGAGGAATTGCAGTAGGACTACCTGACGGCACCTATGCAAGAATCGCCCTACGCAGTGGTATGGCCACCCGACACGGGATTACCACAGGTGCAGGAGTGACCGATGCGGACTATAGGGGCGAGGTACAAGTCCTACTAATCAACCTAAAGGATGAGGACGACAGGATCCAAAAAGGGGATTGCATAGCCCAGATGATTATTGAAAATGTCAATACCAGGGAGCTCCGCGAAGTCCGAGACCTGGACAAGACCAAAAGAGGTGAGGAAGGATCTGGCAGCACTGGACGAGGAACCCCAAAGGACAACACCCCCATCGAAGCAACAGAAGAAAAACCCCTGAGCATATCTTTCATAGCAGCAAAGGCCTGCGGTCAACTCTATCGGAGAGGGGAACAGACCGGGATCCTCACATGGGACGAAGAAGAACACGGACCAACAATCGCAGAAGCGTCAACGATTAGTACACGACTAGCGGTAAATAAAGAAGCCAAGAAGAACAAGTTAACTCGCAGGCAACTGGTCCCGAAAGAATATCACAACTATCCCAGGATATTCAAAGAAAACGAAGGGACGGATCTTCCCACACACAAGAGTGAAGATCACCGGATCAAGCTAGAGGAAGGAAAGGTAGCCCCCTTCATGAAACTCTACCCGTTAAGGGAAGAAGAGTTGAAGGTGCTGCATGAATACCTCCAACAGAACCTGGCCAGGTAATGGATCAGACCATCGTCCTCCTCAGCGGGGGCACCCATCCTATTTCTCAAAGAGAAAGATGTGAAAGTGAGACTTTGCATGGATTTCCGGGAACTGAATGCGGTATCACAAAAGGACAGGTACCCTCTACTATTGATCGACGAAGCGCTGGACCGACTAGGACGGGCCAAGCACTATATGAAGTTGGATAACAAGGACACATTTCACAACATAAGGATAGCCAAAGGAGATGAATGGAAAAGGGCTTTCAGGACGCGATACAGACTAGTCAAATATTTAGTCATGCCCTTTGGATTATCCAATGCACCAGCGACATTCCAGCAATGGATCAACTCCAAGTTGAGCAAATACCTGCACATATATTGTATTGTCTACTTGGACGATATCCTCATCTATTCAGACAAGATGGAGCAACACCACCGCGACATACGGAATATCTTGCAGGCATCGTGTGAAGCCGAAGTCAAACTAAAACGTTCGAACTGCGACTTCCATATGGATGAAGTCAAATACCTCATATTTATCGTTAGCCCGGAAGGAGTACGAACTGATCCAGTCAAGACAGCAGCTATCGAGGACTGGAAAGCACCTCGGAGTGTAAAGGGGGTGCAAAGGTTCGTAGGCTTCTGCAACTTCTACCTGAGATTCATTGAAGGGTTTAGCAGAGTAGCAAAACCCTTCTACGATACGACAAAGAAAGGAGTCGAATGGGAATGAGTAGAAAAACAACAAGAAGCATGTGATGATATGAGAAAGCAACTTACTACGACACCGAGATTGCGACACTTCGAGTCCACGCTACCCATCATAGTTGAAACGGACACATCCAACTGCATATGCTCCGGTATCCTCTCCCAACAGGGCGAGGACGGATTATGGAGACCGGTCGCGTTTCCATCAAAAACAACGTCAAAGGCAGAGCAAAACTACGACATTTATGACAAGGAACTGTTAGCCATTGTTCAAGCAGTTAAGAACTGAAGGAAGTACACGCTAGAAAATCAACATGTGATCCGCGTTATTACCGACCACAAGGACCTACTAGCGTTTACTACCACCAAGGAACTCAATGGACAACAGATTAGGTGGAGCGAGACATGAAGCCAATCCCACCGTCAAATCGAATACCGACCGGGAAAAGAAGGAGGAAAGCCAGATGCATTGACTCAGAGGACGGAGGACTTTCCCAACAAGGAAGAAACACGGTTGTAGCAACAAAGAATACTTCTCTCTAAAGAGACGTACTTCACAAAAGAAGAAGAGGAAGATAGGGGATATGAATCCCTAAACGAAACAACCACGGCCACAAGCAACGACGACAGATACGAAGAATGGATAAATAGAAAGACCGCCAGCGACCAGGAAATCAACGAGATCAAGAAGGCCTGGAGGGAAGGCCTAAAACAAATGAAAGGTGTAGCCTTGGGGCTATACTGGGAAAAGGATGGATACCTATGGTACAACGACAAGATAAGGTTCCCGGACGAGGAACCCGTACGAACAGAAATGATAAGAAGAAACCACAACATTCTACTGGTGGGACAAGGCGGAACAGCAAAGACAACAGCCTTAATTCAACGATCATACCACTGGCTGTCGATGCGCGACGATATTAAACGATATGTGAAGAATTGTGACACCCGTCAAGGAACAAAAAGGGTTAAAGACGCACCTTGCGGGCTGCTCAAACCGCTCGAAACTCCAGGAAGACCTTGGCAATGTATTGCTATAGATATCATGACTGGACTACCCGAATTAGGCGGTTATGACGCCATATGGGTTGTTATCGACTGACTTATGAAAATGGCGCCCTTTATACTGTGCAGAACCAATATGACAACACCACACTTCTTCAACCTGTTTAAGGACCAGGTCTTTAGACTCCACAGCCTACCGAAAGCCATTACCTCCGACAGAGGATCCCTCTTCACGTCGGACATATGGAAAGGAATCACACGACAACTAAGTGTCAGCCGACACTTGAGGACGGCCTTCCACCCACAAATGGACGGCCAGAGCGAAAGAACGAACGCGATATTAGAACAATATCTGCGAGCCTACGTCCACTATCAGCACATCAATTGG
This sequence comes from Tuber magnatum, assembly GCA_003182015.1. Taxonomy (NCBI): domain Eukaryota; kingdom Fungi; phylum Ascomycota; class Pezizomycetes; order Pezizales; family Tuberaceae; genus Tuber; species Tuber magnatum. Next base: position 523,445 of record PYWC01000051.1, read on the forward strand.
ACAGAGTTCCTATCCACGGCAGAATTCACATACAACAATGGATGACAAGAAACAATAAAGACCACACCCTTCTTTGCGAACTACGGATACGACCCCTCCTTTGACCCGGCACAATACCAGGTGCCGAGAAAGATAACTCAGGCTGATGATATGATAAGGATACACGACATATTATAAGACGAAATGACTCTAGCACAAATAAGTCAAAAGGAAAAGAGTGATAAGCACCGGAAACCAGACCTGAACTTTACAGTCGGCCACAAGGTGTGCTTGATACGAACGCAATATCCGGACCACAAGACCATCGCAGAAGCTGGACTACAAGAAACTTGGACCATTCAAAATAATTGAACAGGTTGGGCCACGAGCATATAAACTCGCCCTCCCGGCCTCGATGAAACAAACTCATCCAACGTTCCACATCATCCTCCTCAAACCCTACCAAGAAAACTCTTTTCCCTCACAAAAGAAACTTCCCCCTCCACTTATTCACATAGACAGAGAAGACGAATAGGAACTTGGCGAGATAATCGACTCCCGCTTGCACTACGGTAGACTCCAGTACCGTGCTAAGTGGACAGATTACCCGCCAAACACGACCAAGAGTGGTACCGCGCCACCAACTTCAACAATGCCCCTGAAGCAATTCGATAATGCTATAAACATTACTCCAACAAGCCCTGGGTATGGAATCACGATTAAGGAAGATCAGAGCAACGACGAATGGACAAAAATGACGGATCTACCACTGCCCCAACTTACCGAGCAACAAAAAGAACAGAACCGCACCTGCTTCAGGGGATGTTTCGACGACAGATGCCAAGTGCACCAAAGCGACAAATTCGGCTCCAGCTACTGGCCGCGGCGAAGCCACCGCACCCCGCCAAAGACCAGCCCACTGGGTTCCCTGGAACCCGAAGCGGTAGCATTAGTCGAATACCCAGAACCCGCTTCTGGGACAAAGCAAAGAGAGAGAGGGGGGCAGAAAAAACAAAAGACCCCGACGAACCAGCGAGGATCCACGCAAAGCGACAGCGGGAACGAAGAACCAAGCCCGACCACGACTGAAGCCGACTCCCTGGAGGGCCTCCGGAGGCTGGCGGCAAATAGCGCGGATCGGGAAGAAGCTCTGAAGACGGAAATCAGGGAACTAGGATGGGAAAAGAAAGAGGGGGAAAGAAGACAGGTGCGATTGGAACGAGAGGCAATCACAGAAAGAGTGAGGGCAGAACTGGCGGAGCGGCAGGTCAGTTCCCTCCAGGAAGAGTGAAGAAAAAGGGAGAGGAGAATCAAGAGCATAGAGACGCTCTTGCGAGAAACGAAGAGGTGGATGAGCAAGACGGCCCGCCTGGTGTTGGGAGCGGCGGGAGACGAAGGCTCGAGCTAGCCTGATGGGCCTCAGGCTGGTGAGGGAGGGGAGCTGATGTCACAATCTAGCTGGAGGAGTGCGAGCCAGGTGACGGCGGCGAGGAAAAAGGTTTCGCATATGACGTCGCTTAGACGTCATACAGGTAAGTTATGATTCTTCCACCCACATGATCTCATTAGCAGGTCATGGAGCTTGTTTATGTTTAAATTGGTTTTACGCACATGACCTCGTTAGCAGGTCATGGGGCTCGTTGATATTGATGGCATTTTGCACATGACGAACAGTTGACGTCATGGGAAGAGTCTAGGCTGGCCGGTAGAGCTTAGCGGCAAGGCAGACTCGTTTATGTTTCGCGCATGACCTCGTTAGTAGGTCATGTGGTTGGGTTATTTATATTGCGTTTGATTTATGTTTCTGCACATGACTCGTTGGAGTCATGTGATGGATTTCGCACCTGACCTTGCTTGAGGATCAGGGCAGGGTTAGGGTTGCGGGAAGCGGTCTATAAAAAGGCCAGGTTTTCACAGATGGGTTAGCTCTTCACGGAACCATCCACTGTTATTTCCTAACTACTACTTTACCATCTTTACAATATAAAAACCCTTACGCTCCAATCTCCCCTGCTAGACATATCCACTTTAGAGTCAAGAACCTATCCGCTAGGCGGATCGTATTAACCAAGTCAAAGACCGCTATTTCCGGCGCTGGTGTGAAACTGATTCTTACGTGAGAATACTAAGATAGGACCTAGAGACTCGAGAAGCTCTGGGACACAGCGCAGCGCAGTTCGGTAGAACCAACCAAGGTCGTTACCTGTCGTGAGTAACACGAGTAGTGGGAAACCGTAACATCTTCCCACCTACTATGGTATGCCTTGACCTATCCTCCTTTAACTCTTTATAGATCCTTCCCATTACAGAGGGGTGGAATAAGGTGTAAAAAGATAAACCTATAAGAAAAAGGAAGAATCATAAAATCAGCTACCTCCTGTCTCTTATTGGTACAGTTTGCCATTGTGTATTCACAACCTATTGGAATATCTTCTCAATAGCTCTTTATATACTCATTTTGAATTAACAAAAGACACAAATGTCCATACCAAAGTAGCATTGTAATCAAAATCAAACTCCTATTAATAAGTTACCAACTGAGATTACTATAGGGGTTACAAAATTTCTTACAAATTTATAAGACCTTGGAGGAGAAGCTATTACCACTCAAAGCTACAAGAAGAGATTGACTAGTACAAACCTGGTACGCTATATGGAATTAGAAACAACTACCTACCTTTCCTCTCACTTGGTCTACCAAGAAATATATTGATCCTATCTTAGTTCTAGGGTACCCAGACATCAGAAGAGTCCCATATTGTTTTCAAAGTGCTATATGCTATGAAAGATACATTCTGAGCTATAGCTTATAAACATCTGAAAGTTATCCATAGAGGTATGTGATGAGTGTGCTGTCCTGTACAAGTTACTATCAGAATCAGATAATAACTCAGACCAGTCTGAAGGCATAATTGACTGTAAAACTCTATTCACTACAGTACAGGTGTCTAGAAATAAAGAACTTGACAACCACTATAATAAACATGGTGCCTATCGTACCATATACGAATCTGATATTCAAGTGGCTAAACATTTCAAACTATCTATTAGCTGCTTTTCTTTTGACCTCTAGCAAGTTGTTGAAATACTTTATGTACCTCAACAATGATCTCAATGGTAGTACTGGTCTCTATTCAAGTTATATGTTTTTGGTTTAGTAGATGATGCAATTGATCAATACTATCATATAATGTTTAGTGTAGTACAACTAGGCAAAGGAGAAAATCAAGTTGTATCCATCTTACCTTGTTTTCTGACAACAACTCAATATATCAAACCTAAGATTCATCTTTGGACTGAGAATTGTGGAGGCTAAAATGAGAACAAGACTATGATTTGGTATTTAGTCTCGTTTGCAGCAACTCAAGAGATAGCAGAAATAGTCTTGGGATTTCAAATTAAAGAACATACTAGAAATGGTCTGGACAGTAGATTTAGAACTGTAAAACAAAGGGCAAACAGAACTGATATCTGGATACCAGACTCCTATGGTATACTGGTAGACACAACTGATCAGTCTGGAAGAATTAAGGTGATTTGGTTTTATAATGACCCACCAGCAACAATGTTTCAAGATTCGGAACCTGCTCTTGCTCCTTTCCTCAAACCACTTAATGGAATCCAACATTATTATTTCTTCTGATTTGGTCCTTGTACTCTTGGAATTATGGAGGTAAAACATCTGCCACAGGCCCTGTGGGCAAGTTTTGATCTCTGGAAAAAGAAATTCAATTCACAATGATGCCTAAGTATTGAGCTAGTAGGAATGTCTGTTGTTGGGTTGAATCCAGAAAAGTGTTATAATCTGTAGAATAAATATGCATACTATGTTCCTCCTCAGTAGTGTAATAAATAGTACTATTTAAAGTCAAAACAGACATTAATATCAACTGTTTACCAAAAAAAAAAATACCCATACCGTGAATCCAAGGAAGTTAAAGTTTGATAAGAGTAGCCAATTGGATAAAGCAAAGTCTGCTGCTGGTAAGTTCTTGATTGCTTTTGTTTTTCACTTATAATAGTTTAATTAAATCCACTAACAAGAGACAATATAGTAAACTAACTTGAACAAAACTCTACTAAAGCATCTCAGGTTCCAGCAAAAAGACAGCGTGGTTGTTCCCCAGAATCAAGAAATAGGTACAAGAAAGTTAATAATAGCTCAAACCTGAATCAATATATATTTTCAACTATTTTTATACTCTAAAATTTAAATCCTATATGAGAAAATATGATACTTATAAAAAGCAAGTATTTTTACATAGAATTATTAAGATAAAGATATATTGTATTTCTATTCAATTTATAACTACTTTCCTACTCTGATTGTGGTGTTATTTCAATTTCAGTTGGAAAGCAATATTTTTGATGTTTTCTCAAGATGACCCTAGTTGCTAGGCAAACTAAAAGTGGTTGCAACTCAAAAGCCCACAAATACTATTGTATATATTTTTGCAAAACAGCACCCATAATAGCTGGTTGCTCTTCTATTTCACTGTCATTCATAGTCAGCGGAAGCAAGTGTGATATCGAAGCAAGTCTGATGGAACCTTTTTGTTTTGGGTGATAGTTTATGACTACATCCAACTGGTATAGACAATGAGACAAAATTTTACAATTTTAATAAATACTGATAAAATCAGCATTTTCAATAATAGGATCTAGTGAAATAGTAAATGAATCAGAATCACTGTCACATTCATTATGAACTACCTGACTGCTACTATGACCTCCTAAATCTTGTAGTGCTAGGTGGTTACTCCTAGCCTATTGTGCTTTAGTGTTAATTTTTGTAGTTAAATGGAAGATATTATTTTTAATAATCAAACCGTACTTACAGTAGCAATCTCAGAACTGACCGATAGCTGTTCAAGCATATGAAGAGCTTCCAGCAAATCTGGAGAAGGTAGAGTGATTCAAGATCATCAGCAGTAGGATTCTTTTTAGGATCAGGAATTGGAATCAAGATCTCTAGTGGAATTAGTCCACCTTGAATTGTAATATTTTGAACTTGTTTTTTGCATTCTTTCTCCAACATGCGTGCAGTAATTCCACGATGGTTCAGAGTAGTCTTGACTTTATTTACTGCAAGTTAAATATTCTTCTTTGCTCTTTTCATAGCAGCTGCCTTCTCCTTTTGCTCCTTTACCCTCCTGCTTTGCCGAGCAGCCTTTATAGTAATTACTCCCCCTTTTTGAATAACACTTCGAGAGGTACTTTTATGGACAGATTTCTCCTAATTTCTTTTCTGAACATTTTGATATATCTCTTCCTCAAGTTGTGCCTTAGCAAGAAGAATATCAGTTCCTTTAGTCCATTGTATAAATTGACTCATAGATTTTAGACTAAACATAGCTGCTTTATCGATTCATTCTTGAATACTCTTTTGACTTTCAAAATAAGTTGAGGGTAAAGTAGAAAGTTCCGGTTCTCTATCTTTATCACTAGTAGTTTCAGGTAGATCCCTCTGGTTTTCAGTAACCATACTGGACTATGGATTATAATGGCGTATCTTCTTCAAGGCTGCCTTATGAGAAAGTGGAAACATTCCGGATTCCTTGAATGCATTTTTGATTGTGTGGGTCTGAAAGGTTTGACTGCAGATAGTATCCAAATCTCTGAAGAAGGAGGAAATAGTATATTCAATATCCAGTGAGCATAATGCATTATTAAACACCTTCTTATAATACTGCTTCTAGGGATGAAATATACCTATACCAAGAGGTTGAAGAATATGTGTCAAACGTGATGGAAATTTGAAAGGGATAATATGGTTCTTATGGCATTTGATAACAAAGTTATTCTGACGATAGGTAGAGTGACCATCAAGAAGGAGGATTTTCCAATGCCTATTAGGACCTGCTTCAACAAGCTTGATGAAGTGATCAAGACAAGAGAGTGCTATTTTCTCATTTGTATATCCCATGGGAGACACCACAATAACTTCTGCACTCTTTAAACTATCATGCACCCAATTCTCCATAATCTTTTCCTCTGGGCAAACCATAACTGGAGGAGGTGGAGGACTTCTATCAGCCCAAATTGTCTCGATAATAGTAAGTGATTGATGGTTCTCAGGACTTGAGATATATAAGTCCTTAACTTCGGCAGGAACAATTACAATCTCTCCTGTTGGACAACCAATTCGTATTCCTGATTCATCCATATTATATATATGCTTTCCTCGTCGAATTCCATACTTTTCTAAAGTCTGCTGATAGTTCTTAAAAAGTTCATGCAAGTCTGTCTCTGTATGTGTTGAAATCCTAACCCATGCTATTGGCTTGCTCTTAATAGTATGCAGGCTTGCATTTCTTTTCAACCATCTTTGAAACCAGTCTCAGGAGGGTGGATTAAGATTTTCTTTCGGTTGAAGATTGCAAATAGCTGCAAAAATGATGGATGGTGTTGCTGCTAGTCCCATCTCCTATTGCTAATAACAAAACATATAAACTGCCTTCTCTTGAGCTAGTGTCAAGATAATATTATTACCCCCATGTTGGTTAAAGCTTCTACCTGAATTTCACTACTGATTGCGCTTTCCTAATTGGTGCATCTGTATCGCTGTCACCTTTACATTAAACATTTCTGCTGCTACACTTGCCTTTTCCCCCATATTGTGCTCCAACCATGCCAAAGCTTGATTTAGTCTGTTTTTCATTTCCAGTGCCCTAGAAGCGTGAGTATTGGTAACCAGCACATTATCTGATAGCTGAATATTATCCATATTTGGAAATCTAACTAAATGTTAGAATGTAAAAAAGAAGGCTACAACTGAAGGAGGAAATAGCCTCTAGAGGGAGGATAATCACCAATAAATTGCTGAGTAGAAGTAGAATTTAAAGATTATAGTCAAACTGAGAAAGAATTTGATCATGATAATACCATAGTAACTTGAACATAAACAGGTATTCAGGATAGAAAATCAAATAAGCTCGATCCCTTTACAAAAATAGGAATAACACAATACTATACTCAATATACTACCTTACAAAATTCTATTTGACTGTATCATAAAATATCACTCAAGAAAAAAAAATTGGGTCGCATCATACTGGCTTTGGCATCACACTTGCTTCCGCCAACTATGAGCGACAGCGAAATAGGAGGGTAACCGGCTATTATTATATATAGCATATATCTTAGCAGCAAATTCTGAACCAAGTTTTTACCCTAAACTCTTATCTCTAATATACTTCCAACCTCAAAATACATAGATCAAAATTTATTATAACAATACTCTATTTTAATTTATGCACCAAACACATCCCCTTTTTAATTATAAATATGTAAAGAAAAAATATTATTTAAATAAGAAAAATGGTATTTTTCTTGCATGCCAAACAGGACCTTAATCTTATTTCAAGTAAGTGGTCTTATTTATATAATTCTCATATTGTGTATAGCAAATTATAATATATCTTTCAAAATCTCATCTTTTATCTAGTATAATATATATTAATTCTTTTAAACCATTTTTTTCTAGACTCTATAACCTTCGCTCTTTTTCACTTATTCTAGTCTAGTACCAACTCCTTCCTACTCTGTTTATAGTTTTTATATATAAAGTCTATTAGTAATCACTTTTGTTAACCTACTGTTGATTATATTGTATTTTATTTTAGCAAAATTCAATATACTAGCAGAATATAATATAATAAATATTCCTATTTATATAATACTAAGGTTGTACTTCTATACAGAAATATTTTTAAGAGAAATATATATAGTTTAAGTAGTTCAAAAGATGTACCAGGCTGAAAAAAAGATACTACATGTGGCTGTACAAATTTGTATGCCAAGACTAGGACCCTGTTTCGTACCCTACTATTTAAAAACATGTCATTATCCTGAAAACAGTATATTTCCTAACCTGTAAACAAGGCAAAGTCTGAAGCAAAATTAAAAACTATAGTTTTATAAAAGGTACCTCTCTCCTTATTCAAGCTGAAGAAGACATTAGTAGATGTATTTATTGTGAATAAGTAGGGAAATTAGTGATATTGCAAAATGTTGGATTCAAGATTTGTTATATTTCATATTATCACTGATTTCCCTATTCTTTCCTGATGAATACTGCGGCTAATATCTCCTTCTAGTGAACTAAGGAGAGAGGCATCTTCTATAAGACTGTAGTTTTTAATTTTGCTTTAGACTTTTCCTTGTTCACATGCCAGGAAATATGCTGTTTTCAGAAAAATAATATTTTTTTAAATGGTGGCATGCCAAACAGGGCCTAAGTTTTTTATCACGAGAGAGGGTTTAATACATTGAGTCTCAGAAGAGTTAATATGATATGCAAGAGGCAGAAAAAATATAAAATAAGTTTATATTTTGAGTTGTATAGTAATAACAGATATGTATTAGGCATATATTATTTTGAAAGAAACTTTGGAGAGTTAATAATAGGGCTCTAATTACTCTCATTTAGGTTTATTAAGTATTTGACAAGAAAATTGATTACAGATACTTCAAAACCTATATGCTAGGTATTCACTATATGATTAATTATCAAACAAAGTGCGGCTGATGTATAGTTCAAGGCCAAAATATGTATAAGAAATTTTCCTATTTTCAAATTCTATAAGCTCAATAACTATAAAACTAATTGAAATAAAAGAATCTAGCTATTAAAGAAAAGATAAAGAAGAACAATGGTTAGGTTTTTTTGTGGCAATTCTATCTTCCAATAACTTGCCTATAGCATTTGAAAAGTTGGATTTTTGGCGAAAAGGGCTAAAAAGTATTATATTAGCCACAGTGTTTAGGTATGTAGATCAGGTAACTTAGACTTAAAAGTGGGATTTTGAGAAATTTTAATATAAGTTTACACAAAGTAGAAAGTTAATGTATGGTGCCAGCCATCTATACTGTTTACCAAATCTTTTGCAATGGGAGATGGCTTGGCATCAAAGATTATATACATAGGTTTAACTCCTGTCAAGTCTATAGTTTTTTAGAGTTATTGTTAGACCACAGATATTATTAAAAGTATTGCTGCCTTATAAATGTATGAGAATAACCCTAGCCTCTTAGAAATAAATATCAATTCATTAGTTATTGCATAAATCTCAAATGAAACAAGCTCTTAACAATTTGTACATTCATTCCAAACATCAATAATAGAACCTTCTTGATAACAAACAATTTGAGTACTTTTCTTCATTTATAACTTCATTGCAAGTGACAACGATTCAACAAAGATGACACTATAATGCAAGCATGGAAGGCCTCAAATGGATACCCCATCCGAATCAACTCTCCGGAGTCCTACACATTGAGCCAGACAGCTACAGGTATTTTTCTTCAATTCATATTCTAGTAATACTGCCTGTTTGTGTATATTACTACTAAGATAGCTCTAGCAGCTATCTCAAAGTCCTCCACAGGCCATTGCTCTTGATGAATCACTAAATAGTGCAGAGGTGGTAAATGCAAGCACCTTGCAATCCCAGCAATGGAGAGCATGGCAGCTAGCTCTGAAAAAGGTTGAAGCACCAGCATTCAATCTGCAATCTTCTATTCCTTTTGGTGCCTAATCCAGGTCAGTAACGCATTGAGGCCAGCTCTGAGCTTCAGTGGCTGCAGATGAATTAGCAGAGCACACTGATGATTGGAATTCAGAACTCTTTTTTAAAACCTTACTGCAATAGTTCCGCTGTGTTGGCAAGTGCCATGTTGCCTCTTTAAAAGGATTACAGGTTTTGCAAAAGGCTATTAAGGATATCAAAAATGTTCTATTTCTACGTGCCAATTCGAAAAAGCCTACACTTAGTGGCCCCTACTTCCCAAAGCACGACAATATGTTTTGCTTTTTGAAATTACAAGCCTTCCAAGAGAAGCAAGCCCTTTTAAGACACAGAATAGATCTTTCAAGGTCAAGGAAAACTTTAGCCAAACAAGTGGCTGATGGAACCCAGTCAGGTTGGCATCTTACATGATGAATGATGAGAGATGATGTATCATGGATCCAATATCTTAGAATTATACTATGGAAACAAGGATAGTACCAAATCGTCTCTTGCACATTGAATGATGAGATTGTTTTATAGGTGCTATAGGAATATATTTCCAAAGCTGGTCAAAGTAAGTTATTCCAATAGCCAAACAATAGTTATTGTTCATTTGATAAATGTGTAATAAGATATGCTAACATTCAAAGATGTCAACTCCTATCAACTGGCTCAGGTAATCAACCAGTTATGGAGAGAGGCTGAGGACCTGGTAATTGGTCATGCTGGTGGGCACAATATTCAACACATTCATCAGGAAATCTCCAGGTACACTGACTGTCAATGGCTTTCCAAACTAGGTTTCAAGTAGAGAGAGATCACTAAAGGCATTTATCGAGACGGCTATAAAAGGGATAATATGATGGCCAATCAGAATAATGTCTTCTTGCCCATCTTATAATCTCTTACATCTCACTTAATAGTTTGGGATGAGAATCTTAAGCCATAGCCCACCATTGAAGTGTTAAATGAAGAGGAGTATGCAGTAATAGTGGTAACACATGACAAGTGTACATTTAATGCCAATGATGGTCAGAGGTTCATCTGAACACATGAGAAGCATAATCCAATTTGAAAGAAAGGTATTGCACAAGGCCTGCATGTTTCCGAGCTCCTAACACTAGTTGGCCAACTTGGTGGAAGAAGTGCTTGTAAGACTCTCAAGTGTGGGGGTGATGTGTGGTGGGATAGGACCAAATTGCTAGATCAAATCAAAAACAAGGCAATCCCAGCATTTAAAGCTGAATTTTCTCGCTGTCAGGTTTTATTCATGTTTGATAATGCCAAAAATTACATCGAGTACAGTTGTGTCTGGAAAGTCTTTGCACCCCTCAATAGCAACGGATACCACCTAAGACCCCACCCTACAACATTTTCCGATAAATCTAAAAGTATGTAAATAAAATAATAAAATTTATAGTTATATTATTGACTAGCGTGAGCAGAAATATCTATATTAATAAAGCTAAAATATTATTGGTTTGTACTACCTTACACCAGAGCTGAAATCAGTGAAATTTATTAAAAGACTTCAACAAAAAACTTTAGACTACACAACTGGAACTCAAAACTCGATAAGCAAGAACTTAGGAACAAAGGTATAAGTCATAGTACTCAAGATATAGGAGATTATTTTGTGCTAAACTACATATTGTATAAATAGCAAGGTTGTTATTAATATACAAGTTTAATTACATCAATTGAAATAGTATAAAAGAAGAATTAAATATAAAAGTCTTTTTATTTAGGACTCTAAAATTACTTTTATAGTAAATAATACCTTCTAAAGATTGTACAGAAGTTATTTGGAGGTTATTTAGTACTATTGTATGCACAAGAATCAAAATTCAAACAGGTTATTAGATATTTTTAAAAAAACTAATAAGCTTGTAGTTTGTGATCTATAATAGACAACTGAAACATTGATTTAAAAATATTTTATACTATAGGTTAGATCTACCACTAGATAGTGATTATTTTGATGGTAGAAAAATATATTAAAAATATTTATACAATAGTAGTATACTCCAAAGAAGGTCTTTTCATATTCATATTTATTATGTATCAATTTTGACTACTGGTAGAGGAGAACACTCCCAATTCCTATAAGACTTGTGCGCCACATACTTATATATCTTTAAAAGTTATGGCTTACTCTCTATCATTAATTAATACATGTTCTTCTATAAAGGTAGAGAAACTACATACCTGATATTTTCACTAAAATACCTATGTGGAGAAATCTCAACTCATTAATTCATTTTTGATGGACACTTTATTTATGTATTATATCCTGATTTACGATTACCCAAATATCACACACATTTAATAGTGAATTACTTTCAGAGTAGGTTATAAAGATAAAAAATATTCTACAAGGTCTGTTTTAAGTAACTACATTTTGGTCAGTATTTAAACACAATAGTCTGTAAACAGTATTTGATGACAAAACTTTACCATAATTTTCAAAGATAGTCTTTACAGCTTAGATTTCACTATGGTGTTGAATTAATTCTATTGATTTATTTATTTGTGGTCATTGTGTTCATTGATGTTCACTTGGTTGTATTGGTTAGGGGTGCAAAGACTTTCTAGACATGACTATACACCAATGATGCCCTTAGAGTATCCAAGATGAACCTTGAGGATGGAGGCAACAATGTCAAACTGATGAGAGGCACCTTGGTCCTTGATTCCCAATATGCTAATAGTGGTTGGCATCAATCAATGATTATAGCAAATGGAGTTCCAAAGGGTCTAAGAACTGTCTTAATAGAACATAGGTTATGGCCCACCAGTGGGCCAAAATTTCAAACACAGTACACAATTAAATCCTCCTCTGGCAAGTCTAAACCAAACTCTCAATGCCTTAAAGGTGGTAGCTGTTATGCTTGAGCTTTACTTGCTTCACAACTGGATTTCAAAGCTCAAAAAGGAGATCTGCAAGAGTCTATTGAAGCTACTGGACATCTTGTTCTATTCTATCCACCTTTCCACTGTGAGTTGAATTTCCTTGAGTACTTCTGGGAAGCAGCCAAATGATATACCAATACAAATTATGAGTATTTATTTAAATCACTCCAATGATTGGTACCTGAAGCAATAGTACAAATACCAAATGAATTCATCTGGAAGTATTCCAATCATATGAAGAAAATTATGGATACTTATGAGACAGGAGCAATTTATAGGTCAGAAATATATAAATCTATTGTTTTGACTAAATATAAATCTCATAGGCAGGTGTCAGGCAGTTAATGTATTATATTATATAATAGTATTAATCAATTGAGTATTATTACTGCATAATGGAAATACTGTAGCTTGAACATATTAAAAATAATTATGAACACTTCAGAAATTCAACCATGCTCCACTATTTTAATGTGTGACTAAATGCCAAGGTGTCCTCTATTGCATAAGATTTGGTAAACAGTATAGATGGCCAACACCATACTAGTACTATGATACTTAAAACTCTTTAAATCAAACCCTGGTTCTGAAATGTCTAACACTAAATATGAAGTCTTGGTATTTCAGGTATTACAACCATGTAACAATTTTTTTTTCAGCCTTGTACACAGTTTGACCTTCTCAAACTATAACACCCTTTATTCCTTCTCACCAAAAATTCAACTTTTCAAATTCTACTCATACTAAGGTCATGGCTGTGTCACAACCCATGACTGCTTGCTAGCTCACAACTATAGACACTCACAAGAAAGTGCCAGATAGCTCAACGGTCTTTGACAGCTCAACAGTTCTTAACTATTACCATAGAAGCTCTGTTTTCATACGAACTATGTTACTATAGAAATCTTATTACTAAACATTATTTTGCAATTTAGCTATTGTACAACAGTCTAGTTACACTCATTACAATACAACTGTATAAATACTGGCATCTATTTATTAGTGAATACTCAATTTCCCCATTGGCACCTATCAAAGTAATAAAAGAAATATATACCAATATGATGAATGTGCTAAAAGAAGTATCTTGTATATTAGTTATTGTGCTAAATACAGCAATTCTGTAGTCTGGCAAAAATGCAGTGAGTTTAGATATAGGAACTAGGCTGTAATACTGAATAATTAGAAGTTGAGATTTTAGGTCAAAGGTTTAGTAGTTAATTATGCTAATATACAATAGCTCAATAATCTACTAGTACTATCTTGTCTATATAGTAGCTCAATTGCTTTGCCATTGTACTACAACATACTTTAACCATTTAATCTCTTTAGACTCAGACCTTTTTACCATAGTATAAGTCAATAACTCTCCAAATGCAAGCCATTCATGATGGAAATAATGGCATACATTAAAGAGGGACATATAATTCAAGCCTATAAAATGAAGCTATTAAAGTTAATAGTTACAGCTATTAAGTGACAAGCAAGGTTGTAGAAATTAATGTAAAATAAAAAGTATTGCTTCTATATTGCAGTATTATTATGTTGTATTATACTACCGGGTTTCTATGCCAACATGGTAGGTGATACTGTGTTGAGCTAAGAGGTTACTATGGTAATGCCCAAGGACCGTTGAGCTGTCAAAGACTGTTGCGCAGTCTGGCACTCTCCTGAGAGTGCCCACAGTTGCAAGCTAGTGAGTAGCTACAACCTTGGCATGAGTATAGGCTCTACAAGTAGCAAACTAATAAACAAAAAAAAAACCTAGGCATTATTTTTCATGTTCTTCTCTTTATCACCCGGGTTTTTTTTTGTCAGTTGGTGTCGTGGCTGTAGAGGCTATAGATTTTGAAAATAGAGAAATTTCTAGTGCACCTTTTGGGCTTCTTGGGCTATAGCTAAGGGTATATCAGTAGTACTAGCAAGTTTGACTATATTCTTGAATACTATGAAATAGTGAAATTTAAGTACTAGTAGTATGAGAAGGCTACTAAGAAGAAATAACAAAAGTAGAGAAAATATCTAAGTAGTTTTTCTATAAAAAAAAAAAAACTTCTCTGCTATGTAGTTGTAAAACAGACCTTATACCTGGGGTAGCTCTAACTCATATATCTATGAGAATAACCGTAGCAGTTGTGATTCAGGTAGCAGCTACTAGGAATTTTGAACTTCCAAGTGCCATCTAAAGTCCACTTACAGTATTGCTACCTCCTTGTCTCCTGTCGAATCCAAATAGGAGTATTGATAGTCTTCATTGTCAGATGGTTTTTGGCATTTAGATTCTGCTCCGCAGACCATCAAGTATGATATAAAGAAGAGATGAGGCCACTATATCCCGCAGGATTAGGGTTTGGGACCACCCCGAGAACCCTTGCTCGTCACCCGCCTAGCCAGTTTCGTCGTTCCTCCGGTGGAGACTATATCTCAGACTCAAATCTCTGGCTCAGACCACCACAACCGCCGGACCTATGATACCAATCATTCGCACAACAAACACATCACAGCAGGCGAGGTACGAAAAGGCAACAAACACCCTTCAAAAGTGCGGTTCGCCATACTCTCCTCACTACCATTCCCGACAAGATAACTTGACCGAAGAGATCAAAGAATACGAAACCAACTCCCAACCATCATTCCCCCCCTCCCCTCCCCTCCCCAAAGAAAAGTAAGGTTAGGTTGTTAGACATGTTCCCGTGCGTTCCTCCTCCCTTCCACAATACTCCCGCTAGGCATTACTGCAACGTGGAGCTTAATACCGACTTGACGAACATTCACAAGATCTCACTCGACGGGGATATCATGGCCGCTGGGGAGGAGCTCACGCAGCGCAAGGCAAGCTGGCGTTTTCTAGCATGGGCACCACNTGTGGGAAAAATTGCCCTTCATTGCACTTGGTTCCTAGGCATACCCCGCCCCGCCGGGTTGTTCCCAATTTGTAAGAGCGAGAATATAAATCGGAAGATGCGTCTTTCGGATCCTCCCCCGGGTACCGCATTTGCCATGTTTTGTGCCTCAGTCCGCAATAAAATTACTGCGGACTCATGATGTGGTGCTGACCGCCAGGGTCTTCCGGGGGGGGGAGGGAAAGGTCGACCCTCTACTCCAGTTCGCGACCCACCCCAGGAAAACGCCCCATTTCTTGTTCAGACTCGTGGACGTCGGAAAAAAAATTGGAAACATAACTTCAGTCTGTCGAGAATCACCAGGAGGATTAGCAGAAGCCCACCGATACTACGCCGGTATATATCTCGGTGGACCTCATCTATCTATCTATCTACCTCCCTGCATGCCCGCATCGGTGCGTAAAACCCGGGGAAGGAGAAACGATCTTTTGGAAGTTCAATAGACCGTGTAAGCGCTCAGCGAGGCAACACCCTCGGCGAGGCTTGGCAATATTTGGCAGCTTAAGCTGCCTGTTGTCAACAGTAGTAGAAAGCCAAGCCGTGCCGCGCCTCGCTGAGGGCTCACACGGTCTACTTGGTATAAGTTACCTATCACTAGGTATAATGGCATCGTCACGGTGATTGGGTGGGATCGAACCGCTCAAAAGACTTCGGCTTTGGTCTGCTTGCACCCATTGCGCATTTGGGGCTGTGTTGAATGTTTAAACGACTGGATGACGTATCGGCCCGAGAGATGGGTTGGGCGTGAGAGTGGATCGCTTTGTATGCACTCGAGTATACCGACTTTATTCAGAGTTTAGCGGATTCAGAAATCTGGATTCGGCTGAGAAAATGGCAAACTTGCTGTGTCATCAGGTATATCTATGGGTACGGTGCTCATCTAGGGTTTCTCTCTCTCCGTAGTGTTGGGGGTCAATTAAAGTATCCATATTTTCGCTTTCTCTTTGTGGGGGGGGATGCTTTTAACTGATCCACTTCCTGGTCCAATGCCGTATGTACGTTCTAGTGCATAGACTACCACTCGTATAAAGGACGCAACACCACCCATAAAAGTGACGCAATTCATTCCCCCAATTTATCAACCACTCGAACGACCAACCCACAGTCCCATCTCCATCCATTCCTCCTCTGACTGTCATATCCACACCTAAACAAATAAAAATCATCCCCACACAATACCGTTCCCGGGCACTCCGGGTTAGATAGAACGCTATCATATCATAACAGATACCAACCTCGCGCCCGATACCCTCAACGCCCGTTCCGAAAAGAAAAGGAAAACCTGATTCCATCACCGCCAATACTCCCAACACCCACCAACAGGTTATGAGCCCGGGATTGAAAATATCCCCTCCAATCCCCCAGCCAAGGCAAGAAAAGAGGGCGGGGACTAGGTGATAAGAGAACATATCTCCAATTCCGCCCTCACAACCTGCAAGTAGTGATGAAGGTAATGGCGGTGATGGTGGATGCAAGAGGGGTGCGGGGAAGTAGGCGTTTAAATATCTGATGTGCAGCCGTGTTTGTTGAGGGAGGGTTAGCCCTAATGGGTGAGGTCACCGTTGCCTATGGTATGATATGATAATTATAATGCCTTGCACCAAAAACAAACACCAAGGCCGTTGCATCATGTAATACTAGGAATTAGGGCTATGCCATGAAATTTGTAATATTTTAAGATCTTGTGTTCAATTCCTGGCCAGCTCTCTGTAATTTTAGAATTTTGATTTTGGTTCCCAAAGACTTAGTGCTATCATACTCAACTCTGTAATTTCTATTATCATACTTTGCATTATTGCTGCAAATCTTGATCGCACACACAACATTACACATAGACTTTCCTCTTAAAAACTCAATCTAGACAACAATGTTAGTAAATAGATCAAGTCTCCACAGCTGAGTGTAAAGAGAGAGAATCCAACTTGAGAAATTATACCAAAATCCAAATCTGGCCTCTTACATTTTGATTTCTACTCCAAGACCAGGTATCATTCTCTTTGATATACAACCCCAATAATAAGCGAGTTAATTATTAACTAGAATAGTAGCAGCAAGTACCTTAGGGGTTAGAGAGTATGGTGCGTGAGTTCAAGCTACAAATGCTCTCACATATAATAATCTCAGCTGGTATATCCCTGATCCTGTCAATAAATCCACTGGCATATCGGCAGAGGATAAGGCAGGGCTGAAATAAGCCAAGTTAGCTGCGATCAAGTCTTCCTGGCCCCATCGCCATGGGGGAAATTCTGAGCTGTCTATACACCATTTAGGAATTTTACAATCTGCCTTGCAGAAAATTACAAAAATTGTTAAACCCCAAAGCAAAAAGCCAAAGGTTCATAGCTTGCATTATATGTAGTACTTCCAAGTATATCTATTTCTTAGACTCCAAGTTCATCAGGAGCAGAAAGCACTTAAGGGACTAGACCTCTTTACTAGTGTTACACCGACAATTGAGTCAAGAAAAGCTCTAGCAAAGAAAGTGACAGACAGTAGAGAGTGGGGAAATAGAATTTGCCTTAGAATTATGCGACAGGAGGTATCATAGATCAAGCAATGATCCATTGAGCAGCCTAAGTAAAGGTAGTATCAGAAAATCCTGTTTATACTTGAAGATGCAGAAACTATTCTAGTAGTTCATAACTATATTAATTTGGTTAGTAATAGTAAGTTCTTATTCTCATATGCAGTTAATATTAAACTATTTATAAGGAAATACGATACTAATATAAGATTAATAGAATTAACATCCAATGAACTTGCACAAGCAGTGACCAAGGACTGGCAAGCCAATAATAGTAATGATATTTGCAACTGCTCTATTACCAACTTCAGTAGACAGGTTGCTAAAGGTATTTCTTTCTCAACA
Source organism: Tuber magnatum (assembly GCA_003182015.1). Classification (NCBI taxonomy): domain Eukaryota; kingdom Fungi; phylum Ascomycota; class Pezizomycetes; order Pezizales; family Tuberaceae; genus Tuber; species Tuber magnatum. Next base: position 541,621 of record PYWC01000051.1, read on the forward strand.
GCATTGCACTGGCTCCACAAACTTGGTTTCAAATAGAAGGAATATTGGAAAGCTGTCTATAATGATAGTTATAAGTGACCAGATGTTAAGCAATACTATCCGCATAGCTTTCTTCTCCTTCTTGAATCCTATAGTGACCGTCTAATGAGCTGAGATGCCAATCTCCAGGAATTGCCATCTCTAGAAGTGCACTTCAGTAGAAAGGATGCTCTTTTATTCATTACTCAAGATGAATGTACCTTTCACTCCAATGATAGTACACACTACCTTTGAGTTCATGAGAAGCATAAGCCTTTACCTAAAAAAAGGTCATCGACAGGAGCTACATGTCTCTGATTTCTTCATACCAATTGGCTACCTTGGTGATAGAACAGTGTGTGCATAATCATGCTATATAGGGGCAATACATGGTAGACAGGAGATTGTTTTTTAGAACAGATAGTTGACAAAGCAATACAAGCATTCAAAGCCCAATTTCCAGGCTGCCAAGCACTATTCACCTTTGATAACTCCAGAAACTATTTCAAAAATGATGAGGATACCTTAAGGGTCTCAGAAATAAACCTTGAGTCAGGAGGAATGAACAAAATAATCATATGAGATACATTTGTTACTAATCTAAGGAAACTAGGTAGTGGCTACATTAAGTCTATGAAACTCTCTTGTGGAATTCCTAAAGGACTCAGACTTGTCCTTATAGAACGTGGCCTTTGGCCAAATGATAATCCAAACTTTTGTACTCAATATTCTATACCAACAAAAACCAGCAAAGGATTAAAACCAAATCTTTTATGCCTCCAAGGTGGGAACTGTTGTGTATGTGCCTTACTAGTAGATCAATCTGATTTCCAAGTGCAAAAGTCTCAACTTCAGAAGACAATTATGCCTACAGGGCATCTCATTATTTTCTATCAAGCATTCTATGGTGAAATCAACTTTATTGAATACTACTAGGATACTGCAAAGCAGTAAATAAGGAAGCATTGTGAGTATAATTTCGAGTCCCTATAAAGACTAGTACTTGAAGTCTTAGGATCAATTCCACCCCAACTTATTTGGAAATATCATACTCGTACAGAGCACATTATAGATACTTATTGCAAAAATATTTTCTATGCCTCACAGAAGTATGAAAACCTTGTACATACAAAGTATAAGTACTATCAATGGGTTTCTACTAATATAGAATTGGAGTAAAGCTTTAATACAAATGTACTTAAAGTTCTATAATTGTATATTCTCTTAATTAAAATACAATATTTCCTATCTTGACATGAATTTGTCAACATAAATTAATATCTGTATTGATTACTTGATAAAGTAACAATGAAATAAAAAGTAAACCTGTCTTGTCAATTGAACATAGAACCTTGTAAATTATAATTTTTATAGCATAGCCCTAATTTCTCAAAAGGTTCGCCATTACATGATGCGATGGCCTTGGTGCACACTTTAGATGCAAGGTACCATATAGGAGGATTTTTTTGGTAGCAGGAGTCTTTTGTCATTCAGGTGCATAGTAATGAAGTGGAGGAGGTATGATATCGATTTGTAAAGGGTAAGTGCATGAACAAACCTATAATGCAGGAATTGGTTACTCTCTATTCAGGATGTATGTGTATAGTACTGTACAGACATTTTGTCACTACATAGCTCGAAGCCCAAAATGTTGCCATTCCCCATGTGGGTTCCGACCATACATATTGTCATATCCTAGCTGCCTGTAGAGAAGTTGTAATCTTCCAGCAGGACATGAAATCAACTGTGTAGTAGAGGAATCGGATGAGAATCATAGGCTACTACCTGTAGAGGACAAGCTCCCCCCACTCAGTTTGACTTATTCAACCCCCCTGCATAGCCAATTCCTGCTACTGCTAGCATATGAGTTTTATCGAGGTTGGTAGAGTGGGTAGGGGAACACTCAAATCATTTTAGAGTCTTCTGCATTTTTTCAATATGGGTGTCAATATGAGAAAATTGGCCACATATCTTAAACCTAGTTTTGAGTTATTACCCTTAGAAGTTTATATAGCACTCACCATAATTTCAATACATTTATAAAAGTAATTTTATAGGAAAGTTTACTAATACCAATGCAATAATGGTAGAACATAATTTTCAAGTAATATAGATAGTATTAAAATTAGTTTCTCGATACAGCTATAATGAAAAAAATAAAGAAATATTTGTTTAATTTTGTCAATTATGATATAATAGGAGTAAAACATAAGTGAGCTCAGGCTAGCTATTGATAAGTTTAACAATACAGAATTATTTCTTTCTTCTTTTATTCCTAGAACCAGGCAGATGGCCTCAGCCTCTACTAACTATCACTCAACCCATTCTGATGATAAGATCTATTGTATCAGATACTATTAATATTGGTTTAACAATTCTGTTATATTTAGGATAATTTTCATACTAATTACAAAACTCCTTTTAACAATTAACTTTTCTTGTATAGTTCATACCCTCCAAAATGTACACTAGACTTTTAAGTAAAATTCAATTGTTAATGACACAATATTTAGATACTCAAAAAATAGGAAAAAACCCCTACAAGATAGCTGAAGTGAAGCAAAACAAAATAGAGGTTTTTTTTGATTCTTCATGGCCATGGCCGATGTGCTATTAAATTTTCAAATAAGACATTTTTAGTGTAAAGTGTCTAAAAGTGTTACATTAGCCACACTCTTTTTATCATAATAATTATCAAACAAGCTTACTAAGCTGATAAATCCCAATGCAAAATGTATTCAAATCTATTATTATATATAAAAATTAGGCAATTTGTCAATAATATAAAGTTATCATTAAAAAAGTCTTAACTCAAATAGGACTCAGAGTTCTACCATATATTCCTATATGATGCTAGATTGAGTAGAGCGATACCCTCATTTATTCTATCCATGAACTGTGATCTATTCTCTATAGTTGAACAACTGCAATAAAGCTATGTCCATCATATAACAAAGTTTTACACTGCCTTGTTGGCTGTCAAGTTGGACATCCAAGAAAGCGCTCAGTACCAAATACAGAGTTCGAAATGACTAATATGCCAGGTATGTGTGAAGTGAATACTGATAGAATTTGTGCATGCAAGTTGATTGAATATTAACATGAGTGAAGATGAAGTCAGTAATACAAGGAGTATAGGTAAGGAGCAATACGAGCAGAATAAGATGTCTTTCCAATGTGCAGATTTCTAAGTGGATGCAGAAAATGTGTTCACAAGTATGTTACCATCTCACCAAACTATTTGGCATCACAAGAAGAAACTTGAACAAGAAGCACAGTTGAGCGTAGTAGAATCCAATCAAGATATATGTATGTTTACTTAGTTTTAATAGTCTATTTTTATTTGGAAATAAAGTGTTATTGGAAGTAAAGATTGAGCTATATTGAGTAACTAATAATAAGTGAATGTAGAGCTTGAATTAGATAAGGTAGAATTAGCTCCCTGAGCTAAGCAGGGAATTGAGAATTGGTCTTGAGTAGACAAAAAATTCAAGACTCAAGTTAAGATAGAGATTCTCTTTGTAGGTATGTTTGTCAAATTTTTGATATGAATTTAAGAAACATAAGCCAATAAGAAGTAAATAATTAGGCATGAAGGATATGGAGAAACTTCTGAAATCTAAGAAGTGTCCAGCAAAAGGATCTCATCTGAAGTAACACCTACAAGTTATCGAGCTTATGCACTTTCAATGAGTGAATTTGACAAAGCCCACTTGGAGTAAGAGCAGAATAGAGTTAGCTCTTCTTGTGGCTTCAGGAGCAGAATAGAGATGTCAGGTGGGCTTGTGTATTGCTTGTAATCAGCAGAAATGGATTAGCATGCAACAGATTAATTCTTGCAAGTGTCGCCATCAAGAATACTTCTTATCCCATTAGGAGAAAGAAGGTATGCAGCTCACAATTTGCAAGTTTATTGCAAGTGCAGGAGACACTGTAACTTTACCTAGTTTGGCTGTAGCAATAACAGACTACTAGGCCAACTGTAATGCAGGGGGTGCTGATGTAGAAGCTTTGAGCAACAATTCAGCTAGAAGAATGCCACTTTCAGTTGTACAGCCTGAAGTTAATCCATCATCTCTGACTAATATTTCTAGTATATCTCAAGTATTAACAAGTTATACAGCTGCATAGCAGTTAAATATATTCAGACATTGATATAAAGAGGTCAAAAAAGGTATATATAAGGATGGTCATGAATGTGAGGATGTGATTGCATATTGGCAAAATGTATTCCTTCCAATTCTTGCAGAGTTAAAACCGTTCATAGCATGTTGGGAGCTGGATGATGATGGAAATCTGGCAATGATTTTTCTATCAAATCTTCCACCTAGACAGAAACCAATTGTCCTTGTTACCCATGATAAGTCAACCTTTGACTTACACAATTGGCGCCACTATACACAGATAAAAGGTGATGAACCTCTACTAAGGAAAAAGTCACAAGGGAAGAGTATTATGATTTCAGACTTTGTGACTCCAGAAGGTAGATTGCAGACACCAGATTGAATTCCAGTTGAAGATTTGCCAGACCATAGGGCATTAGCAGTATTGGATCAGTGGTATAGTGATTATACTCCTACCATGTATATTGAATATCAAAAAGATGATTGGTGGACAGGTGATAATTTAGTATTGCAGGTTCAGGAGCTAGCTATTTTGCTGTTTGAGCTGACATTTCTAGGATGTGTTAGCCTATTCTTATTTGACAATGCAACTAGTCATTCTCCATTTACAAGAGATGCATTGAGAGTAAAAAGTATGAGTCTAAGGCATGCCAGTATCCAGAAGCTATTACATCCAGGAATCAATTCTGCAACAGGACAAATAGAGCCAATGGTCAATAAAAATGGTATTGCAAAGAAATTGAAGACAGTATTGGAGGAGTGGGTATTATAATGAAGGGGCTTAAGACTTCAATGCCATAAACCTGGAACTAATAAGTTACTAAAGACTTGTCTTACTGGTGGAAGCTGTTGCACACATGCAATCATTGCTGTTGAGCCAGACTTCAAAGCTCAAAAGTGCATGTTTCAAGATGAAATGAAAAGCCAGAATGAGAAGATCTTGTTCTATCCTAAGTTTCATTGCAAGTTAAACTTCACCAAATATGTTTGGGGAGCTGCGAAGCAATAGACAAGAAACAACTGTGGGTATAGTATTAAAACACTCCCACAGCTTATTCCTATAGTACTAGAGTCTGTTGATAGTCAGCTGATATAGAAGTTTGCACAGCAGACAGAGAGAATTCTGCAAGCATATCAAGAAGGAATTCAATATGGGTCAACCGAATTCTCAAGAGCTATGAAATGAACTTACAAAAGTCATAAGTATGTAAGTGAATCTCAGAATCTTGAATAGTGTATGAATTTACTGTAATCTTCTATATAATAATGATATATATTTCTATCTGGTTTGTATTTAATTAATATCTATTATTATAATATATAATTTTCCTTAACTATAACTATTTTTTGTGAGGATATATCATTACCCATTTAGTAAGTGTTATTTCTAGTTCTTGGCACCAATTTAAATCTCTTGACAAAAAAGTACTGCACAGCCATGTAACACTCTTTTGCTAGCTTGGTATACATTTTGGATGACACAAACTATACAAAGAATTTATAAATATATATCAAGTATATTAAGAGATAAGCTATTCAACTATATATTAAAAATAAAACCAGATAATTGAAGATTTTAAATTTAAGAGCCAATAAAGGGTTCAATTTTCTTGATAAATATATTTTGAAACCTTTAGATCATACCCTCTAGGCTCCAGAAGTATTGTATGCATTGAGGCTAATTTGGTGTATTAGGAAAGCAGACCAATTTTTGTATATCAGCACTCATATTCAAGCTGTTTCCTCCTGCACAGCAGGCCATAGCAGACTCTATTAGGCTTCATATATGAATTGTTTAAAGCTTTGACAACTCTATCATGAGCAGAGCCTAAAAGTGCTTTGGAAGATAAGAGTATTTCCAGTGCAGTGGCATAGTACAAGCCATCTTGCTCTGGCCAGACTCGGTCACCCCTTTTGTGATACTATATTCCAACCAATATTATATCTCAGGAAAACAACTCATTAATTTACCCTATTGCAAACAATTTCTTGTATTTCTACTTCATATTCAAGTGTTTCTACATATCAATTCTGAAAACCATAAAACAAAAAGGCATGTAAAAGCAAAGCCCAATCAGTGTTTATGATTGTAAAATAACCAAAGATAAATATGTGATGGTAATTACCCTCTATGATCAAGCCAGATGAGACTGGAGCAGGATTGACCTATATCTCAATATTGATTAGAAACTCTACCAAAGGGTAAGCTGACAATATTATGGAATATAAAGAGAGTTTTTGTTGAAAATTAACAATCATTGCAGATTTATAACTAGGCTAAGGAAAATGATACTTCCTCCAATTATCATTAAATTAGCTAGAAACTAATATTTGATGATACTAAATAAGTACATTTAAAGGTCTTTGTAATTCACAATAGTAGAAGACAATACATTATTTAGGATCAAATAGGTCTCAAAATAAACAATACACATAACTACTATATAATTAAAAATATAATGCAATCTATAGTATATGACAGATATATTCTATAGTGGAAATTCACAATCCATTCTGCCAACTAGCTACTTCAAGTTGCCTGACATCTGGAAAGACTTAACTAAATATATAATAACTGACAGCATGTCTTGTCGACTAATAAGTTCTTTTTTTCTACTGCAAGATTTGAAAATTACTCTTGAGTAACAAGTAAAGCTAATCTGAAATATTATCAGGATTGTATTGACAAAATCTTTGAATCAGGTTGGCAAACAAAGATGATTTATGGTAGATTTTATAGTACTCTGAAGTCTCAGTGTATTTATATTTATAGCAATAGCCAAAATAGATTCAGCTAAGTATGTAAAAATGGTAATGTATCTACATCTTATACCATTTTAGTATAAGTGTTCAAGTTCCAAGACCTATAGTTGGGTTATAGTTGTAGAAGATAGTATTTCTAGTTACAAGAGCTATTCAGTTCAATACTAGAATCTAAATCAATTTAAAACTGCCTGATAGTCTTCCCAATAACTAGATCTCAACTTGATAGAGTTCTTGGAATTAGATTTGAAGAACAAACTAGAAGAAATATAGAAAAGAATCAGGGATATTCAGGTCTTAAAAGAAGTGCTAAATATAGTCTAAAATGCAATTCCCAATGGCAGACTTGAAAGCCTAATTCAATATATGCTGAAATGTCTGCAATCTGTTATAAATAAGAGAGGAGGAACTACAAAATATTGATTCTCAGATATAAAATTTGTATATAGCTAAGCTTATCCAAAGTGTATACAATTTTTCCCTCTGCTATTTTGATTACCAGATATCCCTCACACTTCTTAATATAGCTTAGTCTTTATCTAATTACTGTTTCTCTACTCAGAAGTGTATCTAACTTTTTTCCATCCCTAAGTAATATAAATCACCAGTTTCTGAAACAATACTATACACCAGGACCATGTTTAACCAATTAAAGAAAGAAATAGATTTAATTATAACTTTGTAAGGAAAAATCATAAAAAGATTTTAAAACCAATCATAGAAAGAGGAAATTTAGTGTAAAAGTACCAAGGAGGAGGAGAAGCAAAGAAGAAAAAGCTAGATTTTTAAACAAATTAGCTATATATAAGTGTATTGGTATTAACAAAAAAATAAAACAAGCCAAAAAAAATAAAAAAGAAGTAAAAAACTAATATATTGAGTACAGCTTCATATGGAGTAGATGGTCTGGTATATAGATATGGGTAAAAAGAGGTCTGAAAGATATATCCGAGAAGTGGTGGTGGCAAGTAGAGGAGGTATTTTGACAAGGTTTCCACAAGGTATCAGAAACTACCTTAATAGTCTGATCAGTAGTAGGAGGAGTAGGTGTTATGGTACTTTTTTTTTTTTTTTTTGATTTCGTTTGTTTATTAGGTACAAAGAACGCATGCACCTCGCAGTATCGCGATAAAAACCTCCAACTACAGTCCATCCACCCGCACAGAAGCCATGGAAAACCCTCTGGGGTATAAAAACCCGGACCCCCCGTGATGGAGCTGAATACAGCGAACCCAACACCTCCAC
>PYWC01000051.1:550565-588255 GCA_003182015.1 Tuber magnatum
GGTAGAGGCCATAGGTAATGCCTGGCCAAGCGAGGGAGGAAAAGAAGTGGTCTAGCACCCCCCAGAGGGGGGGTGTGAGACCCGTAGTTGTGGTGATAGTTCTCTGGTGTTGAGTCGTTCCCGATTAGGAAATCTTTTTCAATGACCGGAGTTGTAACGGAGACGGAGCGTTGTTATGGTACTTTTTGAGGTTGAAGTTATTGAAGTATATTGATACTTCTTCTAAGAGTAAGGCTTTGGGTGTGTAGTGCTCAGAAGTGTGACTGGAATGGAATTCTTTTTTTCCCATTAACATGTTTTTTTTTGTGAGATAGCTATCAAGCTCTTTACCTGCTTTTTATAACACAATAAGTTCTTTGCCAATCAGTACTCAAGCCTTACAGAGTTGCTTTCTGTTTGCTTATGTACTATAGGTCTTTTTCAACTATAAGTTATTACATACCTTCTCTCCAGTCTCTTTCTTAGCTATTAACAATAATACAGCATAGCGAAGAGATTTTAGGATTCCCATAATTTTTTTAACTAAGGCACTATTATCTATAAGGTAGTTTGCAGCCTGGGGTTGACTGCAAATACCTTGAGAGCTTTTTGGTATACAGAAAGATAGGGTAGCACTGGTAGAAGAATATAGGTTCCAGTTATTATCTACCACAGGCTTCAGTTTAGTATAAACCCAGCATGGATTAAGGAGTATAATATCTGCAGTATTAAAAGCCTATTTGATATTGTGCTTGGTGATCACCACAATTCTGGTATCATGCAATAGAAGAATAAAAATTGACTTCTTAACACCCTCTTAACTTTTTTGGCTGTAGTCGTCAACTTCACAGCTATAAAAGTTCTGTAATAGGCTGATGATTTCTATATTGAGAGGCTAGAGAAAATGTGTTGAGCAGGATAAAAGACAAAATAGAATAATATTTTTCTGCCTACAAAAGAAAACAAATTCCTATATGATATAAGAGCCATGATTATCCAATATGAGTAGTCAAGGAAGAGGAGCAATAGAGGCAGTACAGGATTCAAACAATTTGGTAATCTATTTCAAAGCCACAGTATCATTGGTCTAGCTATTTGCAGGAAAAAAAACTGCTAATCAGCTATCATAACAGTTAAATTTGTATACCAGATCCTGTATTATGTACTGTCTTTATTAATCACAAGGGAAGGAAGTGCATAACTAGTAGCACGAATTGTTTTAACTACTATAACCGTTTCTTGAATACCTTCATATATAATATGAGAGTTTTTGTGATTCTAGTAACAGATGACCTTTGCTCTTACAGTAATGCCTATTTGAAACTCTTTCTTGTATATATAGAAAATCTAAAAAGACTTTATATTATACCAGTAGATAATTTAAAAGAGTTTGGCAAAATAGTCTTATAACAGCCAGAGACAGCTTACATATGCTCTCTGATGATCCAATTTTGTACTAAACTTTGTAGTCATATCAGAATAATGGTCTAGAAATCTTATAATCTAATTTTTTCCTAATTTCTTACTTTTATCCTCAGGTCTCTTCTCATACAGAAAATGCACTATACTTTTTACTATATCCAATTGTGGTGGAAACCCCTGATTATCCTATTCCTTATACTAAGTTACTATTGCTTTCTCTTCTATGGTAGAAACTAACTGGTTATCAACCTGTGCAAGATGATGGCTTATTCACTCCCCAGTATAGCAGTAGTAGAGAGTGGATTTTGGAATATGAAAGACCTGAGCAGCAGACCAAATGCTTTCCTGTCAGCCTTTCTTCAGTGACTTAATTGCAGCCACAATGCATATCTCATGACCAGTATTATTGTGCTTCTTGACTGCTGGCATTGTGGAGTGATTTGGGAACTTTGATGATGCTTTTGAGTAGGGTAAACTCCCTTAGCACATTGTCTCACTTTAGTGCGATTGCGCCATTCCGCTTCCGGGTGACGTCCCGGATCCACGTGATTTACGTTACATCTTACCAATATTACCGACCTTACCGTTCTTCGGATCTATGGCCGCCCCCGCCAGGTTCAAGTCCCATGCCTAACAAAGACATTTTTTCGCTTGGGGGAACGGCGGTGGCGAGTAAAGTCTCTGTTTCACCGACCACCGGTATATGCGTATATATATCTTTGCACTCAATTTCAGTAATGAGGAAAAAATCTGTTACAAAACCGCGAACAAAGTATGATAGGCGCCGTTGCCCCTCCCGGCCCAATGAATAAGTTAACTCCCAGCGTCCACTTCTCGAGGCAAAGTTCCGGGAGCACCATGCCCGATCCGCAACAGCCCACCAGAGCCCAAGTGCCGATCAACACATCCTTCGGAAACCAATCAGCAATAGTCCGGTGAACAGCACTCTTGCTGCTTCAAAATGCTCTCAATCCAACTCAATTTGGTCATGAGGATAGACTAACCAATCCAGGAACTCACCCAAAGCTAACCACCCAGCAGACATCCGGGGAAGACTCGAAGGTGAGGAAGTAGTATGCCGGCCACAACGGAGGCGATGATGGACAATCTCCAGGACCCAGCGAGAAGCCGCCGGGCTACCGAATTTCATCGAACCATGTAAGCCTAGCCCGATGGTCCATAAAGCTATGATATAATTCTGCACGGCATCGTAGTATCATAGCAAGAATTATGATATGAGATGTCAGAGGGAAGGCTCTCCGGGAAGGCCGAAATCTCCCAAACTATGATAACGCTACTCACACGTCAGCACCCAAAAAAAAACCAACCCAAGAAGCGAAGGCCAGCTTCAAACCTCGCGAATATGTAAGGTTTAGTATATCGTACTTAGGCACAATTTTTTAACAAGATATCATACTCTAGAATTGGTTACAGCATGGCCTCTCTTGAAGGGACCCAACTTACTGTAAGAAGAACACGTTTTTTTTTTACTCTTTAAAGGGCTCTTGAACCAGGCAGGCAACAACCCCCAGCCATTTTCATACGGGGGGCACGTTGGCCACCAACAGAACAAAGCCATAAATGGGAACCGCTATGATACTACACACCCATCCACAGCTCACAGCCCACATTAAGTTACCCCTTCCTCGAGCCACCATCCCCTCCACCCGCCCCCCCGAACATCCCAATCACAAAACATCACTCGATAGTTTCCCACGCCGAAAGGAGCGAAGAAGCAGCGAGCAGACGGATCAAACATCACACCAACCCGCAGCACGAGAACAACCCAATATTCAAGACCATTCCTTCTCCCGGACCAGACTACCCTCGAGCATGTACGGCGCGTGGCGCTGAGGATCAGTTGAGCAATCCGTCGTAGCGAGTCTCGCCCATGATAATATCGACAAGTGTCATATCATACCAACAATGGTACCCTCCGCATGCACTCTACGCTGCCGGTGCTTCTGGGGGTGCGCCCTTGACTGAGGGAGGCTACGACGAACTTCAAATTACATGTGGGTAACCTCCATCGCTGTGTGCTTCTCTCCCGCGAATTTGATTTCCAATTTATGGCGTCGGATCGACCGACCCTCCCGCACCTGCCACACTTACCACCCTAAGAGGAATTCTCAAAGATGGCCCACACTTAACTGCGGGCAATGTAATTTGCTATACCCCTCCCCCCACCTTTGCCCCACACCCAACCTACCATCATACGCCGGTGACTCCTGACACTCCCTGATCCCACGCTATCTATATGTACACCACGCCAAAATAAAATATAACTTGAGGAAACAAAATAAGGGAGAGAATAATAACAACAGTTGAAATTCCACACAAGCTCTATATATATCCCCCAAACACCCTTTACTCAATGAAAGATGAAGGGATGAAGGGATGAAAAAAAAAAATTTCTTCAATCGATAAATAAGGAACAAACAATTAGACAAAGAGGGACAGAAAATAAAAATGGAATAAGAGATAGGAACTAGACAAGCCATTGTATCCTCCACTCCCACTGCCCCCAGCCGATGTCTGAGGGCACTACATAATTTTATAAACCCTCTTAGCAACAAAATAGCACAAAAACCCAAATACGAGCAGGCCTGCAGTGATGCACCAGAACCAATTCAGGTTCTCAATGTCTTGACCGGGGACCAGGACGTTCATGCCCCAGAGGCCAGTTATGATGTTCATCGGTAGAACGATGGTTCCCAGGACCGTGAGACGGCCGAGGACGTCCGCCGTTTGTTCCTGGCGTTCATTCACTTGAGGACCGTTAATGATTGAAATGCAGGGAATTGAAATGCAGTGAGGGAGGGAAAAAAGCGAAAAACATACTCTTGATGTTAATCTGTGCAAGGTAATTCGAATGTGACTTTGATAGGATCTTCTCCATGTGGTTCAAGTTGCCAACCATTGTAACAATGTGATCTCCCCGCTCAGTCAGCTCATCCAATTCCGCCTATTCATAGAATAGAGAGAAGGGACAAGGAATACCTTGAATATCGCCCAAGTAGAGCCCAATCTCACTCCTAGGCGCTACTTCCCACTGTTCATTACACCTCTTCGCAAACCCCTTAATCACATCCGCTTTATTTCCCAAAAGTCTATACAATCCCATAACCTTCTTGCGTGTATCGCCGACCCGCTTCAACATATCTCCATCGCCTCTCCGTTCCGTTCCATCATAGACGCTACCACCCACGTTACTCTTCTTATCCGAAGTGCCGTCCGAACCAGATGTGAGGTGCATTTGCAAGATCGCGTCGTCAATCTCGTCAACCTCTTCTTCCAGAGATTGGATCAATGGAGCGAAGGCGTCGGTGATATCGTCGATCAGCGCATACGAGATCCAGTCCGCCGACACGGTGATATAGTCCTTCAATTGCCTAATGCGTCTCCGGACGTTTGCTGGATGAGGGGTGAGTGAGAAATGGAAACTTATTACCCCTTCCCGGAAGACGACAAAGTAGATGTTTACGGGCTCGAGATACTCCTGGCTATTGGTGTCCTGTTCGAAGGTGCGATAGGAGACTAGGTAGTAGCTACGGAATAGCTCTACCTTTTCGCGCGTCTCTTGCATCAATATATCTTCCGAGGTCAGCGGGTGGATACCGAAGGCTCGAATGAACACCTTCATCTCAGCGTCGGTGGGGTTCATGACGTCCAGCCAGAAGGTTGGCCGGGGCCCGATGCGGACCGGACAAGGGTCATTCTGTGGGGAAGCGCGGGTGGTGGTGCTACTTCCAGTAGCTCGCCCGTTGCAGTTACGGCTTTCCGTCTCGGATTGTGGGTGTTCGTCGCCTTCGCCCTCTGAGCTATCATCCAGAACCCTAGGCTCGGGACGGAATAGATCTTTAAATGCCTGACCAGGCTGTAGTAGCTCCGAAATTGTGTGAGAATGAATAGTTGCCGGCAATTCATCGTTGAAATAAGTAAATCTATACGGCTCGTCCTCCACCTCCCTATGCCACCCAGTCTTCCTAGGGGCACGTAGTCTCCCGCCAACATATACGGGCTCAGCAGTCTTCTTCGCTCTAATCCCTTCACTCCTCTCCTCCTTCTCATCCCGGCTCCACTCCTCCAATACCGAGAGATCCGGCCACTCGCGCACTCGCCGTCTAGCAGCACGCACGCTCCCACCATGCAAAGTCGCAACCTCATCATCCGTAAGCCCATCATCTACGGGAAAGCACACATCCGCTTCAGCCGTAGCCTGTCTATTCCCCGGGCCAAACTCTTGAGGGGGTGTAGGGCACGTAGAATCCAGGTACCCACGCTCATTAGTCGCGTCCCCTGTAATACTAATTATCGCATCACCCTCCCGCAAAGACCTAGCCGGCATCCCTAACCCATCAGCATAATCTCCACCACCCACCATCGCCAGCATAGGACCCAACCCAGGACTCCCGGGAACGGAGGGTGGGAAATTTACACCTCCATAGTCCCTGGAAGCCCCGGCCAACGGCGGTAGTAAACCCGCGGAACGTCGACCGGGTGGGGGTGCGACGGACCCCGCAGTGGAGGGTCTGGACCGCTTGCTCTTCCCGGAGAACACTGTCGGGTCGATATCCACCCCTTGCACCGACCTGATGGAGGATCCCAACAGAGGAGCGTCCTCCTCGTCCCCTTCGTCCTCGCTCTCCCCCTCCCACGGGAGCCCACGGGAATTGAAGCGACGAGAGGAACCTGATGGCCCCGACGCAGTGGACATGTCCGAAGGGCCGGCTGGCACGCGCAATCTGCTTCCTGAGAAGGTCGGAGCTGATGGGTAGTGTGCGCTCGACCGCCGCGGTCTCATAGAGTGTTGCTCTCGATGGTCCAGTAAGGCCGAACTCTCGATCGAGGTGTTACTGAGGTTCGGGTGGGCGAAGAGATGGGACGGTCTACTGCGAGGTGGACAACAACCGGGTGCGGTGGTGGTGGTGGAGTCCTTAGGCGAGTCTTTATGTTGGGGGCTCGAAGACATGGGAGGGGGGGCGTTGGGATGATCAACAGCAACAGCTCCAAGAATGGCGGTTGAGGCTCTACGTGCTCGACGGTGGCGTTTCCTGTGACCCGAGCGGGGATAGGATAATGGACCCTGCTGCCTCGGGGGTTCCAGAGGCAATTGCTGGTGCGGGATTTCCGGGGACCCTCTTCTTGGGGATTGGGGCGGTGAAGGTGAAGGTGGAGGCGAGAAAAAGGAGGAGGATGAGGATGAGGGTGAAGTGGGCCGTGGATTGTTTGGGATGGAAGTGGTGGGAGGAAGGGGTGCAGACGACGACATGGGAAGCGGCTTCGTTATCGCGCAATCAAATCAATCAGTGAATTGGGGCCTNCTTTCTCGGCTCCATCCTCGGAGCTTGTTGTTCCGCTGATTTCTGTTGCCGCTAGTGGTAGGGGCAGAACCTGCACATGGAATTCTGCCAGTCGATTTTGTGATGTTTGGACTTTGTCGGGGCCCCCGTTTTGTCTCCTTCCCAAGTTTGTTTGTCCTAGGAATTCGCCCATTCCTGGTCACTGTCCGAGTCTCTGGTTTGGGTGGTCTCTGTCGGCCACCATCTATGTCTGTCCTGCACATCTTTGTGGCTCGTATAGTCGTTGTGGCTGCATGCCGTCCATGATTTTTTCGTGTAGTCATTCTTCTGTTTCTCCCCCTCTTTTGCTTCTCCCTGTGCTTGCTGCTGGTTTCGTTTGAATTCTTCGCGGTCCTTAACCACTACCCAACTGTTTTCTTTCACTTCAGTGAGGGTGGTCGGTTGCTGGTTTGCGTGAGTAGCGCTGGTGGAAGAGGAGGACGACATCCTTAGCATTGGTAAAGTTTGTGGCTCGATACCACTGTTGATGGTGTTCAGGGGAATAACGGGTCCACTTAGCGCGGTATTGGAGTTTACCGTAGTGTAAGTGAGAGTCGATTATTTCTTCGAGTTCGTATTCGTCTTCTCCGTCTACGTCAATAGGTGGAGGGGGAAGTCTTTTTTGTGAGGGAAAAGAGTTTTCTTGGTAGGGTTCGAGGAGGCTGGTGTGGAATGTTGGATGAGTTTCTTTCACCGAGACGGGAGGGCGAGTTTACATGCTCGTGACCCGACCCATTCAATTATTTTGAATGGTTCAAGTTTCTTGTAATCCAGCTTCTTCGAGGGTCTTGTGGTCCGGATATTGTGTGGTATCAACTACACCTTGTCGGCGACCATAAGGTTCGGGTCTGGTTTCCGGTGCTTATCGCTCTTTTCCTTTTGACCCATTTGTGCTAGAGTCATTTCGTCTCGTAATATGTCGTGTACCCTTATCATATTGTCAGCTTGCGTTATCTTTCGTGGCACTTGATATTGTGCCGGGTCGAACGAGGGGTCATATCCGTAGTTCGCAAAGAAGGGTGTGGTCTTTATTTTTTCTTGTTGTCCATTGTTGTATGCGAACTCTGCCCTGGATAGGAACTCTGTCCAATCGTTCTGCTGATAGTTGACGTAGGCTCGCAGATATTGTTCTAATATTGCATTCGTTCTTTCAGTCTCGCCGTCCATTTGCGGGTGGAAGACCGAGCTTAAGTGTCAGCTGACACTCAGTTGTTGTGTGATTTCTTTCCATACATCCGGGGGGGCATCGTTCTGTTCTGCTCAGGGGATAGACTACCTGTTCTTGTGCGATCCAATATTATTAAGCCCGCCAAGGCAAGGTGAAAGGCCCGAGTGCCGGCACTGTACTCGTACAGTACTCGAGTACCCCGTAGCGGGTGTCGAGAAGGCTTTCACGCCCAGCAATGACAGGTAGACTAGACTATATGACATGACCATATGGCTGGCTCTTGGTGCGGTCTTGGGAAGGCTTTACTCGTTTTCGCCTGACGTTTTTAAAAACGACCGGGTCCGCATATGCCCAGATATGCCAGAAGGGCCAATAAGAACCAAAGTATCAACGCATGACATCTAAAAATGTGACATAAAAAAGAGCTTTGCCAGGTACTTGAGTACTCCCACTTCCCCAAGTTCGTAAATTATCACAATTGATGAGACTTTTGCTATACCTGGAAATCCTTTGAAAAATCAGTCTTAATTTTTTCCAAAAAATTTCAAAAAAGCGAAAATGCCAGCAGAAACACAACTACAAGGCAAAACCACATTGGTGTCAAAGAGAGTCCAAATCATGGGATATGGAATGATGAGAGGCAGAGAGGCAGAGAGAAGGTAACCTTAGCACAGATTTCAGCCAAAACAGGTGTTCTTCTGAGCAGTTATTCAAACATCATAGGCAAGCCAAGCACCGTGCCAGTGAGCCTGAATGCAATCCGGATCTCTGTACTATAGAGAACCTGATGCCATGGACAAATAAGGAGAAGGGATCAAGATCCCTTCTTACAGAAAATGAAAAGCAAGACTTAGTTGCAGTTATACTATCAGATAGTAAACATTGTCAAATGATCTTTGACTCTCTTGGACAAGCAGGTAATTATAGAACCTTTAATTAAAGATGTACATAAATTAATAAATTAAATTTGCAGCTGGCTTGAATATTAGTAGCAAGACCATGAAGAAAGTTCTTACTGAAAATGGTATACATCGAAGAAAGTCTACTAAGAAGCCCATCCTCTCTTCTGAGCAGAAGGTAGCACACTTAGCCTTCTGACTTCACTATCGGAATACAGAGTAAAAGGATATCATCTTGTTGCGGTTTCCCACTACTGGTATTACTCGCGACAGGTAACAACCTTGGTTGGTTCTCCCGAACTGCGCTGCACTGTGTCCTAGAGCTCCTCGAGTCTCTAGGCCTTATCTTGGTATTCCCACGTAAGAATTGGTTTCTCACCAGCGCCAAGAGTATCGCTCTTTGATTGGGTTAATACGATCCGCGTAACGGATAGGTTCTTGACTCTAAAGCGGATCCGTCTAGCGGATGAGATTAGAGCGTAAAGGTTTTTATATTGTAAAGATCGTAAAGTAGTAGATAGAAAATAACAGTAGATGGTTGCATGAAGAGCTGACCCATCTGTGAAAACCCAGCCTTTATATAGGCCTCTTCCCGGAACCCTAACCCTGCCCTGATCCTCAAGCGAGGTTAGGTGCAAAATCTGTCACTTGACTCTAATAAGTCATATGCGCAAACATAAAACAACCCATGACCTCTAAGTGACATCATGTGCGAAAACATAAATCAAACGCAATATAAATAAACCAACCACATGACTGACTAATGAGTCACTTACGAAATATAAGCAAGTCTGCCTTGCCGGTAAGCCTTACCGACAGGTCTAAACCTATTCCATGATGTCAATCGTATGTCATGTATAGAACATAAATCAAATATAATAAACCACAAGACCTGCTAACGAGATTATGTGTGAAATCATAAGTTGACCTCATGGCCTCTAATAAGGTCATGTATGAACCCTGTTCGTTACTTCACTATCTGGCTAGCGCCCCTCTAGCCAGATCATGCAAACCATCATCTTGCCTGCTGGCCATCTTAAAGAATTACATATAGTTTTGGAAGAATGTGGCCTATGGCTAGTAGGCCAAAACTTTCTTACTTAGTACACTATTCCAGGCAAGAATCCTGATAAGAGGAAGTCAAATCCTGCTTGTAAACATGCAACAAATACAAACTGCTGTGCAAGAGTACTACTGTTATTCTAACCTGATTTTCAGAATCTGAAGCATGAACTAGTAGAGACATTAGAGGCTACAGGACCTTAGGTCATCTTTTAGCCTGCCTTTCACTACAAACTCAACTCAACCTTATTGAGTATTTTTAGTAGTCTGCTAGGTTATATATAAGAGCACATTATGAATAGTCATTTCCATCACTAGTTCATACTGTACCACACAGACTAGAACTGATTTCTGGNCTTTCTCGGCTCCATCCTCGGAGCTTGTTGTTCCGCTGATTTCTGTTGCCGCTAGTGGTAGGGGCAGAACCTGCACATGGAATTCTGCCAGTCGATTTTGTGATGTTTGGACTTTGTCGGGGCCCCCGTTTTGTCTCCTTCCCAAGTTTGTTTGTCCTAGGAATTCGCCCATTCCTGGTCACTGTCCGAGTCTCTGGTTTGGGTGGTCTCTGTCGGCCACCATCTATGTCTGTCCTGCACATCTTTGTGGCTCGTATAGTCGTTGTGGCTGCATGCCGTCCATGATTTTTTCGTGTAGTCATTCTTCTGTTTCTCCCCCTCTTTTGCTTCTCCCTGTGCTTGCTGCTGGTTTCGTTTGAATTCTTCGCGGTCCTTAACCACTACCCAACTGTTTTCTTTCACTTCAGTGAGGGTGGTCGGTTGCTGGTTTGCGTGAGTAGCGCTGGTGGAAGAGGAGGACGACATCCTTAGCATTGGTAAAGTTTGTGGCTCGATACCACTGTTGATGGTGTTCAGGGGAATAACGGGTCCACTTAGCGCGGTATTGGAGTTTACCGTAGTGTAAGTGAGAGTCGATTATTTCTTCGAGTTCGTATTCGTCTTCTCCGTCTACGTCAATAGGTGGAGGGGGAAGTCTTTTTTGTGAGGGAAAAGAGTTTTCTTGGTAGGGTTCGAGGAGGCTGGTGTGGAATGTTGGATGAGTTTCTTTCACCGAGACGGGAGGGCGAGTTTACATGCTCGTGACCCGACCCATTCAATTATTTTGAATGGTTCAAGTTTCTTGTAATCCAGCTTCTTCGAGGGTCTTGTGGTCCGGATATTGTGTGGTATCAACTACACCTTGTCGGCGACCATAAGGTTCGGGTCTGGTTTCCGGTGCTTATCGCTCTTTTCCTTTTGACCCATTTGTGCTAGAGTCATTTCGTCTCGTAATATGTCGTGTACCCTTATCATATTGTCAGCTTGCGTTATCTTTCGTGGCACTTGATATTGTGCCGGGTCGAACGAGGGGTCATATCCGTAGTTCGCAAAGAAGGGTGTGGTCTTTATTTTTTCTTGTTGTCCATTGTTGTATGCGAACTCTGCCCTGGATAGGAACTCTGTCCAATCGTTCTGCTGATAGTTGACGTAGGCTCGCAGATATTGTTCTAATATTGCATTCGTTCTTTCAGTCTCGCCGTCCATTTGCGGGTGGAAGACCGAGCTTAAGTGTCAGCTGACACTCAGTTGTTGTGTGATTTCTTTCCATACATCCGATGCGAAGAGGGATCCTCTGTCGGAGACAATGTCTTTCATGAGGGCGTGGAGTCTAAAGACCTGGTCTTTAAACAAGGTGAAGAATTGTGGTGTAGTCATATCGGTCCTGCATCGTATAAAGTGCACCATTTTCGCAAGTCGGTCGATAACTACCCATCTGGCATCATAACTGTTTGATTCGGGTGGTCCGGTGACGAAATCGATAGCAACAGATTGCCATGGTCTTCCAGGAGTTTCAAGCAGTTTGAGCACGCGGTATGGTGTGTGTTTAACCGTTTTCGTTTGTGGACAGGTATCGCAATTCTTCACATATCATTTAATATCGCCGCAGCTCGATGGCCAGTAGTATGATCGTTGAATTAAGGCTGTCGTTTTTGCCGTTCCGCCATGTCCCAGCGGTGGAATGACATGATTTCTTCTTATCGTTTCTGTTCGTAAGGCTTCTTTGTCCGGGAGCCTCATCTTGTCATCATGCCATAGGTATCTATCTTTTTCCCGGTATAGCCCGAGGGCTACACCTTACATTTGTTTTGGGCCTTCCTTTAAGGCCTTCTTTATCTCGTTGATTTCCGGGTCCCTGGTGGTCTTACTTTTTATCTATTCTTCGTATCCGTCATCGTTGCTCATGGCCATAGTCATTTTGTTTAGGGATTCATATCCGCTGTCTTCATCTTCTTCTTTTGTGAAGTACTTCTCTTTAGGGGAAAGTATTCTTTGTCGTTGCAACCAAGTTTCTTCCTTGTCGGGGAAGTCCTCCGTCCTCCGAGTTAACGTGTCCGGCTTTCCTCCTTCTTTTCCTGGTTGGTATTCGATTTGAAGGTGGTATTGGCTTAATGTCTTGCTCCACCTAATCTGTTGTCCATTGAGTTCTTTGGTGGTAGTAAACGCTAGTAGGTTCTTGTGGTCTGTGATAACGCGGATCACATAGGGACTTCCTAGCGTGTACTTCCTCCTGTCTTTAACGGCTTGAACAATAGCTAACAGTTCCTTGTCGTGAATGTCATGGTTTTGCTCTGCCTTTGACCTTGTTTTTGATCGAAACGCAAGCGGTCTCCATAATCTGTCCTCTCCCTGCTGGGACAGGATACCGGAGCACACGTAGTTGGATGCCTCCATCTCTATCATGATGGGTAGTGTGGGGTCGCAGTGTCGTAATATCGGTGTCATAGTAAGTCGCTTTCTCATATCGTCGAATGCTTGTTGTTGTTTTACTCCCTATTCCCATTTGACTCCTTTCTTTGTTGTATCGTAGACGGGTTTAGCTACTCTGCTAAACCCTTCAATGAATCTTCGGTAGAAGTTGCAGAAGCCCACGAAGCCTTGCACTCCATTTACAGTCTTAGATGCTTTCCAGTCATCGATAGCCGCCGTTTTGACTGGATCGGTTCGTATTCTTTCCGGGTTAATGATAAATCTGAGGTATTCGACCTGGTCCATATGGAAGTCGCATTTTGAAGGTTTTAGTTTGACCTTGGCTTCTCTCAATGCCTGTAAGACATTCCGTATGTCTCGCTGGTGTTGCTCTATGTTGTCTGAATAGGTGAGGTTATCGTCCAGCTAGACGATACAACATATGTCCCGGTATTTGCTCACCTTGGAGTTGATCCTTCGTTGGAACGTCACTGGCCTATTGGATACTCCAAAGGGCAGGACTAAATATTCGAATAGTCCGTATCGCGTCCTGAAAGCCGTTTTCCACTCATCTCCTTCGGCTATCCTTATGTTGTAATATGCGTCCTTGATATCCAACCTCGTATAGTGCTTGGCCCTGCCTAGTCGGTCCAGCGCTGCATCGATCAAGGGTAGAGGGTACCTGTCCTTTTGTGATACCGCGTTCAGTCCCTGGAAATCCACCCAAAGTCCCAGTTTCCCATCTTTCTTTTTGACAAATAGGATGGGTACTCCTGCGGGGGAGGACTATAGTCTGATCCATTGCCTGACCAGGTTCTGTTGGAGGTATTCGTGCAGCACCTTCAACTCTTCTTCCCTTAACGGGTAGAGTTTCATGAAGGGGGCTACCTTTCCTTCCTCTAGCTTGATCTGGTGATCTTCACTCTTGTGTGTGGGAAGATCCGTCCTTTGGTTTTCTTCGAATATCCTGAGATGGTCGTGATATTTTTTCGGAACCAGTCACCTCAGAGTTAATTTCTTCTTCTTGGCTTCCTCCTTCACTGCTAGTGGCGTGCTAATCATCGACGCTTCTACGATTGTTGGTCCATCTTCTTCTTCATCCCATCTGAGGATCCCGGTCTGTTCCCCTCTCCTATAGAGTTGACCGAAGGCCTTTGCTGATATGAAAGATATGCTTAGGGGTTTCTCTTCGGTGGTTTCGGTGGGGGTGTCGTCCTTCGAGGTTCCTCGTCTGGTGCTGCCAAATCCTTCCTCGCCTCTTTTGGTCTGGTCCAGGTCTCGGACTTCACGGAGCTCCCTGGTATCGATATTTTCGATAATCATCTGGGCTATGCGATCCCCTTTTTAGTTTGTCTAGTCCTCGTCCTTCAGGTTTTTAGTAGGACTTGTGTCTCACCCCTACAGTCCGCATCGATCACTCCTGTGCCTGTGGTAATCCCGTATCAGGTGGCCATACCACTGTGTGAAGCGATTCTTGCATAGATGCTGTCAGGTAGTCCCACTGCCATTCCTGTTGCTATCATCTTTTGTCCTCGAGGAGGGACCATCCTGTCTTCCATGCTGTACAGGTCATGACCTACAGCCTTCTTTGATCCTCATGTTGGTTTCCCGGTATTCGGATGCAATACTTGTACTCTTATGCCTTCATCGTGGAGGATCGCTTCTTCATATTTAGTGTTCATGTGGACGGTCTGTGTCCTCAGGTTCTCTCTGATTGCTTGTTCTTCGCGGATTGTTTCAATTGTTGGGGAAGTTTCCAGGCACAACTGTGTGCATAGTTCGCTGTTGAAGTTGATTTGGCCTTTTTTCCAGTCGATATTCGGATTGTGTCGTTTCAGCCAGGGTGTTCCTAGTATCGCACCGTGTTGCTGTAAGTACACTACCTGGAACGTCATAGCTTTGTAATGTCACTCAATCTCCATTACCGCCTGTGCTGTATGGGTGGTAGGTCCTGCTTTGCTTTTTTCCCCGTTGACCACGTATGTCTCTTGGTTTCTTTATCTTTTTCATGGGTAATTCGTGGGTTTCACAGCAGTTTCTGTCGATGAAATCCTTGGTTGCTCCTGAATCAAGCATCGCGTTCGTTTCTGTCTCTTTGTCTGTTGTGTATAGTTTTATCTTAATCGTAAGATGTTTGTTGTCATTCTCGCAACCATTCATGTTGTTGATTGTTGCCTTATTGCCTTTTCTTATTGATCGGGGTGTCTTGTTTTTCCTGGTTGATATATGTGCGATGCCAGTGGGTTTGCCTCTTTCCTCGTCCTGCAGACCACCCTTTGCTGGGAACTTTATTTGTGTAAAGTCTCCTGCCCTTCCATTCTCTCGGTGGCTTCAATTTCTTGGAGTTCGGTCTCCTTTGGTCGACAATCCTTGATGAAGTGCCCTTTCAGTCCCCATCGGAGGCATGCATTCTCCTTTCTTCTTTTCTGGTATCCCTGGTCTGACAATCGTTGGCATCGCCTGTTCCTTCTTCCTGCGGCGTCCAAGTCCATCGGGTCTCCTGCTGGTGGCAGCCTTGGTGTGTTGTTCGGTCGGTAGGTCCCGCTGTTGTTGCGCAGCGGGGTCGGGTGCTCTATCCCCTTGGTCTTGTTTTGAGCGCATCTAACCAGATTGGTTTTGTCTTCTTTGTCGGCGGCCCATACTACGCAGCCTTCTGCCGTTCGATCGGTCTGTTCCCAGCTTATCCAGGCCTCTTGCAGCCTTTCGTTAGTACCGCCCAGGATATGGCAGTACTGCAGGTCATCGCCGTATTCCGCTTCGACGGATATCATACAGAACTTGTGCCAGTAGTCGCAAAAGTTGTGCTTTCCTTGTCTCATCTTTTCCAGTTTGAGCCTCGCCGTTTCCTTGGCATTTCTGTCCCCAAACTGGGTATGGAGGGTTTCTTTAAACTCCTCACATGAGGCCCATATCCAGTCTCGGTTTCCTTCCACGTAGGGCATTATCCATTGCCCTTCCGCTTCTCTTAAGAGGGACTCGGCATAGTCAACCTTAATCATATCTTTTCCGGCTCCATATCCCTTGACATTGAAGTACTGTTCCAACTGGCTTAGGAACTGTCTCCATTTTTCGCCGTCTTCCTCATAGAGGTCCAGTTCCTTCGCTTTCGGTCTTGACTCCGGGTGGGTATTGATTGCCCCGAGGAACCTCGTCATCTGGTCCTCCGTCATCATTAGGGCCTGCGCCGTTGGTCCTGTCGGGTGTGCTGGTGTTGCCGCTGCGGCCATCCTTCTTGGTTGCAGTGTTTCATCAGGAGAACTATCTGGCGGTGAAGTTTGTTCGGGTGTAACCGGACTTGCTGCTCTTGAGGGTTGGCTTGCTGCTTCGCCGAAGGCCTTTCGTACTCGTCCTAGGTCGAGAGTATCGTCTGTGAGATCCATATCTCCTTCATTGTCTTGGGTGAAATCCGAGTTCTCTGGAGTTGCCGTTCTGCCGTCATTAGGCGTCGCAGGAGATACAACCAAATGTTACACTTTCCCACTACTCGTGTTACTAGCGACAGGTAACGACCTTGGTTCGTTCTCCCAAACTGCGCTGCACTGTGTCCTAGAGCTCCTCGAGTCTCTAGGCGCTATCTTAGTATTCCCACGTAAGAATTGGTTTCTCAGCAGCGCCAAGAGTATCGCTCTTTGATTGGGTTAATACGATCCACGTAGCGGATAGGTTCTTGACCCTAAAGCGGATCTGTCTAGCGGATGAGATTAGAGCGTAAAGGTTTTTATATTGTAAAGATCGTAAAGTAGTAGATAGGAAATAACAGTAGATGGTTGCGTGAAGAGCTGACCCATCTGTGAAAACCCGGCCTTTATATAGGCCTCTTCCCAGAACCCTAACCCTGCCCTGATCCTCAAGCGAGGTCAGGTGCAAAATCCATCACCTGACTCTAACAAGTCATGTGCGCAAACATAAAACATCCCATGACCTCTAAGTGACATCATGTGCGAAAATATAAATCAAACACAATATAAATAAACCAACCACATGACCGACTAATGAGGTCATGCACGAAACATAAACGAGTCTGCCTTACCGGTAAGCCTTACCGGCCAGCCTAGACTCTCCCCATGACGTCAACTGTACGTCATGTGCGAAATGCAATCAACATAAACGAGCCCTATGACCTGCTAACAAGGTCATGTGTGTAAAACCAACTTCAACATAAATGAGCCCCATCACCTGCTAATGAGGCCATGTGCGTGAAAGAATCATAACTTAACTGTATGACGTCCAAGCGACGTCCTATACGAAACCTGTTTCCTCACCGCCGTCACCTGGCTAGCACTCCTCTAGCCAGATCGTTTCACCTCTTTGAAGATGAATCCAATTTTGAGACTGTGGTACTCCGGCGATGCTGTACTTGTAACCGGTACGGGTTACTAGGGTTTTATGTTTGGTTTCACAGTATCGTTTGATACTTGAATTGTTTAGTGTGCTATCGGTTGATACACACAATGTTTTATGTTTGATTTCACAGTATCGTTTGATACTTGTATTGTTTCATGTGCTATTGGTTGATACACACAATGTTTTATGTTTGATTTCACAGTATCGTTTGATACTTGTATTGTTTCGTGTGCTATCGCTTGATACACACAAGGTTTTGCAATATCGCTCATACTGGAGATAAGTGATATGCTGTATTTAAAAACCGCTGATTCCCGTGATGGAAACAGCAGACTTCGACAGACAGTATTCTTAAATATACTTGGTTGAACGGTTACTTCTTTGATCTCCTATTACACCCCGTTCGAAGCCTCCTTTAGCCAGCAGCGCTCGCTTTGTGTTGATCACGAAGCCATCTGCTCCTATCGTACTGCCACGTGACTAGGGCCTGGCCTGAACACGTTACAGTACTTATAGAGTTCTATACTGAGTGGGAGAGGCCTACCTTCCCCAAAACCTTAACTGCAAGTTCTCAAAAGAACCAACCATTATGTTCTGGCGAGCTATCATGTATGAGTATAAAGGTATCTAATTACTTATATATTATCTAATCTATTTCTATATACTTTTACTCTAATTACAACTAATTTATATGGGATTTAGGTTTCCAACTTCCCTACTACCTTTATTGTACCCCCTATAAAACCCCAAAGCAACAGACTGCTGCAGCTGCTCAGCTGCGCCAAGAGTGGAAAGAGGAACTGGTAGAGGTTACTAGATACAATCTCACAGCAGATAGAATAGTACATGGTAAATCTCTGCTGGAGTTGAAAGAAAGAAGAAAGGATCAGAGGAGAGGGATTGACTGGTTCATTTATCGTGAACGAATTCAAATCCCCCTCCTATACCACTTTGCACTCACTACAAAGGCCCAAAGACCAGCGGTTGTAATAATGGAGGATAGTACACCTTCACATATCCACCATTACCACAACCTCCCTCACAAGAAGCTGGGCCTTAGAAAGCTAGAGTGGCCTGCTAACTCACCTGATCTCAATCCAATTGAGACAATCTGGTCTGAGATAAAGAATCAGATAAAGTAGAGGCTTGGGATTCAAATAACTACAAGTGGTATTCATGAGATTGTTGCCAAACAATGGCTCAACTACCCTGTTGCAAAGGTTAATCACCATATCCTTTTAATACCAGGTCGTATAGAGGCCTGTATTCAGGATGGGGGGGATAATTGTTTTAACTATTAGCTTTTTCATTATTTATTATACATTTAGTTTATCTAAACCTATGTCTGTGGCACATGCCTTTTCTGTCTGAGTAACTATTCTATAATGCTAACTCTCCCATTCTCCTTTGCTATTCACCAAACATTAGCCCTCGCCCCTTTTCTCAAGCATATGAGTACTCAAGTATGGCACTTTTTTTCACCTTGAACAACTTGTCAAATTCTTGAAAGATACTTCTCATGCAGGTCTCATGCACTAGGCCTTGGCGGTGTATCCGGACCCGGTGGTTTTTAAAAACGTCAGGCAAAAACGAGTAGTGCAAGCCATCCAAGCCGGAGATTCTCTACGAGTGCTCGTGCTTGGGCAAATAATAGCACGAGATAATTCAATAAATCCCGCCCGTTGGGGGATATACTTGTACCTACCTGATGCCTCGCCAAACCCAAACGTCCAAATGGGGCCAAACGTCCAACTTTGAGCCCGCGGGACCCCAATAGACTATGGCCGATCACTTATCACGCGATTGATTATCACGGCCAAGGTGCCCTTGCACGCTTGCTCATTCCGGGGTCGGGGTGGACTAACCAGCAACCGGTGCCGGGGCCAACCCAAGTTAACTTCTTTTATCATATCATACCAGGAACGAGAAATATCTCCGGCCGACGTCCTAACGCTTGTCAGCGGTAACTTAGACTATCGCAGTATCGGGAAGGCCAATCATCCACAAACCCCAGTAACTTCAGCGCCCAGCACTCAATCTCTCCGTGATCTGCAATAAATAGAGGGAAAGATGGCGGGTCGAGAAGAGGAGGAAGAAATATGCATAATTTTTAACACCATAACTCGACACCAATATGCCGGAATACCGGTACAGTGCCCGAGTACGAGTACAGTACAGTACTGTACAGCTGGCTCACAGCCAGTATCCGGGGCGTTTTTAACCTACTGTGCAGTATGCATGTGTCATCGCGGGACCTCCGTTGACTGCAGAACTCGGATAGGCCAAATGTGACATGCTGGCAACAATTGATACGCCACACGGATCAAGTGGGGGTGAGGAGAAACAAGAGTAGGAAAGAGTATGATACCCGGTAAAGAAGTGTCGTCGGCAATAATGATAAAATAAAATAAGATGAAAGAACCAGTGCAAGAAACGGCAGCCCTCCATCACAAGACAAATGATCCCCCTTAAGACGCAGAACATGAAAATCCCCGCATCCCAAAAAGCATACCTTACTTCAACTCCATCGGAAACACCCTTACTTAACGGTACCCTACTAACCAGGCTATTCATCCCACACCTGCATAACTTCTTTTCTCTTTTCTGCTTCCCACTTCAAACGGAACTACGGTAGACATCCTATCAATTGTGAAATGAGCCGGCTACATAACCAATCCATTCCTCGGATAATCAATCAACTTTTGCGTGTGGGGAAAAAAGAAAAAAAAAATGAATAACCGATCATATAATCAAATAGCCGTTCTGACAGCAGCAGCATCATCCACAATTCCATTGCTCAGACGTTGTCTCAGCTGGAGCATCTGTTGCTTTTGATCTGCTGGCAACACTTCAATTTGGTCCATGGGGATGTTCAGGACTTGTTGCAAGAGAGCCACATTTGGGTCTTGAACATTATGAGTGGCCGCTACGATAGGTGTTTGATGAGTGGGGCTTGCGATCC
This sequence comes from Tuber magnatum, assembly GCA_003182015.1. Lineage (NCBI taxonomy): Eukaryota > Fungi > Ascomycota > Pezizomycetes > Pezizales > Tuberaceae > Tuber > Tuber magnatum. Next base: position 570,488 of record PYWC01000051.1, read on the forward strand.
GTGAGGGACAGTGGAACGAGCTCGACCTCTGAGCGACAAATGGTTGCATTTCAGGAGATGTGGGGAAAGAGGCCGATATGTTATGCCGGTGGCCCAGAGGAGCGGGGGAATGAGGGGAGGGAAGGGCCGAGATGATACTTCTCGGCTCCGCAATGGAACCCTTCGAGTTGTTTTCTTGCCCGAAAGCACGATGACCAATGGGCAAGGAGCCTCGCAGGGGGGAACCCGCGGGCTCCAAGTACCTCCCCATCTGCGCATGATCGACCTGTCCCATCTTCGCCATAGCTTCGAACAGAGCATATGACAACTGCGGAGCATGCTTGAGTAGTTCGGTAACCCTCATCGGATCCTTGATAGCGAAATCGTGCATCTCGCCCAACAGCTCACCCAACTTCGCGGGCGGAATAGCATCCATAGTCCTGGATATAGCTTCGGTTGCAGAAAGACCCTGTGGTAGCTCCATACCCCTCGGAAGGTCCGGGAAGGGATTTGGATGAGGGGCCTCGGGAATATGTCCGTGGGAAGAATAATCAACCCTCAACTTGCGGCCCAAAACCTCGTAGTTATCCAGGTTACGGACAGCACTAGCTGCGGTCTCGTTGTCGACGTACTCAGCGAAGCCATATCCTTTGGAACGGCCGGTTTCACGATCGAACACAAGACGAAAGCAGACAACGCGGCCAACAGCGGAGAAGATTTCGACAATCTGAGACTCGGAGAGGCCTAAGAAATTATTGTTAGGATCACTATTAACAAAGCAATGAAGTGGGGTCTGTTGCCGAACGGTATGTTGCCAACAAAAACAATCGAGCTACTGTGATAGGCGGGACCTGTTGACAACCCTGGAGATAGTTTATCAGAATTCATAATTTGGAGATCGGTAGTAAGCACTTGAAACGGGGTATTCTATCAAGAAGTTCTTGCCAGATACCAGCTAATGGTGGGGGGGGTAGTGGAAAAGGTCGTGAATGAAGGTTCGAGACGACGGCAGCCAGTTCTAGAAGGTATGATAGACGCACACCAGCAAATCTATGATACCATAGGACTTGCTTGTTAGGGCTTGGTGACTCTAGGGTATCAGTCCGCATTCATACATCTTGTCCCGCCCAAATGTTGGCTCAGGGGCAAGCCAAATACTAGATAAATCCTCGGTCGTAAGTCATATTGGCGGCACTCAAATCATGTCTCTCAGATATCACTCGAATGTCAAATACTTAACTCAAATTATACGGAAATCTGCTCCCCTTCCCGAGCATCTCATTCGCTGAGCATCAAATAAGGTCTTCAAAGTTAATGGGATAGGAGAGTTTTTATTTCGTTATCATGAAAATGCTTCAAGCTCTGGAAAGTAATGCGAAAACACTTAATACTATCCCCCACTCCCACCTAGCTATTTTCAGTGGTAATGCAGAATTTCATTTCGGTTTACCCAGTACGGAGATTACTATTTCTTCTCCATAACATTTAAACCTAAGCCGTCAGTGTCAAGATAGAGCTTATTCTTTCCACCACTCTCCTGGAGAATTGTGGCAATATTCCGGGCGTTCTCAATCTTACGGAGCTCAACGTAGCTCTTGGACTTCTTGATAGCGTCTCCGATAAGTTCTGCTGAACGGGCTTCTCCCTGAGCGCGGACAATCATGGCCTGCTTCTCTTGACGTGCCTTGTCGACAATGAATGCAGCACGCTGGGCTTCTTGTCTGTAAATCTGTCAGCAGGCTGGTCTCACCTGAGCTGGGACATCCCAAAGCACCTACTGAGCAACTTGTTTAGCCTCGACCGCGGCGGTGAATTCGGGTGAGAAAGCGAGGTGCTAAAAAAAGCTAGATTAGTTCACAATATGCCAATTCTATATCCAGTGGTGCAAACCGTCAGGGAAACATCATCCAACATGATGTTGAACCTCGCAGCCCTCTTTACCAAATTATCTCTGACAAGCCTACTAACGCTCTCACGCTGGGTAATCAACTGACTAGCATTGAACTGCGCAACAACAGATTTCAAAACCTCATTGACAATCGACGGCAATACACGCTCGTCGTAGTCAACACCAAGCGTCCGGTAAATTGTCGGGAGGGCCTCGACACGAGGACGAGAAAGCACACGACAAGTGATATTGACCATCTGGAGATCTAGTCTAAATTAACATCATATGCTATTGAACGAGGAAAAAAAGGGGGGGGGAGCAGAGCTTGTGAGCAACAAACCTTTGGTACCAGTCAACGAAGCGACGTTTCTCGGTTTCGCGCGGACATCATACGTAATTGGTGTTTCAAACCAAGGGATAACGAAATGTGTTCCTGGAGAGTGTTAGCCCCAAGGCCGGTGCAAACCTTGCGCCAACAAACAAACCTTCATTGTAGATCTCCTTCTTGACACCCCCGAGACGGGTATACTTGATGGCACGGTGACCACCATCAACTGCAAACCATCAGCCCAATTCCCTACGCGAGACCATGAGGGGTGGAAAGTTGCTGGGGAAAAAACAAACCGTTGAAAATTGCGCTGTTAAAAGTAACCGCTGCAGCACCAAGTAGTACCAACGCAGCACCACCGCCCAAAATTCCCTTTGGCGGTCTTCTACCAGGGCCACCCTGTCTTTGCACCCGAGCAATAGCAGCTTGAAGGCGGTTCCAGGCCTCGCGGGGGTTGTTGGGATCCATTGCTTATGAAATGGTTGGAGTTGGGGAGGGTGGGATAAGGATGAACGGTGCTTGCGTCAATCCCGGAGGATGTTGTGGGATGCAAAAAAGTTGCTCGGAAATAAGTTTCTCAGTTCGGGTTGTGGCTGGTGGTATCATAGTTGCAGTGTTTGGCGGGGTGGCATGGAAAGTGCCGAGTCCTCAAAGCAAATAAACTAGCTAGGCTCGGAAAGGTCAGGTTAAAATAATAGGGCCTGACGGGCCCACCCAACCTTGCGATTGCTCCCGTCTCACCTCCTTGAGGAACTGTGGCTGATGCAAACTTGGCACTCGCGCAACATTCTGCACTTTGACATGAATCCCAACGTCAAAACACGTCCCAGAAGCTCGCCTCCCCTACGGATTGCTACAAAAGATTCCTGACTAGGCATGATTGATCGTTCCACAAGGGGTAGGTCAACCTTCAAGGGTGGGGTCTTGGAAATTTAGCCAAAGCACACAAGATTGCGATTCGAGTGATCAAGTGTGGCCGCAACTGATACTCTCCGGTCACTTAGGACTGGAATAGCACTTAGCCTTAAGAGCTACGTTCCTAGCACTGCTCGAGCGATATGGAGGTTTTATGTTGGTTATTGATACTAATTAATACTCCCGCCCACAAACTTTGCTCTAAAACTGGTTCAGCGGTCCGAATGAAGTATGATACTTCAAACTTATCTAGAGCTCAAACGGCGGAGTTCAACCCCAACCACGTCCCCTCAAAAGAGCCAGCTCTCACCTGAGCGATGAGACACATGAAAATAAATAAAAAAGGAAGGCACCTGGTATAACGGGCTTCACTGCAGTGCTGCGGATCACAAATTACATTGCGGACTCGCCAATTTGATCGGGACCCGCCGCCTTGGGAATTTTGGGAATCATTAACCCACAGCACTAAGTTCCTTAGTGCTAATGCGAGATATCATACACTGCCGGTTGGAGGGGTCGGACGCTCGAAGCAGAATTGGATTCCCCAATACTATCTCTATAATTCCCACCCCCGATATTCGGCTCCGGACTTGGCGTGAGGGTAGTTGTATCTCCGTCACGGGACTCCCTACTATTAACCTGAAAAAGCCCATTCCCGTCTTCGTGTAGCTCGACCATAGTAGAAAAATTTGAACCCAGGTAGCGGTTCCATCGGCTCTGTTCATGCTTTTCTGCCCTCAAGAATTCAGGTGCCTCTGCCGATGGTCCTATTGTTGTATTTCTTCCGGCGCCCCTGATAAACCCATCCTTCAAAAATTGCCGAATTTGACGCCACGGCCAAAGGAGTATTGGTGAAAGTACGCGGTGCACACGAAACTTCCACAGAAGCCCACAAAACAACAGAAATATCCCGAGGGATGCCAATATTACCGGGGCCTGCAGAAATAGCGCCACATGCCGCTGCGGAACGGTGGCTGAGAGGGGGGCCATAGCGACTGGAATTGAGTACCGGTAGGTAGGAGATGGTATCACACTGGTTGTGTGAACGGGCAATATCGTTACCACTTCTTCGTCAGTGCTTCCGGTTGCGGTAGTTCCTTTAGAGGAGAGGGTTGGTGCAGGAACAATCGCCTGGATCCCGTAAGTTTAGGGCAAAAACTGAGAGAACGAGATCGTGATATCATATGATATCACGTCATACCTTAGCTTTGGGGGCCAACCCGCCGGGCCTGGGCCTCGAACCCAATGTGTCAAAACGATATGGGAGGGTTTTGGCTCGACCGAGAGTCCCGAAGAACGATTTATCAGACGAGCCCAGTGGAACAAGCTCGGTATTGGTGCGGCAGTCATAAGTCCTGCCCCAACGCCGGGCTGGATCACAAAGCCCAAAATAGCCGGTGGTGCTAGCCCCGACAGGTTCGTAGGTTGGAGTAGATGTACTTGGATTAAAATATATGAAAGATGTAACGGTGACTGTTCTAGTGGGTGTTGGAGCAGATGCACTCAAGTTAAAACAAACGAAAGAGGTAAGGGTGACCGTTCTATTGAACACTGGGGGGGGCGGATGAGAGGTGGAAATCGCCATGGCTGCAGGAACCCGGCACAATGGATTAAGGTATGGCAGAATCAAGGAAACAAAGGTTTGCATGTGGGGAAGAGCGCGGTACCGTGACTTGGTCATTGAAAACATGGCGACAGCAATTCGTAGGGTATACACTTTGGGAGCCAAAGTAGAACATCTAAAAGCTTTACAAGACGGGGGTGCGGTTTATATTAGAGAGGGGGAGACCTGGGGACGAACGCAGAGCTAAGTGTAAGACGTCATACGGACACACACACCAAGAGCGAAATAAGAATATCATACGTGGAGATTTGTAGTACATCACACAAAGTTTAGTAAATCCCCCAGAATTTAAACACCAACAGATGATCATGTAGTTAGAAATACAAATAGGAAAGAACCCCCAGTGGGTAAGAGTGGTGAGGGGGGATTGCTATACATGATTTGAATGCAAGCCAGAGATTCTATCAGAGGCATTGATGATACTTGCCATGTAAATAAGACGCCAAAAAAACCAACGATTGCTGCCACGGCCACCACCCGAACTGAAGATATTCAGAAAACGATACCAAGGCCGGTTAAACATCACCACCCCCATCCCTGCCATTCACATCCCTCACTGGTCAAAGCCCAAAGCACCGAGTTGCCTTGTAAGCTCTTGGAGTTTTATGACCTTCTCCAACTGCTCTGGAAGCAGGCTTTCCCCAACTTCCTTCCGAATTTTGAGCTCATTTGCCTGGCGAATCTTTTTTCTAATTGCCTTAGCTAATTTCTCTCTTTCTTCGGGCGTTTGCTCGGTCTTTGCCTGCCCAAGATTTGAATCTGCAGCCGCAGGGGTTGTAGAAGGTGGATCATCCGGGGACCCGTTCGCCTTCTCGCTGGATCCAGCTGCCCCTCCGCCCGTTTCGGGTTGTCCTCCTGCCACCCTCTCTTTAGCCCTTTTCCTGGCGGCTTTTCTTTTTGCATTCTTGTTCGCAGCAGAGGTTCCAACAGGCGGTTTGTCGTCGTCGCTTGCGGACGAAGCGCCAGGCACACCTCCACTGCCACGGTTCTTCCAAGCTTCTGCGGTCCTGTTCTTATAAATTTCGACATCCTCAGGTGGACGGTAACCCGGCCGTACACGAATCTCACGCCTGGTGGTGCCGTCTGGGCGTTGAGAAGATGGTATAACTAGCTGCCCATCAGCCGTGAGGGTAATGCCGGACTTTGTGGGTGTAGTGGTTTCGGCAGCGGGGTCGGATGCGGGGGTCGAGGTCGGCATACTACTAAGATGGTCAGATCAAACCGAAAATTCCCAACAATCAAAGATGGGAATTTACGTGCCTAGCGGCTGCGAGGAATTATTCCCCGAGGTTGAGGGCAGAGAAAGAGCAGTTGATGTGGATGTAGGGGATTTTTCTTTTCAGCGATTGTGGAGGTTCAGGACGCTTCGTGCAAACTGAGTATCCGATAGGGTGGGAGCTATCATACCTGAGTTCAAGGGTGAGGTTGTTGCCTCACAGTATATGGCCCTAACCCTACCGTACTCATACAGTACCTGCAACGAAGGGAGTTCCACTCTTGTGCGCCGTCGCAGAGTACGAGGCGGGCGCCAAAAACGATGAGCAGTAGCGACAAAAACAACACTTAGAATTCAGATACAGAATACCCCCCCATGTGATATCTCAACCACAAAGTGAACTAATAAGATAAAACTAAAGGAAATAATATAGGAAAGATTGGCTTTAAAGAAAATATAATTAAAATTCTGTTTGCATACCTCTTCATTGTTTGACTTTTCTGAGCCAATCAGATATACTATCAATATACCTATTCCAACCTTCTGGTTCCAGATTCTCCCACTCTTCCTCCACTGTATTGTACATTTCCTGAATGGTTCTTGGAAAGCTATCACATGCCTTGATGTATTGTTTCATCAAGTGCCAGATATTTTTGATTGGACTAAGGTCAAGAGAGGTAGCTGGTTGGGGGTATAATAGTATTTCTAACTTTGTCTTTACCGCTACCAAGTTATGACAAGTTCAATGTACCAGTACTCTACCTCCCACATATTGAGAAGCAGGAAATACAGAAAAATCTAACAAATGATAAAAAGCTGAAGAGACAATAGACTTCAGGACCTTTTTAAAATAGTTCTTTATACTAACATCATTTTTTCTAGTACTAACAAGAAAAACAAGTTGTAACTTTCAATCATAACAGATAGTACTATAAACAGAAACAGAACCTCTTCTACTATGGAAGTTATGCTGTAGGTAATGATTGTGGTAGTTGATAAGAAAACAAATAGGTGGAGAGTGGAGTATTGGTAGATGATTGTTTTCATAATAGTTTCCTCTTCTTTATATTAGCTTATATACTAAAAACTCTATAGCCATAGCATATAGCCCTACATGCTATCTTCTATTTATTGAACTCTACTCTCCTGTATCATAGGTTAAATATAATATATTACCACAGTAGTGTTTATGGAGGAAATGAGTAGTCTAGGTTGAATTACATTTTAAAGTATTGAAGATGTACTGATTTGAATATATAAGTTTTTGCCTAAAGCAAAAAGGGTTTTGACAATGTTGACAACCATACTGCATCCATTCTTGCTGATTTTGTCAATTGATAAATAGCTTTCTACAAGTCTTAAAGTGTGAATAACTATAGCAAGAAGACTTTTTCAGAATTGTTCTTTGTCACAGCAACCTGACCAGGGTATGACTGTATTGGGTTTCTGGTTACATATATGAGAGTATGAGTTTGAATAGTTGCCTTGAGATAGAAAGGGTTGCTTAGCCAAGGTTCAGCATAAGGGAATATTATAAAAATTGATGGAAGATTGCAGCTACATATAAGGGAGCAGTTAGAAGTGTTGGGATTTGTCAGCAGAGGGTTTTCCTTTATTATCTAAAGGGGTTTGCCCCTTTGAGTTTTACTTTCCTTATGTAATCTAGTAATTTCCTGCCTATACCGGTACTTCAGAGTTACAACTTTGTTTCTACTTCATGTTACTGGAACCCATAAACCCTGACCCTGATCCTCTCAAGTCTTGATACAAATACATTTTGTTTGTACACCTGTACCTATCTCTTGTTTTGACTTAGTGGTGTATCTTGAACTATCTGTCCTTGGACTATGCTAGGACCCTGCCTGTTACACAAGGTTGCATCTATGAGGATCCAACTGTTAGGCAGTAGCCGACTCTAAGGACAAGCGAGTCTGGACTAAAGCCCAATACATGATGATGTGATTGCTAAGAAGGCTCACTTGAGTTTTTTGGATAGAAGTATTATAAGAAGGGTATCTTATAATGAATATATTGATAAGATCTCTTCTCCATTGCTGATAATTCTGTAAAAGTGTAGGAGGCACCTCAATATTTATATTCCACATCAGGGTGTTTGCAGGCTATCTAATTTTCCCCTACTCTTCTGGTACGAACTTCCTAGATCCTAAAAATCTTTATACTGCTTGGCTCTGAATATTCTGGACAGTGGGGAGGGTGTGATCGCCCCTCTCCTCACATTGTCCTCTCTATTCATAGTTACTTGAACTCTTTTGCTATGGCAAATAGTTACTGGTTCTTTCTCTGCATACGGAGTGATCAGCTTGGACAACAGACTTATCAGTGCAGCTGGGCGTGTTGTCTGCCTGTGTCAACCTGCAGGAGGCATGCTCCTTCCTTATTGTGCCAATGGCATTTAGGCCTCTGAATGCTTAGGGTTAACCTTTCACGTATTAGGCTGTCATTGGGCTCTACCTTATCATGCCTTTGCGGTGTGGGTAAACGATGTTCTCTGGAGTGTCATCTCCTCATCAGGATTTCCCTCCAGATTCCTTCATCAATGGACTTGAAATTTGGTTTTACTGCCCGCATGACAGCTGGGGACTCCTATCGGAGTAGCTGAACCCCCCCTGGTTGGTATCCGTTCATTGGCGTAGCTGAGTGATCTTTGTATGATGCGAAGTGCTTAAAAGATGTACCTGAGGGGTGCAATTTTGTAATGCCTGTTTTGAGTAAGGGCAAAGGGTTATAAATGTCAAAATTTCTTTTCGAAGGTTCTATGTTCAATTTATACCCACATCTAGTTTTTATAAAAGAAATTATCCATTTTAATATTAAAATACACTCTCTGACTTGACAAGAAAGCAGAGAAATGCTGCTAACTGATTAATTGCATATTACTAACCCGTCTATGAGACTTATATTTCTTATTTACAATGCTGGCATACTCAGGAGAACCATAAACTATCTTTTGGCGATATGCCTCCATAATCCTATCAGTACGAGCCCAATATTTCCAGATAAGTTTGTTCGATACCCCAGCCAAGGCAGTAGGAACCAGTCTTTTCAAAGACTCAAAGTTATACCCACAGTTGTTTCTTGTATATACCTTGGCAGCACCCCAAAAATACTCAATAAAATTGAGTTCGCAATGAAATGCTGGATAGAAAATGACTTCATGCCCAGCAGCCAAGATAACCTCCTCAATTGGACTCTTCTGGTTCTGAAAGTCAGGCTGCATAGCTAAAAGAGCATGAGCACAGCAGGTCCCATCTGCCAAGCAGTGGGGATTTGACTTCAAGCTCTTACTAGTGGTGGACCGAATAGAACATTGTACCAGAAACCTTTGTCCATTTTGTGGCCAGAGACCACGCTCAGTCAGAACGGCCTGAAGACCTTCAGGCGTACCATCTGCAAAAGTCATGGACTGTATAAAGCCACTGTTTGGACGGATAGGATCTATAACAAAGGTATCATGCATTACCTTTACATTCTTTCCACCGGGTTCCAGATTCATCTCAGAAACTCGCAAAGCATCAATGGCAAATTTGAGATGGTTGTGTGCATTATCAAAGGCTAATAGTGCCTTGCATTCAGGAAACTGTACTTCAAAAGCTGGTATTGCCTTATCTTTAATTTGTTCGAGCAATCTGTCACCATTCTACCAGATATCACCACCGCATTGCATCATAACACAAGCATCACCATCTCCAAGTCGTCCAATTGGAGTACGAAAATCAGAAACATGTAGGCCTTAACCACATCCCTTTTTTCTCAATAGTTTATACTCCTCATGCACCCAAATGTAGTGTCAACGATCGTTTGAATTAAAGGTGCATTCATCCTGTGTGACAAGAATAAGAGCTTGTATCTCACTGGATTTATGGGCAGGATTTGCGATAATATCAAGATCTGCACCCCATTTCATGAATTGAGAGTCATAACTGGCCATGTGAGGAAGGAAAACTTCATCTCTGTACTTGCAAACATCAGGCCTTTTATGGCCATCATTGTATATCCCCTTTCGATATTCCTTATACTTGAATCCCAACTTCTGCAGCCATCTTGCTGCGGTTGAAGAGGCTATTGTCTTTTTGACCTGTCGAGTCATATTGTTGGTAGAGCGGTTCGATATTCTGAAGTCATTTCTTGTTCTCTTCCAATGTTGAGCTATAGCAGTTGCTAACCCATGTGATATAAGTTCTATATCCATCCACTTTGGTAATATATGATCTCTCTTATGAATTAAAACTAGACAGGAATCAACTTACTATTACCAATCATCTGGATGTGCTGCCTAACTGCTAACAGAGTCTCTGCATTATCAAGCAAACTGAGTATTTTATGATGGGTACTACTATATGGTTCTGGAATCCGCCCTTTGGTGACCCATAATACTTCATGCTGCATAATTCTCTCCATCACTTTCCTCTCCCATCCACCTCCATTTGCCACCTTCTGTGCCAGTATAATTCGCTTTTGTAAGATACTGGTCTCTCCAGTGAACAAATCCTCTCCCTTTAGTACTTCGATCTCATTTTTGACCTGCAACTTCAAGAATTGATATACTTGGACATGCCAAGTAAAGTTCTTTCCAACTGGGCGACGGGCATGCTTGCTCTTACAGTAGGTAATCAATTTCGCCATTGACTTCCTTGCTGCATCTAAAACTTCCAATCTCTTCTCACATGCTTGATTTCGTGGTCTCAAGCGGTGTGGCCATTGCTCATAGTACTCACTGAGTCTTGCTCGAAGGGTGATAGCTGTCTCAGTACCGGCAGGAGGGGTCACTTCCACGACAGAAGGTATGAGCGGCTTGGGCACTGGTACTTGTTGAAGCTGTACAAGGAGTTCTTTCTTGCGTTCTCGCCACTTTCTGACACGAAGTGCATTAGCACTAACTTCCTTCACAGGCAGTTCTTCATTCTATAACCTTCTATTAGTTTTTAAGTCTAATAGGAAAACAACTTAATACTTACTATTTCCAATGCTCTCTTTTGCTTTTGTTTCTCTCTCCACTTTTGGCATTTTTTTTGTATTCTGGTTGACTGGCTTTCCGGCTGTATTCCTATTTGTGTTATTGGAGCCTGAGAGCTCCATTTGCTGTATGTTGTATTGAGGGTGACGTGTGTGAAGTGAGGGAAGTGAGAAATACTCTATTATTCAAGTTTTCTACAAGGTTTTATTTATGATATAAGGTTATATTTGTTACATAACTAGTCAAAATTACATGAAAATCCTTGCTAGCACTGAGAATTGAACAACTGTTGTTCAAATTGATTTTTGGACATTTATAACCCCTTGCCATTACTCAAAACAGGCATTACAAAATTGCACCCCTCAGGTACAACTTTTAAGCACTTCACACCATATGCATTTATTTCTACAATCAAGCGATCAATTTGGTTCATTCGACCTTGCCAGGCTAGTCAAGGGTCTTCACTTGAAGATTTAGCAAAAACCCCGCGGTCGGTGACTGTTGGTGGTGGCATAAATGAGCATTTTGTGCTAGTCTCATATTGGGAGAAATTAACTCATTCTCTAAATACTCCAGCCAACCCTGGGATTGAACACGTGACCTTTTTGTCATTGATCACATTACATGCCCATTGCACTATGCCAGTTCATCTTCTGTTTAACAGGAGCTCTCCTTTCTAAGAGTTCAGCTCGAATCTCTATTATTTAATTTCTAATAGTGTACAAATTAAATCACTTTAAGGGCTCTTCAAGATAGGGTGAAAAACCTTTGCACTTTTACTTGGCCACACCTAGGAAAATCTTTCCTTACCACTTTTCCTCCATACCTACGGCATCTCTGGGTTCTCACTGTGAAAACTTTCTACCAATTCTGCTGCATGCTTCAAATGCTGTGGTGGTTCCCAGGTGTTTTTGTCCTCTGAACACTCTTACCATTTCATGAAGTACCTTAGTTCATGGATCCTCTAGGTGTGGCTGTGAACCCTGTGAGTACAGGAAATAACCTTGCTCTTTACTATCTTCTCAACCTTGTATTCCAGGTTGCCATCTATCTCCTCCGGGGACCTGGGAGGCTGTTTTGGAGCCGGCCGAACGGACGTCTGGTAAGGCTCCAACAATGATACATGGAGGATGGGATAGATCTCCCAGCATTCCAAGATTTCTAGTTTGAATGCTTGGTTGCCGCATGGCTTGAGGATTTTAAAGGGCTTGTACAACTTTGAGCTAAGCTTTTTGGAGGCTCATTTGGTATGAATGTTCTTGGTATTTAGCATGACCAAGTCACCTGTTTGAAAGTTTGCTTGAGGCCTAGCTTTCTTGTCATCGTACTGCCCCATTACTTCCCTGGTTTCCTTCAGTGTGGCCATTGGATGTCCATGTATTTTCCTTCATCCAGTGAGCATATCCAGTGGCTACTGGATTTCGAGCTTCTCACTTCTTTACCTATTCTATTCGTGGCTGGTATCCATAGTTCACATAGAACAGCGTTAGTCTGTACGTACTTGTAAGGGAGTTATTGTAGCCATATTTCATGGGCAGAAGCAGTTGGTGCCAGTTATTGTGATTGTAGTTAATGAAGCTTCGGAGATAGCATTCTAGCACTTGGTTGGTTCTCTCCATTAGCCCATCTGTTTGAGGATAGTACGCTGTTGCCATTTTTTGCTTAATGGCCATGAGTTTGGAGAGGCATTCCCAAGATTCTTCTATGAATTTCGCGTTCATGCCAAAGATGATTTCTGTTGGTTGCTCCTGTAGTTTCCAAACTTCTGGTAGGAAGACCTGGACTACGTCCTTTGCCATTGCATTTTCCTTAAGCCCTATGAAATAGGCCATCTTGGTAAGGTGGTCTACTACTACCATGATTTGAGTATCATCTTCTGACTTTGGCAGTTGCATTATGAAGTCAGTTGAGATAGATGTTCACACCACATAGGGTATTTCCAATAGCTATAGAAACCTATACTTTGTGTATCATGGTACTTTATTGTATTGACATGTATCCCAGGATCGTATGCAGTTATTTATCTATTCTACGAGTCCTTTCCAGAAGAAGTCCCTTGCTATAATTTCTACTGTCTTTTCCTGGCTGAAATGCCCTGCAACCCAGGAGTCATGGCTGCTTTGAGCAATCAGCATTTGTAGTGCTTTGTCTTTCTGAATAAATAGCCATCTCTTGTAGTAAAGGAGACTATCTACTAAAGTCCAATTTGTCAGGATTTCCTTTCCCTCATCCCGGAGTCTTTCCAACTCCTCTCTCCTCAATTTCCAGTCCTGGTCTGTCCTCTACTTTTCCTCCACCCATCTCAAGAATTGGGTGTCAAATTTCCGTGCTGGCGCTTTAATAACCAGTCTGTTGATTAGCACGGTTTCTTCGGTTGTCAGGGCCTTATGCCTGTCCTGACTGAATTTATCAAAGTGTTGATTTAGTCCCTTTTCTTCTCTCAGCTGACTGGCTTTGGTTGGGGTCATGACCACACTAGTTCCTGTGCTTCCAAATTCTTCCTGATCCCTCTTTGTATCATTTAGGTCTGTTCCTTCTTCCCGCTCCTCATCATGAATCTTTTCTTCTATGAGTTGAGCAACCCATTCACTCTTCCCTACGTGCTAGTCTTGGTGCTGCAAATTGAATAGCAAAACCTTCAGTTCTCCTCAGTACTCTCTGTTGATAACTACTGATGCGACCATGGCATTATGGTGGACGGCAAGGCTACTTCTAGGAGCTACTCAGCCATAGGTTCTAGATGGTAATGCTAAGGCTATTCTAGTAGCTACTGTTGCTTGTCTGTGAGCACATACTACTGTCCCTTTCAGGGTGTAGATGTCATCTCCTACCACTTCACTTGAGCCTCTTGTCGGAATCTGGGCTTTCAGGTGTATTTTCATGGCTCAGGTGCATTCTGGCTCTGGTGTTTTCTCACTCAGACCTGGTTCCTCCACCTTTCCTACTACCATAACCATAATCTGGTTAAAATGTATAGAGTTTACAATTGTGAGCTTCTCGCTTTGCACAGCTCCCCCCTTAGGACCATACTCTGGCCGTCCGCTTAATGCATCCAGCTTTCCACTACTCGACCCTAGTCGGTACACAATTTTGCATTTAAAATCCACTAACTGCAGTGCCTATCTTATTTGTCTGGTACTCCATGCCTTGGTTGTGAGCATGTATTACAGATTCTGATAATCAGTGAATACCATCCTGAGTTTGTTTGTTCCTGCTAGGTAGTGATGCCATTCCTTTAATACTTTCACTATGGCGAGCAACTCTTTATCATGAACTTTGTTGTTGCATTCTTCTGAGCTGATCTTTCTTGAGTGCAATGCTATTAGGTGTAGCCTTTTTTGGATATACTGTGACACCATACACCCTAGTAGGAAATCACTTGTATCAGTTTCCAGTACAGTATTTCAGTCTGGGTAGAAATTGGCCAAAATAAGGGCTGTTACAAGCTGTCCTTTCAGGGATTCAAAAGCCTCTTCCTGCCCCTTTCCCTAGGCAAACCTCTTTGGGTCACCTTTCAACAACTCCATTATGGGTTTACAAGTTTCGGAGAAATTTATATTGAACCAGGGGTATAAAGTTGCAAATCCCATAAAAGTTTGTATGTCCTTTACGGACTCAGGTCTCTTCCATTCCCCTCTGACTTTGACCTTTCAATCACTTATAGTAATTCCATCTGTCTTCACTATATATTCCAGAAATTCTACCGTCTTGGTGTCGAATACTAATTTAGTGACAGAAACTGCTAGCTGGTATTTCTGCAGCTTGACTAATACCAGTTTGACTAGTTTGCTGTGGTCTTCCTCAGTCTTGCAGTACTTTAGGATGCTGTCTATGTATATGACTACTCCGAAGTCTAGAAATCTTCTTAGAACTACATGCATCATGTCTTAAAAGATGGTGGGCATATTCACTAGCCTGAATGGTATTACCCAATACTTGTAATAACTGTATTGAGTGTCGAAGGCTGTTTTCCACTCCTCAGTCTTTTTAATGCCAATCAAGCGGTACCCAACCTTTGGGTCCAACTTGGTAAAGATATGCAACCCCACTACTTGACCTCTGAGTTCACTTATAAGTAGTAGGAGGTACTTGTTAGTAATTGTAACCTTGCTAAGTCCACAGTAGTGCATATACAGTCTCCGTCACCCAATAGGTTTTAGCACAAACAGTATTGATGCACCTGTAGGGGACTAGCTTGGTATTATCTTTCCTTCTTGCAGCATCTTGTCAAGGGACCCACACAACACCCAAAGTTCTTTTTCCGATAATGGTTATATTGGCCCCCATGGGGGCTTCCCACCTTCTACAACCTTGATCTCATAATTGAAGATTGCGTGATTTCGGAGCTGTCTAGCTGTCTGAGGGAGGAAGAGGTAGATGTACTCTCTGCAGGGCTTTGGTACAGTTTTCATAACTACTGCCTTGAGGTCCGTTGGGCCTCCGCTTTAGCCAACATATCTTGCCGTGGGGTCCGAGGCTACTGTCTCATCCTACTAGATACAAATCCCCTTATCTTCTGGTTACAAATACTACCTATAGTGCTCTACCTGAAACATCTATCTGCTTGTATCGTTTATGAATGATAGAGGGTGTCGGCACTGCCAGCAGCCGCATGGTGTTATCAAGTCATGGATCCCCTGGCTCAACGCTTCACATGTGATTTCCAAGCAATGTTGGTTTGCCTCAATTTCCTGTATCATAGAGGTCGTATAGCACCTTACCGTACTTGGAGTATGTGCACTGTCAAACCCTATTATACTAACTGGGCTGTCTTATTGTATTGTTGCTAGCCCCAATCTTTGGACTAGCACTTGTCGTATGAGAAGGGTCTGTGAGCCTAATGTTCGTTACGGAGCGGGGCGGGGCAGGTTTTACCCATGGCGGCCCCCATCTTCTGACTTTGGCAGNCGGGCCCGGGGGGCGTATTTTGTATATACGTCCTCCCCGCCCCGCCCCCGTCCGGAGCCCGACCCCGGTCTTTCCCTGGACGGGACCTTGTTTCTTGCCACCCAAGTTTGACAGGGGCCTGTACAAAGTATGGGGGGGGTGGGGCCCCTCACGGGTGACAGGGTGGGGAAAGCCTACAAAAACGCCACATCCCAGGCCGGTGAGTGGCCCAGGGCGCGGAACAGGGCTGGGGGCATGTGTTTTTTGGGGCCCCGGAGGCCCCATAACGAACTCTATGTGAGCCTAAGTCTAATAATGTGTGAATTGGTACTCGTTCTTCTTGTACTTTTACATAGGCCATGCCTTGTGGATACTGGTAATGTGTAGGTGTTGGGACTTGAGTTTTCTGTCGTTTTGGTTCCCCCGCAGAGTTACCCTGTCTTTGTTTAACACATATTCTGGTTAGAGGCATTCAGCAATATTTGGGTATTTGTTATTGTGGTTGCCCAATGTCGGCCCTTTAGGCCTCCTCAGAGAAACTCGGTCCCTTATATATGCGCCTCCCCTCTGGCTCTCTTTCCCCTTAATAACAATATTTAATGGTACTGGTCTATGCCAGCTGTGCATAGATGAGTGAGTGACCTTTCTTACTAGGCCTTAGGTGTTCAACTCCTACTATTGCATACGATTTAAGACAAGCATGCTGTCCTTTATCTTATCTAGCAACGTGCATCCTACCCACTCACCATCACTGGTGGTGCTATACTGGTAACTGGTGGAGTGTCTGCAGGTGGTACTGTACTATTCCGACTCATTTCCCATGCATGACCTTTGCAGAAAAGAGTTGGGATACTCTGAGTAGCCCCCTGTAACAGTTGCCTCTTCACCCATGCTAGGTTTGAACCTTTTCTATCCAGGGGGGAATATGAAGTCTTGCCATCATGTATCTAGGTTGCGAGTTATTCTTAATTGCGTCCCCCTCAGACAGGTTTACAATCTCTAGTGTATACGGTTTGCTATTCCTTTCACACTTCTGTCCCTGCCCCTGCTCAGAACCCGGGGGCAGCATGGTTCTCCAACATCCATGAATAAACCTTTGTCCTGGCTTATAATGTACGTCGTGGTTTTTTAACATGGCTCCCAGTTGTTAGATCTATCCCCTTCTGGATCTGGCAACTCCCAAAGTCTAGGTGCTGGTGGCACATGCGTTTTGTTCTCTGCTGACCTAGTGGCAGTATTCCTACCCTCTATGTTTCGGGACCTAAACTTCACTGCTTTTCTTTCTCCTATCGTTATGACAACAGCTTCCTTCATCTAAGCTCCATGCTTGTAGTTGGTGAGCCCACAGTGGGTGCAGCTTGTATTTTCCCCATGTTGGTCGACCAACTTTTAGAGTATTCCGTTGTGAGCCTTTTTCCTGTCTGTATGCTCAATACTTTGGATCTTGGTCAGTTTCTTGGCTTGGGTGAACCATGTCCACTTGGAGGTCCCAGGTACTATCTTCCTCTAGAACTTGCTATATTGCCCTTCCTCCTTTCCTTGCTTTGGCCCTCTTTTTCTGACCTCCTAGTATTGTTCCAATAGTCCACTAGACCCCAATGAGCTGGACGTATTGTCTCATCATTGTTGTTTGCCGGTGAGGAAAGCCTCGCCCTGGTTGCGGACCAGATGAAGCTACTCTAGCCATTCAGCGTTGCTGTCATGTTGCATATGACACAGCCGTCTTAGTACTGCCTTGCGCAGTTGGTTCTTGACCATCTTTCCCCATACCGTTCTTTGAAGCTTGGCTTTGATATTCAAGTTTGTAACGTGTTCGGGCCAGGCCCTAGTCATGTAGCGGTACGATAGGAGCAGATGGCCTCGTGATCAACACGAAGCGAGCACTGCTTGCTAAAGGAGGCTTCGAACGGGGTGTAATAGGAGATCAAAGAAGTAACCGTTCAACCAAGTATATTT
>PYWC01000051.1:593169-606795 GCA_003182015.1 Tuber magnatum
GTGTTCTTCTGATGTGTCTGAAAATATGAGGATATCATCAATGTATACCCATACAAAGTGATTTAAATATTCTCTTAGGAGGTCCTCCATTATTCGCGTAAATGTTGCTGGTGCATTCATGTCTCCTTGGAGCATGACTTTGCTCACAAAGCCAGCGAATGGGGTTTTGAATGAGTTGAACTTAACACTGTCCTTCTCCACACGTGTTTGGAAGTATGCATCGCTTAGGTCGATCTTACTCCTGAATTTTGCTCATCCTATTCGGTTAAGGATCTGCTGTTGGTTTGGAATTGAAGGACTATCCATGACCGTGTTGTCATTTCTCAGTTTCAGGTCCACTAGAGGGTGGATCCTTCCACCTGATTTGGGTTGTACAAACATAGGCGCCGCTCCGGGAACCTCCGGTCGTACAATCATTCCACTTCGTAATTTTTCATTTATCCAGTTCAAAGGTTTTTCCTTGTAGGCTTCTGGGATTGAGTATGTTGCTTGGTTTCGCAGGTCGGTTGGATCCTTTAGCCGAATGTGGTGGCTAATCTTACGCACTGGGGATAGGTTTTCAGTGACCTTGTCTGGGAATACATCCCTGTATTCTTCCAACAATGTTTTTGAGGTGGCGTCTGACACAGAGGCTCAGATTTCCCCGCTGGTTGGTTTGCATAGCACCCGTAATCTGTCATCGGGGAATTCCACTGCTATATCCCCACACCTGATAAGAGCATTATGTCTTTTCAGGAAGGGTATTCCAATCAGGGTGTCGTACTTCGCCAAGCTCCCCACCAACATCTGTTGATTTGTCGATTTCTTTCTCCCGCTTCCTACGGGCAGTTCATATTTCTTGTGGCTTGAGGAGCGACATCCTTTCATAGCCATATTGTCTGTTGTTGGTTGGGGTTGAGGCTCCGTTGGGATTCCATGGGTGGAGATAAAGGTGGCGCTAATTATGTCGCAGCTGATTGTTCCTGTGTCAAATAGTACCTTTGCTGGGTGGCCTTCTATATAAATCGTTCCTTCCGGAGCGTCATGGGGTCTGATTGCCAGCGTCGGTTGTGTTCGCAGGCTTCCCATTTCCACTGAGTTAATTTCCACTTCGTCGTATTCAGTTGCTTCCAGGTGATTTGTGCTTGTCTCTCGCTTAGCGTCCTTTCCCTTTCCTTTCTTGGCATAGCAATTCTTTACGTAGTGTCCCTTTTTCCCGCATTCGAAACATGTACCTTCCTCATGTTGTTTCTGTTTCTTGTCCTTCTTGTCCTTTGAATCCTTGTGGTATGGTTTATCCTTCTTGGTGTTGTCCCGCGATGATGATCCTTTGCTATTTCTTTGCTGTGGTACATATGTTCGGCAAACTCCCGTTTCATACAGGATAGCATCCTTCCATTCAGCCCGCTTGACTATCTTGCCAAAGGAGTCATCATCCTCCTCTATGGGTTCTACCTCCTGACGTAGGCTGGGATGCATTGCTTCATACAATCTTTGTTTCAGCGTATACTGAGACACTGTTCCAGTAGGCAATCATCCATGATACATCAAGAGATCCATTGCGATCAGGGTTATTCTTTCTGTTTTGCCATTTCGTACTTGCTGGATATCCTTGAACCCTTTGTATAGTTCCTCCGTGTTACGCGAGGATTGGAATCTATCTCTCAAGTACTTTATCAGGGTCGTTCCTCGGATTTGTTACCCACTCTCATAGTGGTTCATTGCTTGGTAGTATGCTTCCTCTGCCTTCCTGGTACAGAAGCTTCCGAAGTATGCTCTGCTTCCTTCCTTGGCTTTGTCCACTCCATGTGGGGTAAGGTATTGCGAAGTTGTTATGACCCATCGGTCAAATACTTGAGGTTTTAGGTCGTCCTTTTCACCTGAGAACGACGGTAGCAGTGGAAGTTTGATTTTAGGCCCTGCTCAGGCCGGGCGGTCCGGCGGATTCAGCTGCGGACGTTTCGTGTTCAGACTCTTCGTTACTGGAACTTTTGTCTGAGGAGCTTTCTGGAAAATCGCTGGGGTTATCGTCTGGTGGCTGCCTTACTACCGAGTGATCTGATCCTTCTTCTCCGCTTTCTTCCTTCTTGGGTATCCCGATAGGTATGCTGTCCTTCTTTGGTGGTTGCGCCGGTCCCTTTCCTTTACTGGGGCTGGGGGGAAATTGCCCGGGAAGGGTGGTTGCTGCCTTTACTAATTCATCAGGCGACTCGCTAAAGGTCTGCTTGGCCAAATCTCGCGCTAATTGTCCTTCTCCTTCATCGATCCAAAATTCGCGCTTTGGCCCTATCCATTTCTTAGGTTGCCTTTTCTTGGTAAGGCCTTCTCGTGGGACAAGCTTCCCACTTCAAGTCTCTAATGACTCAATCGTGTCGTTTGGCAGAGCCGAACTTCTCGTGGTTCTGCCACTTCCCAATGCTAGCTTTGCTTATTGGACTTTTTGTAGGTTGATCAGACCAGGTCCCTGCAGGTTTCTTAACCACTTGCTGAGGTTAAAAAAATGTAACGTGTTCGGGCCAGGCCCTAGTCACGTAGCGGTACAATAGGGGCAGATGGCCTCGTGATCAACACAAAGTGAGTGCTGCTTGCTAAAGGAGGCTTCGAACGGGGTGTAATAGGAGATCAAAGAAGTAACTGTTCAACCAAGTATATTTAAGAATACTGTCTGTCGAAGTCTGCTGTTTCCATCGTGGAAATCAGCGGTCTTTAAATACAGCATATCGCTTATCTCCAGTATGAGCGATATTGCAAAACATTGTGTGTATCGACCGATAGCACACTAAACGATATAAGTATCAAACGATACTGTAAAACCAAACATAAAACAATGTGTGTATCAAATGATACCGCACGAAACACTACAAGTATCAACCGATACTGTGAAACCAAACATAAAACAATGTTTGTATCAACCGATACCACACGAAACACTACAAGTATCAACCGATACTGTGAAACCAAACATAAAACAATGTGTGTATCAACCGATACCACACGAAACACTACAAGTATCAACCGATACTGTAAAACCAAACATAAAACAATAGTAACCCGTACCGGTTACAAAGTTTCCTATCTGAAGGAGATACTTATCCATGTCTTTCTCATACTTGATTTCCCCATTTGCCTTCCAGCTTTCCGGTCCTTGTTGATCGCTGAGAACTACACGATTACTTCATGCAAGAACTATTCGCATGCCTGCAATTTAGGATCAGTGGCATACCCTGCGAGCTCCTCTATGCTTTTCCTATACGAGTTGCTAAAGGGTGTCATGTCGGCATCCCTTGTCCTTCCCATGGCATATATAATTCCATCTTCATCCTTTATCCACAGCACTGGATTTCCACCCAAGTAGTCCTGACATACATCTAGATAGGTTTTATTATCCTGGTAGAACTTGGCTTCATATAGAAATGCAGCGTCAGCCGTTTTTTTCTAATGCAATGTAGTCTGTCATGCCAACTCCTTGGATAGCTGCAGCATCATTTTGTGTTCCTCCTTTTTCTTAGCCATCCTTAGCCCTCCTCTGGGTAAAGCGCCTAGCCACTTGATAGGTCCTTCTCCATCATTGTCTCACCCATTGTCCTCAGACTCTGGGACTCCTTCTCCTCCTGCCACAATAGCAGATGCCACGTTCTCCTTGGTCTCTGCCCATAGTTTCTGGTCAGGCTTCTCTTTCAGTTGGCTCTTTTCCTTTTTCTTGCTGGGATGGCGCTGACTGTCCTCCTCCGCTTCCTCCATCATGGGTTGACCCCCCCTGATATGACTCTAATACTCCTTGTATCAGTATGGTCATTTCCCTTAATGACTGTACGAACATTGAGGCTATGTTCTACTACATTTTCCTTAGCCCTGTTCTCACCTTTCTACCAATCGTCTGTAGTTCCGTGATAAACTGCAGTTTACAGGTCCCCCACTGCCACCTTCTTTCCTCCAACTCTTTGTGGAGTTTATCTAGGCCTCTGTAGAGCTCTTGATCTCTACTTACCAATTCTTGGATGGTGCATTCTAGGTCCTGGTGCGGCTGTCCGCTTATGGCTGCTGGTTGATCTGACCACTTGTGTATGCGAGTGAAGGCAGCTTCAATTACCCCCTTGAATCTTCTGACCTCTGCGACCACTTCTTCTTCCAGGTTTAGGCTTTCTATTTGTCTGAGCACCAACCCATCTTGCACCAGTTTTTCCCCCTTCAGCAGTCACTCGCTTACTTGTGCAAGACCATATGCTGTTTCTTTTCTCTGGTCCAGTAGAGTGCTATAGTCGACTACCTGGTTGTTCTGTGTACAGGTTATGCTTCGGTCCAGCTGGCCGATAAGCATCCCAATATATGCAGTAAAGGTACCTGAGTCCATAGTGCCTGAGGGAGTCTGGGTTTCCAAGCCTGATCTTTGTCCGCTACACCTCTTGGTGACCCTTTAAGTTGGACTCCTGGGTACCACAGGTCTTGGAGGGTTTCCAGGTGTGGGTGTAGCACCTGCTTGTAATGGCAGAATATTATAGCCCAGCCCTGGGAGAGCTGGTGGTAGTAGGTATGGGCTATCCTGGCCAGGCCTCTATGCACTTATCAGCTATTGCTACTTCTCTGCATGCAATATGTCCTTCTTGGTACAATCTTCAGATTCTTTATGGATCCTGAGTTATGACATCTTGTCTTGTTTCTGGATGAGTGTGAAGGTATCGAGTCTTCACTTGATCCCATGACTGATAAACCGGAAGCGAAGGTTTTCATCTTGAAAGACTTCACTTAGGGTGAGATCAAAGTTGATTTCATGTATATGTGGGTTTCGCTTGAGGTAGGTTTGGGATAGGTAGTGTATGGTGCTAGGTAAGCAGTTCTTCAGGCTCATTTGAGAATATGGTTGTGAGCCTTGCTAGGGCAGAAGGTATCAATAAAGTGTTAGGTAGTAGTCGACTCTAAGGACAAGCGAGTCTGGACTAAGGCCTGATAGGTGATGAAGTTATTCCTAGTGTGGCCCAATTGAGCTTTTTGGACAGAAGTCTTAGAGGAAGGGTATCATATACCGAATATATTGATAAGATCACTTCTCCATTACTGATGATTCTTTAAAAGCGTGGAAGGCACCTCAATTTTTATATTGTGTATCTAGGTGTTGACAGGCTATCTAGTATTCCTCTGGTCTTCTGGTACAAACTCGCGAAACTCTGAAAACCTTTACCCCACTTGACTCTGTATATTCTGAACAGCACGAAGGGTGGGATCACCCCTCTCCTCGCATTGTCCTCGCAATCCATAATCCCTTATACCCATTTATGGTGGCAAATAGTTACCTGTTCTTTCCCTGCATATGGAGTAATCATCTTTGCTGACAGACTTATCAATGCAGCTGGGCATGTTGCCCGTCTGTATCAACCTGCAGGAGGGATGCTCCTGCCTTATTACGCCAATAGCGTTTAGGACTCTGAATGCTCAGAGTTAACTTTTCATATAATAGTCCATCATCTGGCTCTAACCTATCATGCCTTTGCGATGCAGGTGAACAATCTTCTCTTCGGTGTTGTCCACTCATCAGGACTTTCCTCCGCATTCCTCCACCAATGGACTAGAAATTCAGTCTTACTCCATACATCACTGCTGGAGACTCCTATCGTAGTAGCCAACCCCTCCCTGGTTGGCATCCATCTATTGGCCCAGCTGCGTGATCTTTGCATGCATTTATTTCCACAACCAACTGAACAGTTTAGTTCATTCGACCTTGTCAGGAGAGTCAAGAGTCTTCTCTTGAAGACTCCGTGAAAACCCATCAATCAGCGACCATCAGTAGTGGAGTAAATGAGCATTCTGGCTCAGCATCATATTGGGAGAAATTAACTCCTTCTCCAAATACTCCAACCAACCCTAGGATTGAACATGTGACCTTTTTGCCATTGATCACATGACATGACTATTATACTATACCAGTTTGTCTTATTAGTGACACCAACCCATACTATACCATGTCCTGATTACTTAACATATCCGCCAAAATCTTTACTCATCCAAATCAAACTGTCACTCTGTCCCATTAACTGTGGAACAATCTGACCTATGATGAAAGATACAATTATTTCACCAGTATTCAAGACATTATTCTCCTGACTGTAAACCTAACCATACCTGGAAAGCCACCTGCCAACTACTCCTTATAAGAACAACTTCAGACCTAAACCAAAGAACTCCAGACATGCTGCGTAGAGTGCCAAGGACTCAAAACTCGTTTTATCACTACTAAACAAGACCTTGTCTGTGCCAATTCAATGGTTTTCTCTCCCTGTAACACTCGCGCTAATGGCCCTACAGGTTCTGCTGCAGAACCGCACACTAGGTAAAAAGTTCTATCCCAGACTCTAAGACATCCCATAGTACTACTGACAAATACAGGCCCTTTACCACATATCTTCTTATGAAACCCTGTGGGAACCACCACCAGTTTGACAGCGAACTATATTATTTGATATATGCAATTAGCCTCTTGACTCGGTCTACCTTCCTGCAGGTATAACCCAATGACACTACTATGAGTA
Organism: Tuber magnatum; assembly: GCA_003182015.1. Taxonomy (NCBI): domain Eukaryota; kingdom Fungi; phylum Ascomycota; class Pezizomycetes; order Pezizales; family Tuberaceae; genus Tuber; species Tuber magnatum. Next base: position 599,670 of record PYWC01000051.1, read on the forward strand.
TCAATTAAGCACATACTGAGACCCTGTTAGCTGAACTAGAACAAGTATTTGGAGATTGAAACTAGGACACAATAGCAGAAAGAGGGATAAGGAATCTTGCTCAGAAGAACAGCATCTTTGTAGAGTACCTTGCAGACTTCCAGTATCTGGTCGCTAACACTAATTGGAATGACATAGCCAAGTGAGTTGCGTTCTACCAAGGGCTCAGCAAGAAGCTAAACGACGCTTGGGCCTGTATTGCCAACACTCCTGAGATCCTGATAGCTTATACCAACTTGTTAAAGAAATTGGAGAACAGCATTTGGGTCTACGCTACGAACAAGAAAGACTCCTCCTCCATATCATAGGTCACTTCTGTTTCCGCTGAACCCTAATCCACAACTTCTGCCCCTGCTACCACCACCACTATAGGTATGGCCTCAAGCTTCATGAACCTCTCCTTAGTACGATGAACCTTGATTGATATACAGCGAGATGACAGGATGAGAAGAGGACTATGCCTTCATTATGGAGAGCATAGACATATCGTCAGACTTTGCAAAATAAGAGACCCCACCATATGCAAGCTTCCAGCACATCATCTTTTGACCCTTCTGTAGTCCCTGAGGACACCCATCCTGAGTCTGAGTACTCAGAAAACTAGTAATCTCATGTGCAAAATATGGTGCTGAAATGGAACATGTTAAGTCTTTTCCTATGGATCTATATCTAGTTTGTCTTTGAACTAAATGCAAAATGGAATACAGGATACCTATCTGGTGATCGCCTGTAATATTATAGATAACTAAAACATAATCTGTTCTCATATCCTTATCGACTCTGAAGACACTTGATATGCGTTCATAGATAAAGACTTTGCTTGCCACCATCATCTCCCTCTGTTTAAACTAAAAGAAACTATCAAACTAGCGGTAATGGGTAGAAGACAAACCAGTTCTGGCATAATTACCTACCTGACCTCGATAAAACCAAGAATCAATGGCCATCTAGAAGTACTATCAGACTTTATCACTAAACCAGGCGAATACTCCTTGACTTTTGGTATCCCTTGGTTAAAACAACACGACATGGCGATCTGGTTTGCTAGCAATACAATTATTATTGAATCCAACTATCCTCTTGAAAACTGCACCCCCAATATGACAGGCATCAAAGAAGTGAAAGAGCATATTCTATATTTTCTCAAAGCCTAGACCATTTAGCAGGCCCTGGGCTATAAGGTATTTGAGCAAGAAGAGGTTAGAGTCATTGTCCTGCCAGAATAACATGACTTTATGCCGCAATTCCTGGAAAAAGAATAGAACCAGTTGCCTTGACACTAATGGGAGGACAAGACCATTGTGTGGTTATCGAGCTTTATACTCCTTTTTGGCTACAATATAATTCGTCTGCCTGGAGCTTGAGACCCTGTCGGATTGACTTGGCAAAAATCTTGAAAAGGACTTCATCCAACTCTCCAAGTTACTAGTAGCTTCTCCTATCCTATTTATCAACAAGAAGGATGAATTATTATAATTTTACATAAACTATTGGGCACTAAACAATTGGATGATTAAGGATCCTGGTCTACTACCTCTCCTAATGGAAATGTTCATGCAAATCGCAAAGGCCATGATTTTCATGATTCTGGATATTCAAGAAACATACAACCTGATATGCTTCAAGAAAGGGATTGAGGGGAAAACTGCCTTCTAGACTCAATATAGCCTGTACAAGTTCAAGGTCATGCTATTGGGCCTCACTGACACCCCTGCTACCCTCTAAGCATATATCAACAAGGCTCTACATCCTGGCTTAGGCCGCTTCTGTACCACCTACCTAGATGATATCTCTATCTATGGTAAGATCAAAGAAGCACATGTCAAATATGTTCACCGGGTTCTGAAAGCCCTGGCCGATACCGTGTTGGAAGTTAAGCCTCAGAAGTGTGAATTCTATGTTGGCTAAGTCAGGTACCTCAAATTCATCATCACTACTCAAGAGATTTATATAGACAATGCTAAGGTGGAAACTCTCATCCTCTGACCAAGATCAAAACATGTATGGGTTGTATGTGGTTCCGTAGGATTTGGTAACTTCTATCATCATTTTATCAATGCCTATTCACATCTCAGCCAACCTCTTATGGCACTTACCAAGAAGGATCAGCCATTCGTCTGGATGCCTAAATACTAGCAGGCTTTCAAGAAACTGAAAATGGCCTTTACCACTGCTCTTGTCCTGGCCCATTTTAATTACTTCAAGGAAGTGATTATTGAAATGGATGCCACAAACTTTGTATCTAGAGGTATTATATCACAACATGATCAGAATGGACTACTCCACCATACAGCCCTCTACTCTCAAAAACATACGCTAGCTAAATGTAGTTATAATGTATATAACAAGGAGCTTATAGTGGTAGTCCATACTTTCAGTAAGTAGGCATGTTGTCTTATCAGCTGCAAAGTTACAATCCTGACTGACTATTACAACCTGAAATATTTTACCACCAAATGTCTCTTAAACCGAAGACAAGCTGTGTGGTTGCAGTTCTGTACACAATTCGCCTATAACATAGAGTACCATCTGGGAAAGTTTAATGAAAAAGTGGATGCCTTAACTCAGATGCAAAAGTCAATACAGGAAGACGAAGGGTAGCTAAAAGATTATCAGATATAGGTAGTATTGAAACCCCATACTATGGGTTTGTTGGTGAACATTATGCTTACTATGGGAGCATCTTCCTTAGAAGAACTTTGGCAGGAGGCGCGTGATACTGACGTAACCTCAAAGCAGATCCTGAAGGCCTTGGACCAAGGAGGCCGCCACTCCCATATCAGCTCACTAGCCAAGTGCTAGAGAGATTGGAATAGACTGTTATTCCATGACTGCCTATAGATCCCCCTCTATATGGTGCTATGGTTGCAACTGATTTAAGAAGCTCATAATCATCTTGCTGCATGACACCGTGGGAGGGCCAAGACCCATGACTTCATATTCTGTTATTTCTATGGGTCAGGTATGCATTAGAATATTGGCCACTTTGTGAAAAACTGCCACATTTGCCAACAAAGTCACACCTTACGTCATGCCCCCTTTCGTATACTCTATTAGGAAAAATATAGTTTAGCACTCTAAGCACCCAAAGTGTCTGACCTACAGGGTATACAAAATGTAAATCACAACTCACGATATGATGTCAGATCTTAATGGCATTAGGGCACAACTGAGTTAGCACAAAATTCTCAGGGTACAACAAGATGCAACAGTATGTTGTCAGGATGCAAACGGGATATGAGGTCAAATCTGAATCTTGTTCTAGTGTAAACATAATTTGGACCAAATGCTCTGCAATCACTAGTTCCAGAAGGGTCCCTCAATTTCCACTTTGTAACCCAGGTCACAATTGAATTTATAAAGTAATGGTAGTAGTATAATTTATTAAAATACTAATATACATAGTAATACCCTCATTAAACCCCCTCAGGATCTACTGGTAGTCTCACTTGAAGTAAACTGTCATGAAGTCAAAAACTGACCAGTCAAGACCACTTTTATAAAAGGCTGTAACTCTACCAATATTTGCACCGAGGAGGCATTCTTTATGGCGTTAGAAAGCTGGCATCGAGTAGATCTAGGCCGTGAAGTATGGAGTACTGCAGCCAAAGAATTCCCAAGGGATCTGGCATCAAACCAGTACATAGTCAGAATCTTACCAGCAAAGACCACTTTTATAACAGGCTGTAGCTCTACTGATATTGATCTCAAGTAGATGTTCATTAGTCCGCTGGAATGCGGGCGTCAGGTAGATCTATGCTGCAAAGTATGGAGGGCTGTAGCAGAATGACGCATGAGGAATCTGGTATCAAAATCAGTATATAGGCAGAACCTTCCTAGAACCTTGCTGGGAAAAAGAATTCCAGTTGTCGTAAATGGATCTGGGCATATCTTATAAAATTCAATATAAGAACATAAATACTAGTTAGTTTTAGTAGGATCTATATGTATAGTAGGGTAGTTGTAAGGTGGATAGTTGTTTAGAAGTGTGTTATGGAGTTGCTATATGCCTGTACTATGCCTGCAGAGTTGTGGTGGGACCACAACAAAGTACTAGTACTGCAACTGGGCCATAGCCATGACTCAGATTCAGAGTGGAATGTAAGTCCCTATTCACCTTTTTATTTGTAAACTGCCAAAAATAGAATCAACTTATATGGGTAATTGAAATTAGAGGAATGTGGCTTGCCTTGATAAGGACTTGTTTGCCAGTAGCACCCAGGCAAAATCTCATGAAGACAGAGAGTATGTGTAGGCTGTACTAGATGCACCCCTGTGAGAAGCAGTTATAGTATCTAGGGGCAAGGCACGGGTAAGGTTCAAGGTTGAGGTGCAGGCATCGGGATGAAAAAGTACTTTGGTGAATAACTCAGATATGGACTGGGTGGTGGTGGGGTATGGGTTAGATGTGATATTGTGTCAAGATGTAACTAAGTGTGCCCGGGTAGTACTAGATGCCTGTAGTGTTAGCAGGTATTGCAACTGACAGCGGAATATACAAGATGTAGGGGATACAGACTTGATGTTATGTCTGTCATGATACAATAGTGACACACCAGACATATAGTATTTCTTTTGCTGATATACTCTGCTTCCAATTTCTGACAGGCTGGGGAAACATGTATTCATGCATTTCTTTACCCATTTGTCTTAGAGTCAGGGACATGGACATGACGATATCTTCGTCGTGGTGGATAGACTAACTAAGATGCATTATCCGGTCTCCTGTTGCACTATTATCCATACCTCAACATTGACCAAGCGGTAGCAGGATCATATGAGGAAGGTGCAACTGGTACGGGTACTAGGTTAGTTTTATGTGTAGTTTCACAGTATCGTTTGATACTGGTATTGTTTCGTGTGCTATCAGTTGATACACACAATGTTTTATGTTTGGTTTCACAGTATCATTTGATACTTGTACTGTTTCGTGTGCTATCAGTTGATACACAAAAGGTTTTATGTTTGGTTTCACAGTATCATTTAATACTTGTATTGTTTCTTGTGCTATCCGTTGATATACACCATGTTTTATGTTTGGTTTCACAGTATCGCTTGATACTTGTATTGTTTCGTGTGCTATCGGTTGATACACAAAATGTTTTATGTTTGGTTTCACAGTATCGCTTGATACTTGTATTGTTTTGTGTGCTATCAGTTGATACATACAATATTTTATATATATTGCTCATACTGGAGATAAGCGATATGCTGTATTTAAAGACCACTGATTTCCTTCATGGAAAGAGCAGACTTCGACAGACAGTATTCTTAATATGCTTGGTTGAACGGTTACCTTTTGATCTCTTATTACACCCCATTCAAAGACCCCTTTAGTAAGCAGCGCTCACTTCTTGTTGATCAAGAAGCCATCTGCCCCTATTGTACCGTTACATGACTAAAGCCCAGCCCGAACACGTTACAGAAGTACTATGGTCTCCCTAGCAGTACTAGCTCTGACTGCAGCACTCAGTTCACCTGAGAGTTCTGGGAAACCATGTAATGTGTTCCGAACAGGTCCTAATCATGTAGTGGTATGATAGAAGCAGATGGCTTCTTGATCAATAAGAAGCAAGTACTTCTTGCTAAAGAAGGCTTTGAGAGGGTGTAATAGGGAATCAAAGAAGCAACCCTTGAACCAAGCATATTTTAAAATACTGTCAGTCCAAGTCTGCAGTTTGTATCGTGGAAATCAGTGGTCTTTAAATACAACTTATCACTTATATTCAGTATGAGCGATATTATAAAACATTGCACATATCAAGCAATACTACCTGAAACATACCAGGTATCAAATGATACTGTGAAACCAAATGCAAAATATTATATGTATTAAGCAATACCATCTGAAATACAACAAGTAATAAATGGTACTGTAAAATCGAACATAAAATATTATGTGTATCAAGTAATACCACAAGAGATATAACTAGTATTTGTACCAGTTACAAACAGTGTATGATCACATCTTGGCGTGCTACAAGCTTTCAACCCCCTTTCACCCCCAGACTGACAGTCAGACCAAATGAGTAAATGCTATCATGGAACAATACCTGCATATCTATGTCAGCTACTAACAGGACAACTGGTCCAAATAGCTGCCTATAGCTAAGTTTGCTGTTAACAACTATGCATCTAAGTCAACTGGCCTGTTCTCCCTATTTGCCAACCGTGGTTGTGACCCTCCACATGGACTTCCTAGAGGTGCCTGCCATATCTGGAGGAGCACGAGAAGTAGGCGAGTTTATTCCATATATGAACAAAATACATGAGTACCTCCTTTCTGACATTGTCTATAACTAGGATTGTAAATAGGAATATCTTGATCGGGGACACCTGCCAGCCCCTCGCTTCAGAGTTGGAGATACACTCGGGCTTAATACTAGGTACACCTTGACCCATTGACTGTCCGAGAAGCTGGAAGACAACTGCTTTGGCCCTTACCCAGTACCTACTCAGATAGGCATACATGCCTACTGTCTGGACCTTCCTACCTCTATGAGAATATACATTTTCTTCTGCGTATTCCTGCTAGAACTTGCTGAGCACAATCCTCTTCCAGGATAGGTTGTAGCACCCCTAGGGCTAGTAGTGGTCGATGAGGAGAAGGAATGGCAAGTGGGACAGATAGAGGATTCTAAGATGATAATGAGTTATCTATAGTATCTGGTATATTGGAGAGGGTCCCAGGAGCCAACCTGAGAACTAGCAGAGACAGTAAACAAGCTATAGACTTGTAACGTGTTCGGGCTTGGCCCTAGTCATTTAGCGGTACAGTAGAAGCAGATGGCTTCTTGTAACGGGGGCACCCCTAGGAAGATGGAGCCCAAGGTTGCGACCGCACCAAACAACTTCAAACTTATTGCCAAAAGTTCACGCAGATGTAAGAGTAAAGTAGACGGTAAAACTTAATATCGTTAAGCCTGACGCTTCACTCAATTAAGGTCTCGAGAGGATTGATTGTTGGAGTAGAAGAGTTCTGGCATAGACTTTCAGGTAGTTTTATCTTATGCCAGAAACTCCCCCATCAGTTTACTCCAACTGTTCGAGCACACCCTTCTCCGCTAAGGGCGGTCCGACACGTCTC
>PYWC01000051.1:607207-661136 GCA_003182015.1 Tuber magnatum
GTTAACTCCCGTTAACTCCGCCAGTTTTGGTCTGTTTTACTCCGAACAACTTGGAGGAGGTACTCCACCTTCCACCCTATGCCCCCTTATATCCTGCGAACAGCTTACGGTCAACCAGATGGCAGCGACGTATACGATGTTGCAAGTAGGTCTCCAACGATTCCTCTTTGCTAGACTGCACACAACTACACCACCGTTCGCCCATGACGTCCAGGCCGCAAGGCAGGGCCGGAGGGGTATGATAGGAAAACTGTCTCCAATTTCCAGCTTCTTCGGAGCTGCGTAGCTCGCCCAATATCATCTCCCAGAGTCCCAGACTCCAGTATTATGCATGGCTTCACGTGACAAATATTGCGGTCAATTTTCCCGAACTCCCAGAGGGACTTCGCATTGAAAGGTAGGGTAACTCAGGACTTTGGGCAGGGTAACCCAAGCCTCATGGCCGGGTAACCCCGTCCTGAGGGCAGGGTAACCTTGTCCGATGTGCAAGAAGACTCTCCCCAGTTACCCGGTCTATTCCATCGTCGGGATAGACACTTCTGACCTTTCTCCAGTTACCATGCCTAACTGAGTAACTGCCCCTTGAGAGGTCCCTAAGTACACTGACAGCACTCCCGGGTGTACCCAGGTACCTAGGTACCTGACCAGCCACTTCTGTTCCTGCTCGGAGCCCGGGCCATTGGGTCCCCGTAGGTCAAGTACTTACTTGCCTGCCGGTTCCTACCAGTTCGCCTCCTGGCTACCTGTATGGGTATAGGTTCCGTCTGCCATAGCTCATGTACGTTGGGTCGTTACACTTCTTGATCAACAAGAAGTGAGCGCTGCTAGCTAAAGGAGGCTTCGAAAGTGGTGTAATAGGAGATCAGAGAAGTAACAGTTCGACAAAGTATATTAAGAATACTGTCTGTTAAAGTCTCCTGTTTCCACTGCGGGAATCAGCGGTCTTTAAATACAGCATATCACTTATCTCCAGTATGAGCGATATCTCAAAACAATGCGTATATCAATTGATAGCACACGAAACAATACAAGTATCAAACGATACTGTGTAACCAAACATAAAACAATGTGTGTATCAACTGATAGCACACGAAACAATACAAGTATCAAACGATACTGTGAAACGAAACATAAAATAATGTATGCATCAACCGATACCACATGAAACCATACAAGTATCAAACGATACTGTGAGACCAAGCATAAAACAAGGTCTGTATCAACCGATAGCACAAGAAACAATACAAGTATCAAACGATACTGTGAAACCAAACATAAAACCATGTTCGTATCAACCGATAGCACAAGAAACAATGCAAGTATCAACCGATACTGTGAAACCAAATATAAACAACCTGGTACCTGTACCGGTTGCATTCCCAAAATAAGATAACAATTTCAACCAATAAAACAACCTAATAAAATCCTAATAGTTGGTAAACACTCTATTCTCCTGAAAGTCCCCATAGGACCCATCCTCATTGCCATCGCTATCCTGCGACAATGTCATGTCGTCCTGCAACATCCATTCCGACCCCTCCAACCATCTCTCCCAGTGCTCCTGGCATGGTGCTTCGCGTACAAAGCAGCCTGACTCTTCGTAGTGCCGTAGGTCAACATAGCTTCGCACTGTCCGGTCTTGCCAGTCCTCCGTTTCGATATCGATCCGCCCGTAATCATCGCAGTAGTTGACGAAAATATTTTCCAGTATGCCTCCGGTGGAATGGTTCCACTACGTAGTAGTTCATCCACTATAATGTCTCGTCCCTTGGTGCTTCTTTCTTCATAGGTGGTCATTTCACGGTTGGGGCAATGTTTGCAGGAGGGTAAAGGTTTGTAAGAGAGTAAAGTTGTTCTTCGGCTTTGGGGTTTCTGTATTCGGATTTTTTCACTTCAGAGGAGTTTGAGGCAGGGCGGGTTATATTTAAGTCTCGGTGTTCGCCTCGCTTAGGTATCAGCCTCGCTTAGGTATCCAGAGAAGGGTGGGTGGTACTTAATCTATGCTTCTTCTGTGTCCATGCACATCTCACATTTTTCTGTGCTCAGGTAACATCCGCTGCCAAAGCGGAATATGTCAGCCATTGTTTCGCCTCACATCCTTCCTGTTGACTCGGTTGTTATTTCTAGGTATTTGTTGCAAATATGGAGGAATAATTGTTGTGTAAGGTATCGTCCAGGGATAATATCATGGTTCACCAATAGGCCCATTAGCTGATAGTGCAGTCTCCACGATATTTGCTCATACTTTAACATCGGAAGGCTGTTGGATGGTATGTTTCTTTTTCTTGTTATTCCCAGTACTCAGCCTCGGCCAGCCAAGCTAGGTATGCTGCTTCATCTTCCATAACCCGATTTTCATCTTCGCTGCTTTCCAAATCGCTCTCAAAATGGGCCGACCAAAATCCATCTTGTATCTTTTCATTTGTATCTGGGCGGAGGTGTTGTATTTCGGGCAGGGTTGGGCTCCATGCCACGGTTACATGATTTGTTGTAGAGGGTAGCTCGTCTTCTGGTTTGTTGTCTTCCCACCATGGGTTTACTAGTTCCATTGCATTTTCTAATCCTTCGAGGGGTTCCCAGCTGTTTTCGGTTTCCGGATATCCCGTCCATTTGACCAGGAACTGATCGCGGTCATCGCGCTTCCTGTGGTCTCGCATATCCTCCACTTCCCACTCTGGTTTTTCATTTACCATGATTGGAGGCGGCTTTGTGTGGCTTCTTGCGGGAAAGGTGGTATTATCATTAGAGAGGTATTGTTTCACGGTAGATGCATGGAATGTTGCTTGCCTGTTCATGTACATTCTGCCATCCATTTCCACTGAGTAATTTTGCTTGTGGTCATCATATTCAATTATCGTGAACAGTCCTCACCAGCATGGTCGCTGTTTCTTGCTTCGCCCCAATTCTGTTGCAAAAAGGCTTGCATAAAGCAATAACAAGTTACCTTTCCCTATCGGTGTGTGGTGTCTGTACTGTTTTGCTGCTGTTCTTGTGCTCCTAAATCGTGCTAATTCAATAGTATTAAACGCTGTGTTACGGTTACTTGGTGCCTGTTCAGTAATTCGTCGGTGGCCGGGACTGCAGAGTTCTAGAAATTCGGGAGGGAGAGTAGCAGGTAGTTTTTTTACGAAAATAGCTTCATATGGTGACATTCCCAGGGTTTCTGACCATCCGGCGCTTAGGTATGCTGCCGTTTCCGGTATGGCACTAAACCAATTGGTTTGTCTTGCATTGACTAGGTTTCGAAGAGCTGTCTTTAATTCTCGCATTTTCCTTTCGACTTGTCTATTTGTTTCATGATGGCCTGGTGCGACCTTGACATGCTTAATACCTAACAATCGACACTGCTGTCTCCACACATGTGACTAGAATCACGGGTCAGCATCGCTTACCAGAGATGTTGGGTAGTGGTAACATGTTTGGGCCAGGCCCTAGTCACCTGGCAGTTCGATAGAAGCAGATGGCTTCTTGATCAACAAGAAGCGAGCGCTGCTTGCTAAAGGAGGTTTCGAACGGGCTGTAATAGGAGATCAAAGAAGTAACCGTTCAACCAAGTATATTAAGAATACTATCCGTCAAAGTTTGCAGTTTCCATCGTTGGAATCAGCGGTCTTTAAATATAGCATATCGCTTATCTCCAGTATGAGCGATATTTCAAAACAATGTGTATATCAACTGATAGCACACGAAACAATACAAGTATCAAATGATACTGCGAAACCAAACATAAAACAATGTGTATGTCAACCGGTAGTACATGAAACCATACAAGTATCAAGCGATACCGTGAAACAAAACATAAAACAATGTGTGTATCAACCGATACCACATGAAACAATACAAGTATCAAACGATACCGTGAAACCAAACATAAAATAACCTAGTACCCATACCGGTTACACTCCCAATATAAAATAACAATTTCACCAAATAAAACAACTTAATAAAACCCTAAGATCTAGTAAATCCACTATTCTCCTGAAAGTCTGCTTAGGACCCATCCTCATCGTCCTCGCTATCCTGCAATAATCTTATGTTGTTCTGCAACATCCATTCTGCGCCCTCCCACCATCTTTCTAAACACTCCCCACATGGCGCTCCATGTACAAAGCAACCTGACTCCTAGTAGTGTGGCAGGTCCACAAAGTTCCGTACTCTTCAGTCCTCCCATTCTTCCCTCTTGACATCGATTCGTCCACAATCCCCGCAATGATCGATGTAGAATATTTTCCTGTTTGCGCTTAGCGATGAACTCTGGGTATAGTAGATATCCCAAAATGAGGTCTCGTCCCTTTATGCCAACCACTTCCTAGTTTGACATTTTGTTTCTTTCGCATAAGGATAAGGTTTGTAAGAGAATAAAGGTTTTCTCTTCGGTTGGGAGATCTGGTAGTATAGTCTGTTTTCTTCAGCGGGTTAGAGGGGTGGTGGGTGGTATTTATATTTCGGTGGTGACCTCGCTTAGGTGTTGGCCTCGTTTAGGTCTTCAGTGGAAGGAGGGTGCTGCTTAATTTCGGTTTCTTCCGTCTCCAGGCAACCATCACATTTTTCTGTGCTTAGGTGGTACCCGCTACCGTAGCAGAAAACATCTGACACTGTTTCTCCCCAAATTCGTCCCGTCGCTCCTGTTGTTATTTCTAAGCATTTGTTGCAGATATGTACAAATAGTCGGTGTGTAAGGTATCGTCTAGAGATAATATCATCGTTTACCAACAGTCTCATTAGCTGATGGCGCAGTCTCCAAGGTACTTGCTCATAGTTTGAGATTGTAAGGCTGTTGGATGGGGTGTTTTTTCTTTCGCTATTGCCAGTACTCAGCCTTGGCCAGCCAGCCTAGGTATGCTGCTTCATCTTCCATTACCTGATTTTCATCTTCCCTGCTTTCAAAATCGCTCTCAAAGTGGGCTGACCAGAATCCGTCCTGTATCCCTTGCTCCGTGTCCGGGCGCAGGTGTTGGATTTCTGGCAGAGTTAGGCTCCACGCTACTGTCACATAGTTTATCGTGGGGGGTAACTCGTCCTGCAGCTTGTTGTCTTCCCACTATTGATTAACCAATTCCTTCGCATTTTCCAATCCTTCAATGGGTTCCCAGCTATTCTCTGTTTCCGGGTACCTCACCCAATTCACTAGGAATTGGTCACGGTCATACCGGCTTCTATGGTCTCCTATTGTTTCCACTTCCCATTCTGGCTTCTTGTTAACCATGATCAGGGGTGGTTTTGCAGGCTCCTTCCCGGGAAGGAGATATCCCCGTTAGGGAGGTATCTTTTTACGCTGGATACATGGAATGTCACTTCTCAGTTTCCGTACATTCTGCCATCCATTTCTACCATGTAATTTTGTTTATGCTCATCGTACCCGCTGATCTTGAATGGTTCACGCCAGCACGGTTGTGATTTCTTGCTACGTCCCGACTCCCTTGTGAATAAACTTCCATATACCAGTAACAGATTACCCTTGCCTATCGGTGTATGATGTCTGCATCGTTTTGGTACCATTCTTGTGCTTCTAAATCTTGCCAATTTAATCGCATTCAATGCTGTGTTCCGGATTGCTTGGTACCTGTTTAACAATTCGTCGGCAGCCGGTACTACAGAGTTCTTGAAGTTCGCTAGGGGAGGTGGTAGGTAATTCTTTCCAAAAATAGCCTTATCTGGTAACATACCGAGAGTTTCTGACCATCCTGTATTGAGGTATGCTGCTGTCTCTCGTATGGCATCAAACGAAATTGTTTTGTCTTGCCTTGACTAGGTTTCCGAGAGCTGTCTTCAATTCTCAGATTTTTCTTTTGACTTGTCCATGTGTTTCATGATGGCCTGGTGCTGCCTTGATATGCTCAATGCCTAACGATCGATACTGTTCTCTCCACACATGTGACCCGAATCGTGGGTCCGCATCGCTTAGTAGAGATGTTGGGTAGCCATGGGGAGTAAACATTTTGTTGCATACAAGTTCCCAGGTTGTTATTGCTGTTACTTGCTTAGTTGCAGGTATGAGCCACATGAATCCCGAAAACCTATCCAGCGCAACCCGGATTGTGTCGTATCCCCATCAGATTGTGGAATGGTCCGGCAAAGTCAATGGCTATTGATTCTAAGATTTCCGAGGGCAGGGTAATTGTCTGAGCCTTTCCTTCTGGCAATTTTGTAGGCTACTTATTTATCTGGCATGTATGACACTGGGTTACATATGCTCTAAAGTCCTTCCCCATTTCAGGCCAAAACACGTACTCCGTTGCATATCGTAAGTTTTGTCCAACACGGTGGTGGCCTTTATTGTGGATTTCGCTACTGGCATATTCTCTTAACGTCGTATTTCTGTATGCAGGGCCTTTTGGGATATACAGGCAGTCTTTTCCGTATCTGGTTTTTGCGTATACCCTTCTGTTTCCAACCTTGTAGGAGGACAAGTCCCCTGTGGAGTCAATACTCGCATTGACCTTTTTCCGAATTGGTTCTTTCCAGCATGCTGCTATTATATGTGCTCGGAACGTTCCGATCATTTCATCAACTGTTTGTAAGGTGTCGCGTTCGTCTTCTATCACACTTCCTCTGGTTGTCTCAGGTAGGTCTTCCTCCTTGCTATCTCCCAAGACTTCATATAGCCTGCGCCGATATTCAGTCATCGTCAGGGGCATTACTGAGATTATTATCTCCTTGTTAAGGCTTTCGAGCCATTCCACTCATCTAATTGGTGGTGGGCTATCAGGTGCTGGCATTGGGAATGCCGCTATTGTCGCGGTTGGAAGGTTCTCGATTGGTTCTGGCTCCGGCCTTTGGAATGCCAGGGTTTCCGGGTTTAGCAGTGCCGGAATTGTATAAGATCTCGCCGCTCGCTGGGCAAGGGTGGACAGCTCTTCTCCCGGACTAGTTGGTCTTCCGCCGCTCGTTTGTTGCCATTCCTGGTCATTGATTTTGGAGGACTACGCAGGACTCGGGTCGATCTTTGTACTTGGGGGACTTGGTCCTTCACTAAGCGGGCCAGGGGTTGATTTTCCCCATCGTCCGGGATGCTGGTTCGTGAATTTGATCTTGGTTTGAAGATATGGCCAATGATCCACGTAACAGGGTGAGTAGTGTGATGCGCTATTTTGGAGTTCTTCCGGTGGCATACTTCACAGGGTACACTGGTCACCACAATCGTTTCCTACAGTGATTGAGAAGGGGCTTGCGTGGGGTATGGGGGCCTCGTTGGGGTACTCAGTATGGGAGAAAGGAGGGAAAGCAAGGGAGAACTCATGCGTGGGCTCCGTTGTGTTTGATTCTTGCTCGTAGACCGTGTTATCGGAAGTGTCATCCGATTCCTTCGTATAATCGCGGACATAGTGTAGGTTGAAGTCTGATTCTCGCTCGTATTTTAATGGGGGCCCTGCTAGGAAGATGGATTCCAAGGTTGCGACCGCACCGAACAACTTCAAACTTATCGCTAAAAGTTCACACAGGTGTAAGAGTAAAGTAAACAGTGAAACTTAATATCGTTAAGCCAGACGCTTTACCCAATTAAGGTCTCAAGAGGATTGATTGTTGGAGTAGGAGAGTTCTCGCATAGACTTTCTGGTAGTTTTATCTTATGCCAGAAACTCAGCCATCAGTTTACTGCAACTATTCAAGCAGACCCTTCTCTGCTAGGGGTGGTCCGACACGTCTCCTTGCACACCCTTCGGGCATGCATGTGTTGACACACCCTAGTCGGGGTTCACCTCATACGGTTATCGTTCCTGCACTGCATTTCCATTTTCCCTGCCGTAGTGAAAACTTCTTCGCATTGGTGTCTTGCCAGTGGCTAACAGTAAAGACACCTGACGAACCAGACTATCTATAACACCCTTCCCGTATGCATGGATCTACTTGACCCCAGAAGCTACTGTGAGCAGTTTATCTATCTGCTATTTACGAGTCTCGGGCTTCAGGTGTCTTCCGCAGGACACAGTGGTTCGGGAGTGATCCAGTGGGCGCTACCCATGACCACTACCTCGGATGCACCTCACCTGTGGTAGGAATCATGCTGCTGGTGACTCTGCACTTCCCTTGCAGAGCCTATGATGTTGGGGACACTTTCGGGCTGGGTAGGTGTAAAACTCTCCCAGTCGCCCTGGCACAACCCGGGACTACCTTCTGGACCGCCATGGTTAACACCCGTTAACTCTGCTGGTTTTGGTCCGTTTTACTCCCAACAACTTGGAGGAGGTACTCCACCTTCCACCCCATGCCCTCTTGTATATCCTGCAAATAGCTTACAGTCGACCGGACGGCAGCAACGTATATGGTGTTGCAAGCAGTTGTGCAAAGATTCCACTTTGCTAGACTGCACAGAACTACGCAACCGTTGGCCCATGACGTCCAGGCCTCAAGGCGGGGCCGGAGGAGTATGAGAGGAATAATGTCTCCAATTTACAGACTCTTCTGAGCTGCGTAGCTTGCCCAATAGCATCTCGCAGAACCCGAGATTCCAGTATTATCCGTGGTTCCGTGTGGCCAACATTCCCATCATTTTTCTTAAACTCCCGGAGGGACTTCGTATTGAAAGGTAGGGTAACTCAGGACCTTGGGCAGGGTAACCCAAGCCCTATAGCAGGGTAACCTAATCCTAAGGGTAGGGTAACATGTCCAGTGGACCAGATAACTTTTCCCCATTACCCTGTCTATCCTGTCGCCGGAGATAGACACTTCTGACCTTTCTCCAGTTACCCTGCGTGGCTGAGTACCTGCCCCTTCAGAGGTCCCTAAGTACGCTGACACTGCTCCCGGGTGTATCCAGGTACCTAAGTCCCTGACCAGGCAATTCTATTCATTCTCAAAGCCCGGGCCATCGGGTCTCCGTAGGTCAAGTACTTACTTTCCTGCCGGTTCCTACAAGTTCACCTCCTGGCTACTGGTATGGGTATAGGTTCCATCTGCCATAGCTGATGTATGCTGGGTCATTACATCACTCCCCTCTTCTCCACAGTCCATCCCGGACAGTTAGCATCGTCTCCTCTTTCCACGTCTCGCTTCCCCCAAGACCCTATAGTCCCCGGGCTTGGATGGATATCTTTGGTGGAAACCCAGAATGGCCTGTAAGCCTGTCCCTTCTAGCATCTCATAGGGCTCCCATGAATTCTCCTCAGCCCTGTAGCCTTCCCATGAAACCAGGTACTAGATGAAGCGTGATGGAAACTTCGCCTTCGCTCCTCCTTACCATCGACTGTCCCCAACTGCTTTGATAACATGGCTGGGCTCATTGTCCACAAGTTCCGGGGTAGGGACTTCCTTGACCCTACCTACTGCCGGATCCTCACGATAGGGTTCGAGCAACGTGACATGGAAAACTGGGTAGATGCTCTATCTGGTGCACAGTTGGAGTTCGTAGGCTTGGTTACCCACACGACGTTTGACCACGAAAGGGCCAAACACAGACTAGTCTAGCTTCTCCATCAGATGCTTCATGCGGATATTCTTTCGGTTTAATGTCACCCGGTCCGCTTTCTTTGCCCACCCAGCGGTCACAACCTCCCTGATAACATCGTCAACTGATGGCAACCTTTTCTGGTCCTGCCACTTCTGTTTCCTTTCCTGTCCCCGTTGAATCCTTTCTCGAATCTCTTCCCAGGTTCCTTCCCATTCCTTAACCAAGACTTCACTGCTAGGGTGTATTCCTTGATTGTCAGACAGGGCACCCGACCAGTTTGTCCATGGGTTAAATCTATAATTGATCACAAACGGTGACAACCTGGTGGATTCTGATGTGGAGGTGTTGTACGCACACTCCACAAGGGGTAGTAGCGAAACCCAATCATCGTGTTGGTTGGAACAGTAACTACACAAGTACTGTTCCCATGTCTGCGTAACCCTTTCGGTTTGTCCATCAGTCCCAGGGTGGAATGTAGTCGAAACCTTTAGTTTCAGTTGCAACAAGTGCATCAGACTCATCCAGAACTTGGATGTGAATCGGCTATCCCGGTGAGAGATGATTGACTCCGGGAGTCCATGCAGGCACCAAACTTCCTTCAGCAATATCAAGGCAAGGTCCTTGATCAGTACCTCAGTGGCCAGGGGTATGAAATCTGCTATTTTCGCGAATCTGTCTACCATGACCCAGATCCTGGTATTGTAACGACCCAGCATAAGTGAGCTATGGCAGCCGGAACCTATACCCATACAGGTAGCTCGGAGGCGAACTGGTAGGAACCGGCAGGCAAGTGAGTACTTGACCTACGGAGACCCGATGGCCCGGGCTCCGAGATGAGCAGACTTAGTGGACACAAGTATTTAGGTACATGGCTACGCCCAAGGTTGGTGTCAGCGTACTTAGGGACCTATGAAGGGCCAATACACAGCTAGGCTGGGTAACTAGAGAAAGGCCGAGTGTGTCTATCCCCGGAAGTGGGATAGATAGGGTAACAGGAGAAAATCCACTTGTCCACCGGACAAGATTACCCTACCCTCAGAACAGGGTTACCCTGCCTTGAGGCTTGGATTACCCTGTTCAAGGGCCTGAGTTACCCTACCTGCCAATACGAAGTCCCTCGGGGAGTTTGGGAAAAATGACTGGAATGTTTGTCACACGAAACCATGCATAATACTGGAATCTGGGGTTCCGGGAGATGCTATTGGGCGAGCTACGCAGCTACGAAGAAGCTGTAAATTGAAGACATTATTCCTATCATGCCCCTCCGGCCCCGCCTTGAGGCCCGGACGTCATGGGCAAACGGTTGCGTAGTTGTGTGCAGTCTAGCAAAGGAGGATCTTTGCAGACCCGCTTGCAACACCATATACGTTGCTGCCGTCCGGTCGACCGTAAGCTGTTCGCAGGATATATAAGGGGGCATAGGGTGGAAGGTGGAGTACCTCCTCCAAGTTGTTCGGAGTAAAACGGACCAAAACTGACGGAGTTAACGGGAGTTAACCGTGGGGGTCCCGAAGGTAGTCCCGGGTGGTGCCGGGACGACTGGGAACGTTTTGCACCTACCACGCCCAAGGATGTCCCCAACGCCATAGGCTCTGAGAGGGAAGTGCAGAGACACTAAAAGCATGATTCCTACCGCAGGTAAGGTGTATCCGAGGTAGTGGTCGTGGGTAGCGCCCATTGGATCACTCCTGGACCACCGTACCCTGCGGAAGACACCGGAAGCCCGAGACTCGTAAATAGTAGATAGATAAACCGCTCACGGTAGCTTCCGGCGTCAAGAAGAAATCAACGCGCATGGGAAGGGTGTCATAGATAGTCTAGTTCAGCAAGGGGTCTTGACAGTTAGCCACTGGCAAGTCCCCGATGCGCAGAGGTTTTCACTCCGGCGGGCAGAATGGAAATGCGCCGCAGAAACGATATGCACATATGGTGAACGCCGACTAGAGCGGGTCGACACATACATGCCCGAAGGGGGTGTCAGGAGACGTGTCGGACCGCCCTTAGCGGAGAAGGGTGTGCTCGAATAGTTGGAGTAAACTGATGGGGGAGTTTCTGGCATAAGATAAAACTACCTGAAAGTCTATGCGAGAACTCTCCTACTCCAACAATCAATCCTCTCGAGACCTTAATTGAGTGAAGCGTCAGGCTTAACGATATTAAGTTTTACCGTCTACTTTACTCTTACATTTGTGTGAACTTTTGGCGATAAGTTTGAAGTTGTTTGGTGCGGTCGCAACCTTGGGATCCATCTTCCTAGGGGTGCCCCCGTTACAGGTATACCCTTCAGACTCAGGCAGCGCTACAATGAAGTTCATTGAAATCCCGGTCCCCAGTTGCATAGGAACATC
Source organism: Tuber magnatum (assembly GCA_003182015.1). Taxonomy (NCBI): domain Eukaryota; kingdom Fungi; phylum Ascomycota; class Pezizomycetes; order Pezizales; family Tuberaceae; genus Tuber; species Tuber magnatum. Next base: position 618,944 of record PYWC01000051.1, read on the forward strand.
AATAGGTGCCAGTAGACCGAACTTCTTATACCTGATGGACTTATTTCTTTGGCACGCATCACATGTCCACACGTAGTCCGTGATGTGCTCATCCATCTTAGGCCAATAGAAGTTAACACTAACCCTGACAATAGTCTTATAAGTCCCGAAGTGTCCTGAGATTCGGGAGTCATGTTCTGCCTTCATGATTGTCTGCTTCAGATTGTGGCCCTTGGGAACATACCACCTGTTCTTGTACAGGAGTAAGCCCTTTTCCGTCGTGAAATGTTGGTCGACCTCTTTGTCGCTAGCAGCGGTTGCCTTCAGGATCCTTAAGTATTCCGGGTCTTCGGCTATCGCTACCCGGAGTTGATCCAAAAAGGAAGACTGGAGCCAAAATCCTTGGCACACCTGCAACACTTGCGGCCACAAAATGTCCTGTTCCTGGCTCCCAATCCGCTGTCGGGGGCAAAAATACGACTGTGGCAGAAAATCACTCCCCCCTTCAGGGTGGTAGTCAGTACACCGTGACAAAGCATCTCCCTTCTCATTCAACCGCCCTTCTTTGTAAACCACCTTGAAGTTAAACGGTTGCAGGAACTCAGCCCAGCGGTGCTGCCTACGGTTAAGGACCTTGGTACTCTTAAAGTACTCCATAATCTTATGATCCATATAGATCCCCAATTGGGCCGTTACCGAGCATAGCAGATGATCCCATTCCTTGAATGCCGCCACAATGGCAGTCATTTCCTTATTATGGACATCATAATTAATCTCCGCTGGGTGAAACTTCTGACTATGGCAGGCCACTGGATGCCATCTCTCATCTTCACAGAACTGGGAGAGGACGGCTCCTAATGCGAAGTCACTAGTGTCAGTTTCCAGTTGGGTCAGCTGTTCAGGGTCAAAATGTACTAGGATAGGTTTGGACGTAAATGCCTGCTTCAAATGGTTGAAGGCCTCCTCACACGCAGGTGTCCATTCCCATCGGACATCCTGCTTTGTCAAGCCTGTCAGAGGTTGCGCTATCTTCCCGAGATCTTCTCTGGACCGACAATAAAAGTTGGCAAAGCCCATAAAGCTTTGAACATCAATGACATATGTCGGAGTTGCCCAATCCCTGATTGTTTGCGCCTTCTCCAACAACATAGAGATCCCCATATCGGGGATCTTGTATCCGCGGAATTCGACTTCCCCTGGGTGGAAACTGGACTTCTTCATAGTTACGCATAGTCTGGCTTTCGGTAATGTCTCCATCACACGTCTCACCATCACAACGTGCTCTTCAATGGTTTCGGAGTAGATCGGGATGTCATCCATATATGCAATGACTCCTTCATACTGGAGGTCCCGGAAGACCTCATTTATCATGCTCTGGAAAGTTCCCGGGGCCTTACATAACCCAAACGGCATGACCGTGTATTCATACAGTCCATATCGGCACCAAAAGGCCGTCTTCCATTCCTCATCTTCTGCCATCCTCAGAAGGTAATAGCCGTTCTTCGAGTCTAACTTGGTAAATACAACGGCTTTTCCTAACCTATCTTGCAGTTCATTCATCAACAGTAGAGGGTCCTCACTCTTAACCATCATTTTGTTTAGCCCTTGGTAATCTGTTACCAGTCTTAACGTACCATCTGGTTTTGGTACAAAGGGGATAGGGGCTGCTGCCGAGGAACTCAATCACCATAGCTTTCCCGTTAGCAGCATGTCATTAAGATGTTCCTGGAGCGCCTTAAGCTCCTTTTCCGATAATGGATATATAGGCCCAAATGGATGTTGAGTTCCAGCTTGCAACTCGATCATAATGTCCTACTTCGCATGCTCCGGTAGTGCCTCAATCCGTTCTTGACTGAAGATATCTCCATAGTCCTTATACTCTGGGAGTAGCTTAACCGTAATGTCGGCACCTTCCTTACCGGAGAATTGCACAATTCCCAATAGATACACATTACTAGGGTCTTCGGCTAGTAACTCTTCATCGGTCAGGAACACTAACCGCCCCTGCTCTGCCAGGCAGTTAGCCTTGCAGAAATCTGAGCGCCAGGTTAGTGATCCGGTCTTCCAATCTATGTCGGGGTTATGGTCTTACAACCAAGACATAGGTAGATGCCCATCCACCTTAGTGTCGGGCATACCCCCGACTTCAAAGCACATCTCATTGTGGTGGTCACCTATCCTCCTCTATAATGACTTGGTATAGTGTAAACCTGGCCCAGGAATGTGATTACTGCTGGCGTCGCTTATCAGCACATATACCTTTCATCGTACACAGGGTGCCTAAGTCTGCTTAACCCATCAGCTACTAAGCACCGGCCCAGTGGCTCCACTATCGAGTAGCAGGAGCGCTTCGTCACATACCTGTCTAGCTCCTATCTTCCAGTCTAACTTGACCCCCAGGTGGATAGACTTGGTATGCCCAGGCAAGTTGTTACGCTTCTGCCTCTTCCCTTGTCTTGGGAACTTGGTCATCTTTGTTTAGCAAATCCTTTCAGTCACCTGCCTTGCGACACAAGAGTGGCTACAACAGGTCAGTAAACGTTAAGGGATTGGGATTCGCCTTTTATCAATAACTAGGATGTTTACTATCACTCCAGCATGATTTCGGGTACTAAACCCTCCTCAGGTAAACTTGAAAATAGCACTGTTTATTGGATCAAGTCCAGCCTGAACCAATTCCGCTTGTACTGAAGCTATCAATCTTGCAGGGGATGGGTAGAAGTCCGCTATCGGACCAGTTCCAAGCAAAGCAGCCTTGCTTCCCCGATGTCGAGCGTCTCCTCTCGCAAGACCTCACCTCGCCTCATTCGAAATAATGTCCTATGACTGGCCCATCAAGCTAAGGAAATCCTGAAAAGAAATGCGTATAACTAGAACAAAGGAGATAACCAGAAACCCAACAAAGGAGACATAGCCCATCCCACCGCGCACGGCCCATAAAATCTCCCTGCCCACACCACCTGGGTGTAGTCAGCATCCGGGTCATTTATGCTATAGAAGGGTACTTGCCCATCTCTAAAGCCACTTCCGTAGCTCATGTCCATCTATCCCTCAGGGGTCTATGGCTGCGGGTTAATAATGTTGTACCTTAAACAGAATGGGTTCTTACCTATTCCGAGCCATCAGTATCAACCTCCATGATCTGAGATGATGCCAGGCGGACTTCAAGTATCTTTGAAGAGGAAGCCGGAGGTGGCACTCCAATGCGCCTCAGCCGCTTGTCTGTCCCTGTGGGCACGCTTACCGGGGCTGACCGTTTCAACCCATGAGCCTCTTTGGATGAACTAATGACTGGGGACATGGTGGTACACTTCCTCCAGAAGGGACCGCTTTGTCTACACTTGGTGCACTGGTTGTGCTTTCTCCGGTGTTGGGTCAAAGTTGACGAGATTTCCTTATGCGCTATTGCATACTCAGAAGTCGCCAGCTTTGCCTGTTTTCCTGCATTGAAATTAGTAGGTTTGGCAGACCTCTGGTTCTGTCTGCCTGAACCTTTTTCCTTCTTCTTGAACCTGCCCGATGTTACGGATCTATCCTCCTTCTTATTAGCAGGTTGAGACCGGGGAGCCGGGTGGATAATACAGTTACTGAACCGCTTGTTGTCCTCCAGCGTGTGCCCGACCTTCTGGAGAAGATCAAGGTACTCATTCAGGTTGGTCGGATGGGGCTCATTAAGTGCCCATGCATCCTGATCCTCTTGTGTGATGCCTGATTGAACCTTGTCGCGTACCTGTACTGGATCTGTATAGCTAAGCTTATACATATAATCAATTATCTTATCCAGGTACTCATCGATGTGGTGGGGCTTCATCACAAGATCTCGCTCGCCCTAGTCTGCCCCGAAACTTCGTTCCAGCTGTTCTCGGAACTCTTTCCATGTCCGCAAGCGGTTGCTGTCTTTGACAGGGACACCAGTGCGCTTGGCGGCTTCCTTGTTAAGGTGCCCATGTAACGCCAGATACCATGCCCAGGTGGAGTCTTCAAGAAGGGGGAGTACCAAGTTTACCTTATCCAGGTCCGTGAACTTGCAATCTGTAGAGTATTCAAATTTGACCTCTATCACGGTCAAGAAGCTCGTGAGTTCTGTAACTTTGCCTATAAGCGGAGGGATACCACTCAGCTTCTCCGGCTTCTGCTGCCAGTGCCCTGGTGTTGGCCTAGAAGCCGAACCAGGTCTCCTCAGAGTTCTCGCCAGCCTCTTGGCCCGGCGATCCCACCGTCCTTTCTTCTTGTTACTCCCGTCATCCATGCGAGCACCAAGGAAGAGGGTCAAACCCAGGAGAGAATCTCCATCGTCATCATTATCTGAGCTGTCATGGTCCGCGTCCCCTGGATCTCCGCCTGCTCCTGCTGTACCACCTCCAGGTGGTACATTTCCGTCCTTACTACCTCCGGTATTCCAGCCTTGGGATTCCCCGGGTCTATCGTACCCATCAAACCATTCCATCTGGCCATCCTGGTTCCCAACCTCGGGGGGGTTAGCCCCTGATGCTCCTGATGCCAGTGGTGGAACCGGGTGTCGCCCACTCTCAGGAGTTGGGTTGGGCGCCATCTGTGTTATCCGCAGACAAGACTGCAACTCTGGACGCCTCAAGGGTTGCATCGGGGGGGTAGCGTGCCTCCATGACCCACAATACCCACATGTGGGTCGTCCATCTCCTTCCTTTTGCCTTCTTCTGTGCTTCACCGGAGTCCGTTGTCCCTTGCAACACCCATAGAAGTGGTAATGAATCCACCCCATTTGGGTTTCCTCGGACTTACCGCCTCACAGGCAGAACTCGTCTTGGCTGTCTGAATCGCCACTTATGATGGTGGGGAGAGCGGAGGGAAGACTTGGTTTCGAGGGTGCCGAGGGACCGACCAGTGCCCAAGGAATAGAGCAAGCAGGCGTTCCGGGTCCGGGGACCGGAGTCCCTCGTGACAAAACCACAGTTGTTCGCTCCTCCTGGCGTCGTACCAGTTACAAGAATCCAGGTGACGCTGCTCGCAGTGGCCGGAACCCTGGGGTAGCTGACACCGCTATTGGGAATGCTGCGGCAGGAAAGGTATCAGGCATGGGCAATGAAACTGGCAGAGGTGTGGGTCTTGGGGCAGCGATAGGGAGTATAGGAGTTGCAACTGACAGTTTTGGGGGCGGAATGATCAGAGCCAGGGTCGGACAAGGGGTGGGGTCAGGCGTGTCCGTGGCCGTAATACCCTTCAGCTTGGATGTCCTTTTTCTTACTCGACATCCATCAGTTGGCCCGACTGTGAGGCTGCCCAACCTACTGCAGGCAATTGAGGGGGGGACCGACAGGGAGCCTGTAGATGCTCTTGAGAAGGAGGAGGTATAGCTGTAGCTGTCGCCTTTCATCCTTTTCAACCTCCATATAGCGATTGGGCTCAGGTATGCCCTCCACTGGTTGTTACTAGCTCCCATGGCCAACTCCATGCCAAAGTTCTTGGGCTTGGTATGGACGAGCGGGAGTGGGGGCACAGCCTCTAACATCAGTACCTCATTCTCAGTATCAATACTATACCCTCCTTCAAAAGACTTTTCCAAGGCTGCCATCCTAGTCTTCAATGCCTGCTGATCCCGTATCATCCGCAGGTAGACCTCTTGCTACACCTTCATCCATCCCACCGCTGCCGTAGTGATCTATGTTCGGAACACCTGCTGCTGCTGGGTGTTCCAGTTCTTCAGTTCCCGCTTCGCTTCCTCAATCGACTTAGATACCTCCTGGATGATATAAGGTTCGACGAACTCATGGGAGAACTGGCTAAATGGAACCCCTTGCAGCGGGGGAGGGAGCATGTTGTGGACGAGGGCGGAATCTTGAAAGAATGAAAGGGCCGCAGTACAAGGGTCTGTAATCATAAGATCAACACATTGAATGGGTAACTGAATAGGGGTGGCCTCCAAGAGCAGCTGGTGGGCGTCCCACTCGATACCGCGAACATCCGCAAAAACCGGGGCACAAAACCTGTTGGCGGTGTTCTCCGCAAGGTCAAGGTCTGAATCCGAGTTGGATTCCATTCTGGTTCGAAGTTCTGTACTCGCCATTGCACTTTCCACCCTGGGCTACTTGTTCTAGACAACGTTACCAGTATTCACGCAAGGTCAGTGCCGAAGGTCGGAAACGATTTAATCAGGAGAGGAGTTAAGCTCGGAGCTCACTTAATGACATACTGTAATGGGGGTACACATAGGAAGATGGATCTCAAGGTTGCGACCGCACCGAAGAACTTCAAACTTATGGCCAAAGGTTCACGCAGATGTAAGATTAAAGTAAGCGGTAAAACTTAATATCGTTAAGCCTGACGCTGCACACAATTAAGGTGTCGAGAGGATTGATTGTTGGAGTAGGAGAGTTCTCACATAGACTTTCAGGTAGTTTTATCTTATGCCAGAAACCCCCCCATCAGTTTAGTCCAACTATTCGGGCACACCCTTCTGCGCTAGGGGTGGTCCGACACATCACCTTGTACACTCTTCGTGCATGCATGTGTCGACACACCCTACTCGGCGTTCACCCCCTGCAGTTATCGTTTCTGCGGCGCATTTCCATTTTGCCCGCCAGAGTGAAAACCTCTTCCCGTTGGTGTCTTGCCAGTGGCTAACAGTAAGGACACTTGACGAACCGGACTATCTATAACCCCCTTCCCATATGCATGGATCTACTTGACCCCGGAAGCTACCATGAGCGGTTGATCTATCGACTATTTACGAGGCTCGGGCTTCCTGTGTCTTCCGCAGAACACAGTAGTCCACTAGTGATCCAATGGGCGCTACCCATGACTACTACCTTGGATGCACCTCACCTGTGGTAGGAATCATGCTTTTGGTGTCTCTGCACTTCCCATTCAGAGCCTATGAAGTTGGGGACACTTTCAGGCTTGGTAGGTGTAAAACTCTCACACTCGCCCCGGCACTACCTGGGACTACCTTTGGGACCCCCGCGGTTAACACCCATTAACCCTGTCAGCTTTGGTCCGTTTTACTCCGCACAACTTGGAGGAGGCACTCCACCTTCCACCCTATGCCCCCTTGGATATCCTGCGAACAGCCTACGGTCGACCGGACGGCAGCAACGTATACGGTGTTGCCAGCAGGTCCCCAAAGATTCCACTTTGCTAGACTGCACACAACTATGCCACCGTTTGCCCATGACGTCCGGGCCTCAAGGCTGGGCCGGAGGGGTATGATAGGAATAATGTCTCCAATTTACAGCCTCTTTGGAGATGCATAGCACGCGCAATGGCATCTCCCAGAACCCTAGATTCCAGTATCATGCATGCTTCCGCATGACAAATATTCCAGTCATTTTTCCCGAACTCCCCACGGGACTTCGTATTGAAAGGTAGGGTAACTCAGGACCTTGGGCAGGGTAACCCAAGCCCCATGGCAGGGTAACCTGATCCTGAGGGTAGGGTAACCTTGTCCTGCGGACGAGATACCTTTTCCCTGTTCCCCTGTCTATTCCGTTGCCGGCGATAGACCTTTCTGACCTGTCTCCAGTTACCCAGCCTAGCTGAGCAACTGCCCCTTCAGAAGTCCCTAAGTGCGCTGACACCACTCCCGGGTGTATCTATGTATCTAAGCTCCTGACCAGCCAATTCTGTTCATTCTCGGAGCCCGGGCCATCGGGTCTCAGTAGGTCAAGTACTTACTTGCCTGCCAGTTCCTACCAGTTTGCCTCTTGGCTACCTGTATGGGTATAGGTTCCATCTGCCATAGCTCCTGTATCCTGGGTCCTTACACGTATACCTGGGAATGGGCATCAGCCAAATAGTTCATACTTCCTGGTGCGTAGACTATTTCCGCATTGTATTTTCCCAACGTACTTGGTCCTGTCACTTGCTTTCTTCTTGGGTTCTTTACCGTTCATTGATGTATTAAGAGTTGGTGGTCTGTAACTATTGTAAATGAATTTCCCACTAGCATAGGGTGGAACCGATTAAGTGCTTCCACCGTTGCTAAGGCCTCTTTGTCGGTGGTCCTATTGTTCATCTGCGCGTTGGTGAACTTCCTGCTGTGTAACGCGGCTGGTCACGCCCTCTCATAAGTGGGTCCCTGTCCCACCCATGCTCGAACTCCTGAATCTGAGGCATCTGTGACCAACCAAATTGGGTCCTTGCTTCATATGTCTATTGGTCGCATGACTTCGTGATCGATAATTCGGTTTCGGACCATGTCAAATACGGCCTGGTAGGTCCTTGTCCATACGAATTCGGCATTTCCCGTTACGTCGGTTAACGGTGCAGTCAACATTGCATGGTACGGGAGAAACTGGGCCGCATAATTCACTATTCCTAGGAATCATTGCAATTTCTTCTTGTTTTTTGGTGTCTTCCATCCTGCAATGGATGATATTTTCTGGGGAGAGGCACGGATTCCCTCATTGTCCACTACGTGTCCTAATGCTTCCAGCTTGTCCGCAAAAACTACCGACTTCCTTTTGCTCACATAGAATTTAGCTTTTCTGAGTCGATCACATACTTGGCGTATGTGTTTCTCGTGTTTCTCTGATGTGTCTGAAAATATGAGAATATCATCAATGTATTCCCATACAAAATGATGTAGATATTGGCTTCGGAGGTCCTCCATTGTCCGCAAAAATGTTGCTGGTACATTCGCGTCTCCTCATAGCATTACTTTGCTCACAAATGCTCTGACTAGAGTATTCAATCAGTGGAACTTAACACTGTCCTTCTCCACCTGTGTCTGGAAATATGCGTCCCTTAGGTCCATCTTACTCCCAAATTTCACTTGTCCTATTCAGTTAAGGATCTGCAGTTGGTTTGGAATCGATGGACTATCCATGATTGTGTTATTGTTCCTTACTTTCAGGTCCACCAGGGGGCGGATCCTTCCATCTGATTGGGGTTGTACAAACATAGCTGCTGCTCCGGGAACCTCCTGTGGTACAATTACTCTACTCCGTAATTTCTCGTTTATCCAGTTCATGAGTTTTTCCTTGCAGGCTGCGGGGATCAAGTATGTTGGCTGATTTCGTAGGTCGGTTGGGTCTCTAAGCCAAATGTGATGGGTAATCTTATGCGCAGGGGGTAGCGTTTCCGGGACCTTGTCCGGGAATACATCCTTGTATTCTTCCAACAATGTCGTTGCGTTGGTGTCTGACACAGCGGCTCGGAATTCCCCGCTTCTTGGTTTACATAGCACACATTGTAACCGGTACGGGTTACTATTGTTTTATGTTTGGTTTCACATTATCGGTTGATACTTGTATTGTTTCGTGTGCTATAGGTTGATACACACATTGTTTTATGTTTGGTTTCACAGTATCGGTTGATACTTGTATTGTTTCGTGTGCTATCGGTTGATACACACAATGTTTTGCAATATCGCTCATACTGGAGATAAGCGATATGCTGTATTTAAAGACCACTGATTTCCGCCATGGAAACAGCAGACTTCGACAGACAGTATTCTTAAATATACTTGGTTAAATGGTTACTTCTTGGATCTCCTATTACACCCCGTTCGAAGCCTCCTTTGGCAAGCAGCGCTCGCTTAGTATTGATCACGAGGCCATCTGCTCCTATCGTACTGCTACGTGACTAGGGCCTGGCCCGAACACGTTACACACGTAGTTGGTTGTCGGGAAATTCTACTGCTGTATCCTCATACCAGATAAGAGCATTATGTCTTTGCAGGAATGGTATTCCAATCAGGGCGTCGTACTTTGCCAAGTTCCCTACCCACATCTCCTGATTTGTTTATTTCTTTTTCCCGATTCCTACTGTCAGCCCACATTTCTCACAGCTTGAAGAGCGGGATCCTTTCATAGCCATATTGACTGTTGTTGGTTGGGGTAGAGGCTCCATACGGATGCCAGAGGTAGAGATAGAGGTCGTGCTAATTATGTCACAGCCCATTGTTTCCGTGTCAAATAGTACCTTTGCTGGGTGGCCTCCTATGTAAAGCAATCCTTCTAGAGCGTTGCAGGGCCTGCTTGCCAACATTGGTTGCGTTCGGAGGCTTCCCCTCCCCGCTAAGTTAATTTCCACTTCGTCATATTCGGTTCCTTCGATGTGGCTCGTGCTAGCCTCTCGCTTAGTGGCCTTTCCTTTTCCTGTTTTGTAATAGCAGTCCTTTGTGTGGTGCCCCTTTTCCCGCATTCGAAACACGTGCCTTCCTCGCGTCTTTTCTGTTTCCGGTCCTTCTTGTCCTTTGAATCCTTGCAGTGTGGTTTATCCTCTTTTCTATTATTCCGCGATGATGATCCCTTGCTATTCTTTTGCTGTGGTATGTGGGTTTGGTAAACTCCTGTTTCATACAGGATAGCATCCTTCCGTTCGGCCCGCTTGACTATCTTGTCAAAGGAATCACCCTCCTCTTCCCTCTGTTCTACCTCCTGGCGTAGTCTGGAATGCATTGCCTCATACAATCTTTGTTGCAGCGTGTACAGAGATACTGTCTCGATAGGCAATCGTCAATGATACATTAAGACATCCGTCGCAACCAGGGTTGTTCTTTCTGTTTTGGCATTTCGTACTTGCTGGATATCCTTGAACCTTTTGTATAGTTCTTCCGTCTTTCGCCAGGATTGGAATCTCTGTCTCAAGTATTTTATCAGAGTTGTTCCTGGGATTTTTTCCCCCCTCTCATAGTTGTTCATTGCTTGGTGGTATGCTTCCTCTGCTTTTCCGGTATAGAAGCTTCCCAGGTACGCTCCACTTCTTTCCTTAGTTTTGTCCACTCCATGTAGGGCCAGGTATTGAGAAGTTGTTATTACACATCGGTCAAATACTTCAAGTTTTAAGTTGTCCTTTTCACCAGAGAACGAGGGTGGCATTGGAAGTTTAATTCACAGTCCTGCTCGCCCGGCCCCTGAGCCAGGCGGCCGGGCGGATTCAACTTCAGACATATTGTGTTGGGATTCTTCACTACTCGAGCTGTCGTCCGATGAGCTTTCTGGAGAGTCGCTGGGGGATTTGTCTAGTGGCTGCCTTACTACCGCGTGATCTGATGCTTCGTCGTCAACTCCTTCCTTTTTAGGTGTCCAGACAGGTATGCTGTCTTTCTTCGGTGGTTGCGCTGGTCCCTTTCCTTTACTGGGGCTGGGGGGAAATAGCCCAGGAAGGCTGGTTACGGCCTTTGCTAATTCGTTAGTCCATTCGCTTAAGGTCTGCTTGGCCAAGTCTTGTGCTAGTTGTCGGTCTGCTTCGTCAATCAAGAAATCGCTCTTTGGTCCTTGCAGTTTCTTGGGTTGGCTTTTCTTGGTAAGGCCTTCTCGTGGGACCTGCTTCCCACTTCGTGTCTCCAGTGACTCAATCCTGTCGTATTGGCGGAGCTGAACCTTTCGTGGTTCTACCGCTCCCCAGCGTTAGCTTCTCTGTTGCACTTTCGTAGATTGATCAGACCAGGTCCCTGCCGGTTTCTTAACCACATGCTGGGGTTAAAAAAATGTAACATGTTCGGGCCAGGGCCTAGTCACATGGTGGTACGATAGGAGCAGATGGCTTCTTGATCAGCAAGAAGCGAGCGCTGCTTGCTAAAGGAGGCTTCGAAAGAGGTCTAATAGGAGATCAAGGAAGTAACTGTTCAACCAAGTATATTAAGAATACTATCAGTCGAAGTCTGCTGTTTCCATCGCGGGAATCAGTGGTCTTTAAATACAGCATATCGCTTATCTCTAGTATGAGTAATATTGCAAAACACTATGTGTATCAACCGATAGCACACGAAACAATTCACGTATCAAACGATACTGTGAAACCAAACATAAAACAATCTGTGTATCAAGCTATAGGACACGAAACAATTCACGTATCAAACGATACTGTGAAACCAAACATAAAACAATGTATGTATCAACCAATAGCACACAAACCAATACAAGTATCAAACAATCGCGTGAAACCAAAGATAAAACAACGTACCACCCGTACTGGTTACCGTAGACATAGGGTGTAAATATTTCATTGCACAGAAGTTCTCAGGTTGCTATTGCCATTACTTGCTTGATTGTAGGTATGAGCTACATGAATCCCGAGAACCTATCCATCGCAACTAGGATTGTGTTGTATCCCTATAAATTGTAGAAGGGTCCCACAAAATCAATGGCTATTGATTCAAAGATTTCTGATGGCAAGGTAATTGTCTCCGCCTTTCCTTCTGGTAGTTTTGTAGGTTCCTTATTTATCTGGCACGTGTGACATTGTGCCACATACGCTCTGAAGTCCTTTTGCATTCCAGGCCAAAATAGGTATTCGGTAGCGTACCGTAAGTTTCGTTCAACACCGTGGTGGCCTTTGTTGTGGATTTTGCTAATGACATACTCCCTTAACATCCTATTTCCGTATACGGGGCCTTTGGGGATATACTAGCAATCTTCCCCATATCTGGTTCTTGCGTACAGTATTCCGTTTGCAACATTGTAGGAGGACCAATCTCCAGTGGAGTCCATATTTTCATTGACTTTTTTCCAAATTGGTTCTCTCTGGTATGCTGCAACCATATGTGCTCGTGATGTTCCGATCCTTTCATTGACTGTTTGTGAGGTGTCGCGTTTGTCTTCTATCCGGCTTCCTCTAGTTGTATCAGGTAGGTCTTCCTCCTCACTGTTTTCCAAGACCTCATAAAGTCCTTCGCGACATTCACTCATTGTTGGGGGTACAACTGCAACTATCGTTTCATTTGTTAGACTTTCTAGTCATTCTGCTCACCTAATAGGTGGTGGGCTATCAGGTCCTGGCATCCAGAATCCCGCTATTGTCTCATAGGTAATGTCCTCTATTAGTTTCCATCGTTCAACCGGTGGCGGACTGTCTGCTTGTGGCATTTGGAAGGTTGGGGCTGCCGGGTTTAGTAGTGCCGGGATTGCATAAGACTTAGGCGTTGGCTGGACAAGGGTGGACGGCCCTTTCCCTGCACTATCTGGTCTTCCGCTGATTGTTTGTTGCCATTCCCAGTCATTGATTTCGCGGGACTCCGGAGGGCTCGGGTCGATGTCCGTACTTGGGGGCCTTGGTCCTTCACTGAGGGGGTAAGGGGTTGGCTTCCTCTTTCGTCAAGGGTAGTTGTTTGTGAATTTGATCTCAGTTTGATGATATGGGCAGAAATCCACCTAACAGTACAAGTAGTGTAGCATGCTGTGTTGGCGTTCCTCGGGTGGTATTTTTCGCAGAGTACACTTGTTGCCCCAATCATTTCCTGCAGTCATTGAACAAGGGCTGTCAGAGGGTACAGGAGCCTCATTAGGGTACTCAGTGTATCAGTAAGGAGGAGAGGTAGGGCAGATATAACTTTCAGATTCCATCGTGTCGATTCTTGCTCGTAGACTGTGTGATCCAAGATGTCATTTGCTTCCTTTGTATGATCATGGACATAGAGTGGATTCAAGTCTGATCCTCCCTCATATATCTGGGAAAGGGCATTAGCTAAATAGTTCGTACTTCCTGGTGTGTAGACTATCTTCGTGTCGTATTTTCCCAAGGCACTTAGCCATCTAACTTGCTTGCTGCTCGGGTTCTTTACTGTCCATAGATGTGTTAAGGGTTGGTGGTCTGTAACTATTGTAAAGGAATTTCCCATTAGTATATTGTGGAACCGATTAAGCGCTTCCACTATCGCTAAGGCCTCTTTATCGGTAGTTCCATAGTTCATCTATGCGTTCGTGCACTTCCTGCTGTGTAATGCAGCTGGTCGAGCCATCCCATATGTGGGTCCCTGTCCCATCCATGCTCCAATTCCTAAATCTGAGGCATCCGTAATTAGCTAAATTGGTTCCTTGCTTCATACGTCTATTGGTCGCATGACTTTGTAGTCGATGATTCGCTTTTTTACCATCTCGAATGCAGTCTGATGGGTGGTTGTCCATATCAATTCCATATTTCCCATCAGATCTGTTAGTGGTGCCGTCAAGGTAGCATGGTGTGGGAGGAACTGTGCCACATAGTTCACTGTTCCCAGAAATCGTTGCAATTCCTTCTTGTTACGAGGTGCTTCCCAGCCTGCAATGCTTGATATTTTCTGGGGAGAGGCATGGATCCCCCTGTTATCCACTATGTATCCTAGTACTTCCTGCTTCTCTGCGAATAGTACAGATTTCTTCTTGCTTGCATAGAATTTTGCCTTTCTGAGTGGATCACATACCTGGCGTATGTGTTTCTCATGTTCTTCTGACGTCTCTGAGAATATGAGAATAACATCAATGTATACCCATACAAAATGATGTAGAAATTCACTTAGAAGGTCTTCCATTATCTGCATAAAGGTTACAGGTGTGTTCATGTCTCCTTGTAGCATTACTTTGCTGATAAATCCTCCAAAGGGGGTTTTAAATGAATTGAGCTTAACGCTGTCTTTGTCTACTTGTGTTTGGAAGTATGTGTTACTTAGATCAATCTTACTCCTGAATTTCGCTTGTCCTATTCGGTTAACGATCCGCAGTTAGTTTGGAATCGATGGACTATCCATGATCATGTTGTCGTTTCGGATTTCTAGGTCTACCAGGAGGCGGATTCTTCCATCTGACTTGGGTTGTACAAATATAGGTACCACTTCCGGAACTTCCTGTCATACGATAACCCCCACCCGTAATTTCTCGTTTATCTAGTTCATGAGTTTCTCCTTGTAGGCTTGTGGGATCGAGTATGTTGGTTGGTTTTGTAGGTCCGTTGGATCCTTTAGCTGAACGTGGTGGCTAATCTTACGTACAGGGGGTAGCGTGTCAGGGACCTTGTCCGGGAATACATCCTTGTATTCTTCCAACAATGTTGATATTGTGGTGTTTGACACAGCGGCTCAGAATTCCCCGCTTGTTGGTTTGCATAGCACGCACAGTTTGTCATCCGGAAATTCCACTGCTGTATCCCCACACCTGATAAGAGCATTATGTCTTTTTAGGAAAGGCATTCCTATGAGGGCGTCATATTTCGCGAGATTTCCTACCAACATCTCCTGATTTGTACATTTCTTTTTTCCGCTTCCCACTGTCAGACCACACCTTTTGTGACTTGGGGAGCGGGAGCCTTTCATTACCATATTGACTGTAGTTGGTTGGGGTAGAGGCTCCGTAGAGATGTCATGGGTAGAGATAAAGGTGGCGCTAACTATGTCGCAGCCGATTGTTCCCATGTCGAATAGTACCTTTACTGAGTAGCCTTTCATGTAAATCATTCCTTCAAGAGCGTCACAGGGCCTGATTGCCAGCATTGGTTGCATTCGGAGGCTTTCCATTTCCACCGAGTTAATTTCCACTTCGTCATATTTGGTTGCTTCCTTGTGCTTAGTACTCGTTCCTTGCCTAGTTGCTTTTCTTTTTCCCTTTTTGCCATAGCAGTCCTTTGCATAGTGCCCGTTTTTCCCGCATTCGAAACTTGTGACTTCATCACGTCATTTCTGCTTCTTATCTTTCTTGTCTTTCGCATCCTTGTAGTATAGTTTATTCTTTTTTGCACTGTCCCACGTTGATGATCCTTTGCTGTTCTTCGGTTGCGGTATGTAGGTTCGTTCAACTCCTGTTTCATACAGGATAGCGTCCTTTCATTCGGCCCACTTGACTATCTTGTCAAAGGAGTCTCCTTCATCATCCATAGGTTCCACCTCCTAGTGCAGTCTGGGGTGCATTGCTTCATACAGTCTTTGTCGCAACGTGTACTGAGATACCATCCCGGTAGGCAACTGTCCATGATACATTAAGAGATCCATCGCGACCAAGGCTATTCTTTCTGTTTTGCCATTTCATACTTGCTGGATTTCTTTGAACCTTTTGTATAGTTCTTTCGTGTTTCACGAGGATTGGAATCTCTCTCTTAGGTATTTTATCAGGGTCGTTCCTCAGATGTTTTCCCTACTCTCATAGTGGTTCATTGCTTGGTGGTATGCTTCCTCTGCCTTTCCGGTACAGAAGCTTCCAAAGTACGCTCCGCTTCCTTCTTTGGTTTTTTCCACTCCCTGCCAGGCCAGGTATTGAGAAGTGGTTGTTACCTATCGGTAAAAAGCTTCAGGTTTTAAATCGTCCTGCTCACCTGAGAGCGAGGGTGGCAGTGGAAGTTTGATTTTAGGTCCTGTTTGTCCGACCCCTGGACCGGGCGGCCCGGCAGATTCAACTTCGGACATATTGTACTTGGACTCTTCATTACTGGAGTTGTCATCGGACGAGCTTTCCGGAGAGTCGTTGGGGGATTCGTCTGGTGGCTGCTTTACTAGCACGTGATCTGATGCTTCTTCGTCGTTTTCTTCCTTCTTAGGTGTCCCGACAGGTATGCTCTCTTTCTTTAGTGCTTGCACCGGTGCCTTTCCTTTACTGGGGCAGGGGGGATATAGCCCTGGAAGGCTGGTTGGTGCCTTTACTAATTCGTCAGTCGATTCGCTAAAGGTCTGCTTGGCCAAGTCTCGCGCTAGTTGTCTTTCTGCTTCGTCAATTGTGAAGTCGCTCTTGGGCCCTTTGGGTTTCTTTGGTCGCCTTTTCTCGGTAAGGCCTTGTGGTGGGACCTGCTTCCCACTTCGCGTCTCCCGCAACTGAATTTTGTCGTATTGGCGGAGCCATTCCTTCCTTGGTTCTGCCACTCCCTACTGCTAGCTTTGTTGTTGGACGCTTCGCAGGTTGATCAGACCACGTCCTGGCAGGTTTCTAACCACTTGCTGAGGTTAAAAAAATGTAACCTGTTCAGGCTTGGCCCTAGTCACGTAGCGCTACAATAGGAGCAGAGGGCTTCTTGATCAACAAGAAGCGAGCACTGCTAACTAAAGGAGGCTTTGAACGGGGTGTAATAGAAGATCAGAGAAGTAACCGTTCAACGAAGTATATTAAGAATACTGTCTGTCAAAGTCTGCTGTTTCCATTGCGGGAATTAGCGGTCTTTAAATACAGCATATCGCTTATCTCCAGTATGAGCCATATTCCAAAACAATGTGTATATCAACCGATAGCACACGAAACAATACAAGTATGAAACGATACTATAAAACGAAATACAAAACAATGGGTGTATCAACCGATAGCACACGAAACAATACTAGTATCAAACGATACTGTGAAACCAAATATACAACAATATGTGCATCAACCGATAGCACACGAAACACTACTAGTATCAAACGATACTCTGAAACCAAACATAAAACAACCTAGTACCCGTACCGGTTACAAGACTATAGACGAGTTCTACTACTTCTGTCCAAATAAGCCAGGCCCCCTTCCTGAGTAATGGTCAGTCACCTTAGGGGACTTCAGTGCAAGAGAGCCGAGCTAGTGCCATGGCCACCTGACCAGGGTATGACTGCATTGAGTCTTGGTTTCATATCTAAAAGTGCAGGTTTGGATGGTTGCCTCATGATGGAAAGGGTTGCTTAGATAACTTTTGGTCTAACTGAACCTTATGGGGACTGATGGAAGATTGCAGCTGCATCTAACAAAGCGTTAGGGGTGTTGGAATTTGTCAACAGAGGGTTTTTCTTTGTTATATAAAGAGGTGTGCTCCTTTGAATTTTACTTTCTGTACATAACCTGGTTATTTTCTGCCTACACCTGTACTTAGGAATTACAACTTTGTTTCTTCTTTGTGTCACCAGAACCCATGAACCCTGACCCTGGCTGCCAGGATCCTCTTCCTGACCCCCTCAATCCTTGATACAAATATGTCTTGTTTATACACCTGTGCCGATCTCTTGTCCTGCCTACAGTGGTGTGCCTTGGACCATCTGCTCTTAACCTCACACTGATCCTGCCTGTTATATTCTTCCAGATACAAATATTCCAACTTCCTGACTAGAGGGTTTATTTCCAGCACAACCCTCTCCCCTCTCACCTACCTTTAAGCCAACCAATTAAGCTTTGAATGTTGTATTTATCTAATCAGCATAGGCGTCCAGGTTGTGATATTGTTTATCTAAATCTTGGAGTATGATTTCATCATTATACTATTGAACATGGAACATTTGTCTCAAGAGCTACCTCTGACTGTACTAGTCTAATCTCTATAGAGTAATTACTCTAGTTCTCATAGGTGTTGTCCATTCACCCATTGCAGGCTGCTATGGTGGGGTATTCAATTTTTTTTTATTGCAATGCTAGGTGGTTGCGATAGTGAAAAATTTGCGTGTTGCTGCTTGTCATTTTTGGCGCCAGTCTCGTACAGTACAGTACTGTACCCGAGTGCAAGTATAATACCGATGCGATATAATATGTACTCTTGAATCCTGCACCGTGCGTTGATAGACTGGTGGTGCTAGGACCGGTATATGGTATTACCATCATAGTATTATCAAAGACGATTATTCCCGCCGTTCTCGGAGCTTTCAATATCAAGTTTAACTCTGCCGTTCCGAGAGGGCGGTATCGTAGCGGGACGCATTATTGACCGTCCCTTCGAATAGGATATCGATTGCAGGGTTTACTCTTTCCGCAATGTTCGTTCCGGATCCGGTCCAATGTTACTACTATAGATCCCTTTGCACATACCGGTATGCCTTAAGGCGAGTTTTTTCTTTTTTCCTTTCCCTTTCACAATGTCATGCGTTATATGTAGGTTCCGTGGCCCTTGACACACCCTGAAGCGAGCTCCCCATATGCTTCTAGGTGCTCCGTTTGTATCACACCTTAAGACTGACAACTCGATCACCCTCTTTATTCGATCGTGTTTGGTGCGGCACGCAGAGCCAGCCAATTATCCTACGGATGGTGTATCATACTCGAGTAGACTATCACCAGCAACCTTAGGGCGAGCGTCGGGTCCGCTTACTTGGACTGGTTTGTACCATCTGGCTCGGACACAGTGCCATACGGTGGACTGCCCCCTTCCACTCCATTGCTACTGCGGCGGTGAATGGAGTTGAGGCCAGTGACTGGAGGCTCTAAACCCCACCCTCTCATACCGGTATGATACAATCACTGCACAATACCGGTAGGGCACGGTAGGCATAGGCTTTCGACCCCAGAAACCTCCATATCTATCATATCATACCATGGAACACGCACCAGGAGGGCATGGGCTAACCTCACAGGTATCATAATTATGATACCGAGTATGGGTACTGCACCGGTACCGGCGTTGCCGGTGTTTATTGCTGCCTTACCGCACATGTCATACAAGTCCCTGATACCAACATCCTATTGACCTCTGGCAGGCGCGGTACCGGTATGATACTCGCAATTCTATTGTGACCCAATGATATTACGCACCCTCTCCTCCTCCCTAAAAATCCCAAGCGACAACTGCGATATGCTGCGGGCCCTTCCACCGCACACCACACCTTACCCCGATCACCGATCCGAGAGTTATCATACTTGTATACGCTGTACTCGGGTGTAAGGGTATTTGGGGACCGGTAACACAAGCACTGTTCTGGCGTGTTGCCGGAGAAAGTGCTCACAAATGCTTGTGTTACCGGTCCCGACTTTTTGCCACCACCAAAGAAATCTCACAAGGCATCACTCGAATTCCCTAATCTGGTTTAGTTCTCACACAATTTCACACCTCCTGATGGAGGTGGTCCCGACTTTTATCAACCCTCTAGTACAGTATCATACTATGCTGTACGAGTACTGTACCACTTGGACCCCAAAACATCAAACCTCATCAAATCAGCCCCCCCGAGTTCTGACCCTCTAATCCCGCCTCACAATCCCTTGGAAGCCTCGCGGGCCCCAGCTGTCAAGTGCTTTGGTAAGCGGCATGCTAGTGATGCCTGTCTGTTGGGCTCGGATCAAGATCAAAACTTAAGTTAATGCGGGTGCGAGTTTGCTCTTAACGATAACTACACCCTCGATTAAGACCTCCGAGGCCCTCGAGACAAGCGCCCCACCGGTAGACCAACTCACCGGTATCGCAAGTGGTTGCCACACGTCGCCTGCTCCGAGCGTATTTACCGGTACTCGGACGGTCGCCCTTTTTCTTTTCTTTCCTCCGTCGTCAAATAAGTTACCGGTGCCAAGTGGGAGGGAGCTACGCTATCGTACCATCTCGTACGGCAGCCCGCCTATCAGCTATCCCTCGCTGTTTTTCTCCACAACTCTAACGTGGTCCTGCATTTTACTGGTCCCGTACCGCACCATTGGTGAGATTCCCATCAATCGGCCCTACCGCACCGTACCCTCCCCCAAACCCGCTCGGTACTAACCATCCCAACCTCCGCAGCCCCCTCCATCTTCTCTCTCCATCTTCATTCCGGCCCCCCTACCTCATCCATTCCCAGGATTTTTCCATAATCGAACCCGTCTGGTGCTGCACCATCGCCGAAATTTGCCCGCCATTGCCTACAAATCTCCCGGAAGAGTCGCTGCGGTCCCCGATCCGATGAAGCGGCCCGTCGCATCGACGGCGAATATTGAGTCTGAGAACCACCTCGTCTCACGGCTGCGAAATGCTCCCCAAAACGAAGGATATAGATATACGGGCGAGGCTCGGCTTTTGCTGTTGAGAGACCTGTTTGGAGCCCTTGCTTGTAACAAACGAGAATATCTCAATTACTTTTTTCCCAATGGACCGCCGCAAGGAACCTCTCCGGCGGATTGGAATTTGTCGTTAGCTCAGGGTGCGTCTGACGGAGTAGAGTACAGTGCAATAGCGAGGGGGAAGCCATGTGGACATATATTCAAGTCCGGAGAAGCGTCGTATCGGTGCAAGTAAGTCATGAACACCACTGAGTTCCTTCTTCCCCAGCTAACGCAGGCTTAAAATCAGAACTTGCTCGCTCGATGACACCTGCGTGCTCTGCGGGAGATGCTTTGAGGCTTCCGACCATGCGGGTCACACCGTTTACGTCGTTATCTCAACTGGTAGCAGTGGTTGCTGTGATTGTGGAGATCCCGAGGCATGGAAAATTCCCGTCAAATGTTTCATTCACACTCCCCTACCTCACGGTCCTTCTTCACCCATGGACTCTGAAGCCTCCCCCCAAGAATTACCACCCGACCTTGTCGTAGGTATCCGAAGCACTATTGCAAGAGCGATAGACTACCTATGTGATGTCATATCCTGTTCACCAGAGCAGCTACGGCTCCCAAAGACCGAAGAAGCCATCAGGAGTGATGAGGAGTCATCCAGGTTGACTTCTAGATACTTCTCAGAAGAATTGGCTACAGATCGTGCCGAATACGCGCTGGTTATATGGAATGACGAGAAGCATACCATCGACGAGGTTGAGGATCAGGTTGCACGAGCATGCAAAAAAACCAAGAGGTTCGGCAAAGAGCGTGCACAGGAAACCCATTTTGTCGGACGAAGTATCGTTGCCTATAATCATTCTCTTCCGGATCTTATGCGGATATCGAGCATTATTGAGCAAATAAAAATCACTGTAACTATCAGGTCTGCGAGGGACACCTTCCGAGAGCAAATGTGTGGTACGATAATAGAGTGGCTCGGAGACATCGCTGGTTGCAGCGTAGGGGGGCATAACGACATACTTCGGACAACCATATGCGAAGAACTTCTTGGGGTATGGAGAGTTGGCTCGGAGGCCTCAAATACAGAGGTTGGTAAGAAAGGGATTGATGATCATGCGGTAGAAGAAGACGACAGTGCTCTGATCGGAAGTAGGCGGGTGGTTGTGCCCATTGAAGTAGTGACTGGCGCGGGAACTGATGGCGATGTGGATATGGATGAAGGAGATATCGAGGATCAAACCGCGGAGGATGTTGAGCATGACGAAGACGATGGTGGCGGAGGAGCTGATGACGATGTTGACATGGTGGGCAGCGTGTTGGCCCAACTCGGCGGTCGTATCATAGGCGCAATCGGAATGGGCCCTCCAAATCAAACTGGCAGAGCGCATGCAAACGCACAAACAATGACAGTTCAAGCTGAAACTGCTATTGGGCAGAACCGGGAAGCCAGTGACAATGCGCCGGCGTACAACGAAGAGGAAATGCCCGATGTGCCGCCGATACCCCGTACCCCAGGATCCCAGCACTCCCGCAGGCCGGGGGCACCTGTGCCTAAACATTGGTTGGAAAAACCGGCCGGGTATGCCAACAAACATCCTGTGCCTCCTCACGAAGACCTACGTCAAAGGGTCCGACTGGACTGGCTCATCCTTTTTGACCTGAGGCTTTGGAAAAAGGCCAGGATTGATCTACGGGATCTTTACATCAGCACTGTGGTCGCCATTCCCGAGTTTAAGCGAATTCTAGGTTTACGGTTCTCCGGTCTATATACCGTCCTAAGCCAACTGTACCTTGTGCCCGACCGAGAGCCTGAACACTCTATTATCAATCTTTCCTTGCAAATTCTGACAACACCCTCCATAACCGCCGAGGTCGTTAAGCGTGGGAACTTCTTGACAAATCAGTTGGCCATCCTGTATACCTTTCTCACCACCCGCCAGGTGGGCCATCCCCATGAAGTCAACCAAGAGGGAACCCTTGCCTTTGATACAGGATCCCTCACCAATCGGAGAATGTTTCATTTCTTCCAGGATATGCGATATTTGTTCGCATCCGATTATGTCCAGGATAGATTACGGCATGAGGAAAGATATATGCTCCAATTTCTAGACTTGGTAACCCTTCACCAAGGCATTTGCCCCAACACCCGCGCGGTGGGTGAGCATGTAGAGTATGAAGCCGAGGCATGGATTAGTGCATCCTTGATTACGCGAGAAATCAATAGGTTGGTTAGGCAGTTCTCGGAAGCGTACCGATGGACGGAAGACCCTCACGACAATAGCCTTCAGCGCACTATATCTACGGTTGCGAGATATGCCGCGACCAACTCCTTGGGTTGGCAACGTGATCGGTTCAATCAAGCCGAGATTAAATCTCGCGCCGAGCTCAAACAAACCACCGGCTTTCAGTTTGATACAGACCGCTGGGGAAACCAACACCATTACAAAATCGTCAAGTTCGCTGTCGATAAGCAACCGATCAGCTTTCACCACGCTCTGCATTACACACTGTCCTGGCTCATAGAAGCAGCGAAAAACATGGATGTGCGTCAGTTACAGAAACTCCTTATGCCCGACTGGGAACAGATCAAACGGGCATCGGATCCGGAAACGCCGGAATACGAGCCTGAGGATATTGCAATCGTCATGTTCGATTTTCCCCTGAGGGTTTGCGTGTGGTTGGCTCAAATGAAGGCAGGGATGTGGGTCCGCAACGGATTCAGCCTCCGACATCAGATGCAAACCTACAAGAGTGTTTCCCAGCGAGAGATGGCGCATAGTAGAGATGTCTTTTTATTACAGACAGCCCTGGTCACCATCAACCCCAGCAGGATGCTCGTGACAATGATCGATCGCTTCAACCTCAACCATTGGGTAGAAGGGAACTTTGGCATCCCACAGGGCTATGAGGACTCGCAAGTATTGGACCTTGCAGAAGACCTTTTGCACCTGTTGATTGTGATACTTAGCGATCGCCTCCCGCTTGTTCCAATGCAGGAAGAACCCGATCTTGCGTTGTTGAAATTAAAGAGAGAAATTGTTCATATTCTATGCTTTAAGCCGATTCAATTCTCGGACCTCACGACACGCCTTCCGGAGAGATTACAAGAGCTTGACAAGTTCCAAGATGTCCTTGAAGAAATGACTATCTTCCGGCCCCCAGACGGCCTTTCTGATTCCGGCACGTTTGAACTTAAAGAGGAGTACCACGATGAAGTGGATCCATACATCCTGCAATTTTCAAAGAACCAACGCGAGGAAATGGAAAACAGCTGCTGTGCGAGGATTGCAAAAAGAACCGGGCGTCTAGTTTCTGAGGTAGCATTCGAGCCAAAATTACGAGAAATCAAGACTGGTGTATTCTCTGATATTGCCGCTTTCACTAGAACACCAGTTTTTGCACAAATAATTTACTACTCCCTAGCATACGGTCATCAATTCAAGAGTTACACGCCTTCGATACAGGAGAGTAGAGTCGAGACATTTCTGCAACTTTGTCTTCATCTTTGCCAGCTGGCTGTCGCCGAGGACAAAACCACCGAGGGCCAGGAATCAAATAATTCGTTTATCCTCCACGCACTCGAGAAGAAGGCCAAGGGTGGATTTGCGATGCTCAATCTGCCGCCTGTCGAAATTGAGGCTAGCGAAATCGGCAATCGAACCATCGCCACTGTGCTCCACCGATTGTCTGGTATAGAGGCCTTCAAAGCTTGCCGGCCCAAGATCGACAACATTCTCCGGCGGATGCGACAAAAGAAGCCGGTGGCATTTGAAGCAGCCGCAGTATGGGCGCACGAGATCGCAGAGAGGATGGATACCGAGGCTGAACAAAACACCAAAGACGCTGAAGCCGAGAGAAAGCAACTAGCGAGGGAACGACAAGCAAAGATAATGGCACAGATGAAGCAACAGCAGCAAAGCTTCTTGAACTCCGCTGGGTTTGACTTTGGAGATGAGGAATTCACCGATAGTGAAAATGAGGAGAAAGAGTATGAGGAGAAGAAATGGTGGAAATATCCTGCCGGGACATGCTTGTTATGTCAAGAAGATATGACTGACTCAAGGCTTTATGGAGCGTTGGCCCTGATATCGGATAGCAATATCCCAAGGCAAACCCCAATTAATGACCCGAACTACATTTATGAGGTCCTCACTTTACCCAACAGCCTTGACCGCCCGGCCGACGAAATTCGGCCTTACGGGGTTGCGAGTATGAATCTCGATTCTATCCGTAAACTTGCTGCAGACGGAACCGAGTTTGTTGTTAAGCGTCAAGGTTTGGGCCAAGGATTCCCCCCAGAATCTGTCACGAGGGGGCCTGTTGCCACTGGGTGCAGCCATGTAATGCATTTCAGTTGCTTCGAACATTATTACGAATCCACGAGACGCCGTCATCCCCAGCAAATAGCCCGTGACCATCCCGAGCGATTAGAGCTTAAGGAATTCGTCTGTCCCCTTTGCAAGGCTTTGGGAAATGCTTTTCTGCCCATTGTCTGGAGGGCTAAAGAGGAGACTACAACCGGGGTACTAAAACCACCAGTCAAATTCGAACAATGGGTAGGAGAAAAGCTCGGCTCGATGGCAAAACTTAAGAAGGCCATTGAGAGCGATGGGCTGGATAGGTACAATGTTTTGATGTGTCAGGAGATGTTTTATTCCTATGGCTCTAGCAACATGATCGCCCCAATAGGGAATAAGCTCTCCCAACTCTCAACAATGCATGTCGAGCCGAGATTTCCTGAGCTTGGGTCTTCCAGAACAGCTCCCACCTTAAGCTTCGGGGTTAATGAAGCCGCTCCAAGACCCGGCGCAATTATTCCTCAGCCGGTTCAAACCGAGTTAGACGAATTACACAAGATCTACCGCCGCCTGAGAGATACCCTTATCAGCAACAAGATTCACACCAGATATCCCTCCCCCGAGGCACGCCTAGCCACACCCCCAGCGCAACATAACCTGACCCATTGCGATTCGATGGCTAAAGTCTTTGGCTTTACCATCTCAGCGGTCGAGATTGCCCAACGGGGTGTGGGATCTGAACCCGGAATGACCCTACTCGATCGGATCTCACAACAAGTTTTGACACACTTGAGAATCCTATCTGAAACTATATCCTCCTATATTGCCATCGGGGGATTACAAAACAGCGAGAAAAACAAGACAATCTTTGAGTTCAAGGACATGCAGCGACAACAAATCCAGCGATTGTTGATTGGTCACCCCGAGGTATACGATGACTTGGCCCGCACGCGGTTGAGGTCGAATGAGAACCCCCTGTTCTTGGACGATATATTTGTATTTTTGGCAGAGTGCTCTATGTGCCTTGCCCCCGGACTGGGTCTTGATATCATACATCTTGTTCGGTTGTGTTACATGGCCGAAATTGCCAAGATAGTGCATAAGCTTTCCAGAGTCGATTGGTTCAATAACCTGTTGGCGTGGAGACAATCCGGAAGAGCTAAAGATGTGCAAGACTCTATGAATTTCACAGAACAGCAACTCGACACGTTCCGTCAGTTTACAAAGTTCGTTCGCCAAAGCAGCAGACTAGCATCCGACACAGACAATCTCCCTCTCGAGAGCGTTGCAATCATGCGCGCATTAGTCAAAAAGTACGCAACAACGTTCCTGCGTAAATCTGCCATCCTGCTGCATGTCCAATACGGAATCGTTTTTCCAAACACAGGTTTTGGGAATATCGATGATCCCGAGGCAGACCGTCTTTCCGAGGTGTTAGGACTCCCGAGCTTTGATGAGATGCTTTCCTCCTGCCTCATGCCCACCGCCGACGGCGAGTATTTGCGTTCCATGATATCGGCATGGTGTGCACATGCAGGCGCAAACGTTAAGAGTATCAACCTATCACATCCTGCGATTTTCGAGCTTGTCGGGTTGCCTCTCCATTACGAGACACTGATTGACGAAGCCATGAAGAGAAAATGCCCAAAGAGCGGAAAAGACCTTTCTGATCCCAATGTTTGCCTATTCTGCGGCGAGATCATCTGTTCACAGGCCGTGTGTTGCACGGATAGGGGACGCGGAGGTTGTAATCAACATGTTGACAAGTAAGTGTTATTATTTTTTTACTGGCTGTTCGAACAGATACTCACTGCTTTTGCGTTAGATGCGGGATGGATATTGGGGTTTTCATAAATATCCGGAAAGGATGCGTGGTCTATTTACACAATGGACATGGCAGCTACGGACCGGCCCCATACCTTGACAAGTATGGAGAAGCGGACTGGGGATTAAGGTATTTATCTCCACAACCTTTTCTACGGCATTAGATCTAACATTCAACAGACGTAACCGACAATTATTCCTCAACCAGCGAAGATACGATGCTCTCATGCGCAACACCTGGCTACAACACGGCGTGCCATCGGTCATATCCAGGAAATTAGAAGCGGACATCAACAGTGGTGGCTGGGAAACCCTATGAAGAGCCGACCCACTGCTTCCACTCTGTGTTCGCCTCCAGATGCCTTGTTCTCTTTTTCTTTCGTTCTCTCTTTTTTTTTCCCCTTTCCTTGTTAGGTTCACCTTGTCTTTCTGGATTGCGGTGTACAGGAGGTTTTTCTGGTTGGCCAAAATTGTCTTTTCCCATCATTAGATGTATTTTTTCCTCAGGTCCGGAGTAGTCTAGGATGCCACGCTTTATTCTTCCCCTCTTTCCCTTCCTTTTCGCAGTGACTTTATCTTTCCTATAACGCTTACAGTCCGTCAGGATGTGTCACTCGTCTGTAAGCTAGGGGGAATACAAATCTCATGCACGTCCTGACTCCTTGGTTTCTTTATCCTTTTCTCGGACAGGCCGGTGAGGGAGTTTGCCCGACATTCAATGTGCCGAGCGGGCATTGCGATGTATGGTACCGTAGACTGAACCATCAGACCCCCTAGCCATAAAAATAACTAGTGGAATTTTGTTAGCCACTAATGAAATCCTCCTGGAGAAGAGAAAAAAGAAAAGAAAAAGAAGCTTGGTGCAACCGGATCGTGCAGGGCTGAGATCTGCTCGTGCGGTACCTTACATCGGACTCGCTTGTCGGAACCCCGTTCGTGGCACTCTTCCTGGATGGACCCAGGAAAAGCTCCTTGCGGGGGGGGGGGGGCTTTTTCGCTTGTGGCCGGTGCCTGCGCAAAGTACCATACGGGCGCCTTGGTGGGGCGCTTTGAAGCTTTGCACGATCGTCACCATAACCGGAGTCCCTAAAACTTGGGTGCGAAAGGTTATCTATCCAAAATTACTTGATGGATTCTTCATAAGGAAATCCCCAGGGTGATGTCTAATCTTAGGACTCCCTACCCTTTGAGCTATCATCACCGAAATAATCTCCGCCACATGTCACGGATTCTGCGATGTACTGTACTCGAGCACTAGTACAGTACCGT
The DNA here is from genome assembly GCA_003182015.1 of Tuber magnatum. Classification (NCBI taxonomy): domain Eukaryota; kingdom Fungi; phylum Ascomycota; class Pezizomycetes; order Pezizales; family Tuberaceae; genus Tuber; species Tuber magnatum. The sequence goes on from PYWC01000051.1 coordinate 646,653, forward strand.
ACACGTACAAGATATAATAAACTGGAACTCGAGATCTGAGGTGTTTATACCGACCAAGCAGTTCAGAGAACGGGTACCTTACAGTAAATACATGTTACAACTAGACTCCCCAAAGTAAGGTCCCCTCTGTCCCCCAACCGATTGACATTTGTGTGTGTGTGTGTGGGGGGGGGATCTTACCCAGAGCTAAGCATAAACGAATTACAGTAGATTGAAGCATGAAAACTTGTTCATTCCGCTCCAGCATATCTATCATATTCCGTAACTTTATTCCGACAATGGAGCTGTCAAAGCCTTAGCCTCTTGTTGGGTCAGCAGCTTTCTCTCCATAAGAGAGAAGAACCCTACCTTGACCTCTTGTCCGTGTGTCCGCACGACAGATAATCTCACTCGCCGCCATTCGACTCTATAATTCTCACTTTCTCGGTGAAATCGGCCTCCCGGTGATTTTCCGTATCATACTCGTGCAAACCGGGATGGGGTTCTTTCGTATCCCGGAAGTATGATAAGATCACGGGGTATACCTGTAGTATGATAGGGCGCGGAGTGTTGGGTCCGCCGGTTGGTGAGAGATGCGGCCAGTCGCTCCCCTAGACAGCCGGCCATAGTTACTGTATCATACCCATGAGAGACTCCGGGTGGGTCATGCCTTACTCGAGGGATTACTGTATCATACCGTCCATCTGACAAAACCCTTTACAAGTATAGCGGGGCGCTATATGATAACGGAGGTTCCAGCTGCAGCACCTGCTGTCAGTCACCCCTGACAACCCCTGACCTATCATCATCATCCTCACCGTTTCGACCCTTCATATCCCCGCTCACCCTCCCCGCATCTCCGCCTCCTTTTCAACGCCGGTATCGCCTTCAACCCCTTCCGGAATATTGGGTGATCCACGCCCTTACATACCGCTTCCGCTTGAGCATTCTTATCCACTCGTCCCAGGCCATAAGTACCCGGAAAAACGGGTATTGAAAGAATATATTATGGTAAAATATCTGGTGCGTATATGAGCGCCCATACAAATTATACTAACCCCCCCCCCCAATTTTCGGGTACAAGTTTCTATGGCCTGGGAGAAGTGTCGTTCGTCGCGTCAGCTTATTTCATCATTGGTGTTCTCACCGTACTTTATTCGAGACTCTAGCCTATCATATCAATCGATCACGTTTTTATTTTCTTTTTCCCCTTCTCCTTCATCTCATTTCGTGGGGATTCCGGGGCTCGACTCTACTGTACCCCAGGAGGTGTCTTCTGTACATACTGATTGAAAAAGACAACGTTTTACCCTACCCCCTTCAACCCCTCCAACCCCCTAGCCATACAAGACCATGTCCGGAAGCACCACGTCCATACCATCGCCCCGCTCGACTACTACAAAGACTCCTACAAACCAAGATTCTCCAAATGTCTCGCCTCGTACGCTACCGATGACTCCTCAGTCCCCTGCCTTCACCTTCACGACCGGGGAATTGGGATACGCGTCTTCCGATGCTTCGTCCAGTTCTTCCGCTAGATCCTCACTTGGTCGGACGGATCTGGGGGGGGCACGAAAACGCGGGTTCATGCGACCCCAAGGGACTGAGTTCTCGACCTCGGCGCGGTCCAGGGAAAGTGTGATGGCGTTAGGGAGTATTGCACATCTTCAGTACTTTTTTGCAAAGACTGGATTGTTGGATGGGAAAGGGGCGTAAGTCTCGCACCACGACTCTTATATAGTTAGAGCTTCTCTGACCGTATATGCAGCGGACTACAGACGAAGAAGAGCTCGAACAACTTGACGGTGGACACAACAGCAGCCCATGGGATCCCCCAGGACTCGACTTATTCCTCACTTCGATCGTCACCTGAACCTCTCATGCCCATGGAAGCCGACTTCTTCTCCGAATCGCCCTCTGAACTCGATGATTTCCCCTTTGATGAGTCGGTCATGCTACCGCCCACCACCTCCACGTACAATCCTCAGACAAAACATATCCCTCCAACCCCAAATCCTCAGGTCCTCAGGGAGCAATTGCGGGGCGCCTTGGCGGTGACGAAAAGTGCGTGGTTGCAGAGCTTTGCAATTCCGGGTGGGCCAGCGCACAAGGGGAAGGCGGAGGGCGAAGAGGACTTGGCCCCGTTACCGCCCGGGCTCAGCGAACTTCATGGGAATGAACTGGTGGAATTAGCAACTTCTGCCATTCGGGCGGCAAAGGCGTACTACTACACCACCGATACATCACTCTTGTCCACACGGGATGACAAGTCGTTGAGGGAGGGATTCCTGACAATTCTAGACGTACTCAAGAGACTGGCGCAGAGGAAATTCGACGGCGGCGTGAAGCCCGAGGAGCGAGACGCCATAGTCAAGTGGATCGAGAGCGTGGAGCTATCACTAGTAGCTGAGGAGAATGCAATAGCAGACATGCGGAAGAAAGGCAGAGAATGGCTGGAAGGCAGCTGGGAAGGTCGGGAAATGGGTTTGCTCCCTAGTCGCCCTAAACCTTCTCAATCCCTAAACCCGAGCCTAACATGCTAACTAAGCTGCTAGCAGACCGTTACCACCTGTTCCTAACCTACTTCGACCCCTCCCCAGACCCCCTCCCCCCACCTGTTCCCACCGAACCTGCAACCCCGCTTCCAACGCCCTTCCTCTTATCCCTCCGCTCGGGCCTTCGCCTGATCCTAATCCACAACGCTGTCGTCCGTCGCTCCAAGAGGCCCTTTGGCCAGATCCCGAATTACCATAAAGAATTCAGCAAGCCCTACCGCTTAGCGGAGAACTTGCGCTTCTGGAAGAAGGCTGCGGAGATTCGGTGGGAGTTGAGGTTGAAGTTTGATGCCATGGGCGTGGTTAACGGGACCGAGGACGGGTGGCTGGATTTCCAGAGGGATATTGGGTACTGGTGCGAGAAGGTGCTTGAGGAGATTAGGACGGATTGGGAGGTTGGTGATGTCACGAGTGGGGAAGAAGAGAGGGAGGAAGCGCATGCTAGGCATACAAGGAGCGGGACGTTGGAAAGTTTGAACGTTGAGGTTGGGGGGTATATTTCGTAGAGAAGGAGAGAAGAGGCACTGGTTAGATGTGGCGGTATGAGAAACATTTGGACTCGGAGAATAAACATTCATTATTACACCCACATCGTTAGTAATTTTTTTTTTCTTTCTTTCTTGATCCACTTTGTTCACGTCGTCACAGTAACTTGCATGGATGGGTGCGGTAGGGAGTTTTTGTTATATGAACTTTTCTTTTCACTTTGTCCATTCATTCATATTCCTTCTTTTTGCCCATCTATATATCATATCATACGTCACCCGGTTAGAATGCTTACTTTGCTTCTATTTCCGCCTTGTACTCTTCGTTCATAATGCTAACATTATACCATTTACATTTATTTATTTATTCGTTTTATTTGTTTCAATCAGCGTAGTCTTGTATTGTACTCGAGTATTGTACCGGTAGGTTGTAATTTTATATAGCCAGTCGGGCCACCAGCCGAGGCGCAGCGCGCATGCGCGTGATGCATGGCAATCCCTTAATCTGTGTGCAGATTTCGCAGCTTTTTAGCGTTGTGCTGGTGTCAGGATCCACACCAACCTTACCGTATAAGGAGAAGATCAATCGAGGAATGGGTGTGAAGATCCCACTACAGTAAAAGAATATCATTGCTGTAAATTTTTTATGTAGAGTATCTGTCACGGTAGTTGGTGGCTAAGGTGTAACAGTGGGAAATAAGAACTCAGGATAAACAGAAGAAAATATGGAATTTGAAAATACCTTTCAAGTTCATAACTATATACCTATTCTTACAAATTCAAAAACAATACAGTTTACTCTCAGCGGTAATGCTAACACATTTGGACCAACTAAAAGATTAATACCTCTCAGCACCGAGTCCAATAATGAGAGTATAGAGAAAGCGCTAGAAGTGCTTGAGAGAGCTAGTCATACAGAAGAACAGGCCGATCATGAGAGGAAGGATAACAAAGGAACTAGAAGGAGTAGTAGGAGTGGTCAAAGACTTGGTAATAGTGGTAATGAGAGTAACGATAATGAAAAGGAAGGAGAAGATGGTATGTTTGAAGAAGGCCAAGGTGTACGGAGCTAACAAGTTAGAGCTACCTTAAATATTGATCCAAATACTCTACCACAGCCTCTAGATTTTGTATTCTTCAAGTATATAGTGTAGCCCTGTAAGCAGATGCTTTACCTTCTGGTTACTATTTCTACTAATGGAAGTAGAGTATTGGATTTTTTTTTCAACTTGTTTTTTGACAACAAAGAGTTTAAAACCCTCACACAAAATACAAATACATATGCTTTGAATAAAGGTATATTGGACTCATATAGACAGATGGTATAATACTGCAGTACCAGAATTGTGTGTTTTCTGTCTCTTGTTCTGTATATGGATGTTTGGTAGTAACCCAGATATACAGACTACTAGGCAAAGACATATAAATAGCCTCAATATGCTATCAGGAAGTATATGTTACAGTTTTGATTTGAGTCAATAAAATAATACTTTCATGTTTTAAGGCCTTATGAATCTCTACTACAAGCAAAGTGATATCAAAAACTAGAACTCCTGTTAGGCAACCTCTCCTCCAAGTGCCAAAAGTTTATGACTCTAGCAAGTAATATTGCCGTTGATGAAATAATATTTCAGTTTACAGATTAGGTACTATAATAGCTGGTTACTCTCCTATTTCACTCTTGTTCATGGTTGGCAGAATCAAGTGGGATGCAATCTTTTTTTTTTTTTGGATGATAGTTTATGACTACATACAACTGGCATAGAGAATGATACAAAATTTTAAAATTTTAATAAATACTAATAAAATGAGCATTTTCAATAATAGAATCTAGTGAAATAGTAGATGTGTAATGGGTATAGGTAATAGGTTATTTTATGGTTGGTTTCACAGTATTGCTTAATACTTGTATTGTTTCGCATGCCACTGGTTGATACACACAATGTTTTAGGGTTGGTTTCACAGTATCGCTTGATACTTGTATTGTTTCGTATGCTATCGGTTGATACACACAATATTTTTTGTTTGGTTTCACAGTATCGTTTGATACTTGTATTGTTTCATGTGCTATCAGTTGATACACACAATGTTTGATATTTGGTTCCACAGTATCGTTTGATACTTGTATTGTTTCATGTGCTATCAGTTGATACACACAATGTTTTATGTTTCGTTTCACAGTATCATTTGATACTTGTATTGTTTCGTGTGCTATCAGTTGATACACACCAAGTTTTGGAATATCGCTCATACTGGAGATAAGTGATATGCTGTATTTAAAGACCGCTGATTTCTACGATGGAAGCAGCAGACTGCGACAGAGAGTATTTTTAATATACTAGGTTGAATGGTTACCTTTTGATCTCCCTTTACACCCTGTTTGAAGACTCCTTTAGCAAGCAGAGCTCACTTCTTGTTGATCAAGAAGCCATCTGCTCCTATCGTACCGCTATATTACTAGGGCCTGGCCCGAACACACTACAAGATGAATTAGAATTACTATTAGATTTATTATCAACTACCTGACTGCTACTATAACCTCCTAACACTTGTGGTGCTGGGTAGTTGTTCTTAGCCTATTCTGTAGTAGTGTTAATTTTGTAATAAAATTGAAGATATTATTTTTAATAATCAAATTGTACGTACAGTTGCAATCTCGAACTGACACATAGCTGTTCAAGGATATAGAGAGCTTGCAGCAAATCTGGAGGAGGTAGGAGTGATTCAAGATCATTGGAGGTAGGATTCTTTTTAGGATTGGGAATTGGAATCAAGAGCTCTGATGGAATTGTTCCACCTTGGATTGTAATATTTTAAACTTGTTTTTTGCATTCCTTCTCCAACTTGTGCACAGTAATTCCATGATGGTTCAGAGCAGCCTTTGCCTCATTTACCACAATTGGAATATTCTTCTTTGTTCTTTTCATACTAGCTACCTTCTCTCTTTCCTCCTTTTCCCTCTTGCTTGGACGAGCAGCCTCAACAGTACTCACTTTCCCCTTTTTGAATTACTCTGTGAGAGGTACTTTTATAGACAGCATCCTTCTAGTTTCTTTTCTGAACATTTTGATACATCCCCTCCTCAAGCTATACCTTAGCAAGAAGGATGTCAGTTCCTTCAGCCCATTGTATAAATTAACCCATAGATTTTGAACTAAACATAGCTGCTTTATCAACTCATTCTTGAATATTCTTTTGACTTTCAAAATAAGTTGAGGGCAAAGTGGAGAGTTGTAGTTCGCTATCTTTATCACCAGAAGTTTCAGGTAGATCTCTCTAGTGTCTAGCAACTGTACTGGACTTTGGATTATAATAGCACATCTTCTTCAAGGTCATCTCATAAGAAAGTAGAAACATGCCTGATTTCTTGAATGCATTTTTGATTGTGTGAGCCTGAAAGGTTGGACTGTGGATAGTATCCAAATCTCTGAAAAAGGAGGAAATAGTATATTCAATATCCAGTGAGTGTAATGCATTATTAATTGTCTTCTTATAGTAGTACTTTCAGGGATGATATACACTCATATTAAGAGGTTGAAGAACATGTACAAGGTGCGATGGAAATTCCAAAGTAATAATATGGTTCTTATAGTATTTGATGATAAACTCATTCTGATAGTGGATAGGGTGACCATCGAGAAGGAGAATTTTCCCATGCCTATTGGGACCTACTTTGACATGCTTGATGGAGTGATCAAGTCAATAGAGTGCTATTTTCTCATTTGTATATCCTGTAGGAGACACTACAATAACTTCTATACCTTTGAAGCTATCATGCACCCAATTTTCTATGATCTTTTCTCTAGGGTAAATAATAACTGAGGGAGGTGAAGCACTTCTATTAGCACAAATTGTCTCGATAATAGTAAGTAATTGATATTTCTTCGGTCTTCAGATATGCAACTACTTAATCTTTGTAGGAACAATCACAATCTCTCCTGCTGGATACCCAGTTTGTACTCCTGATTCATCCATATTATATATATGCTTTGCTCATTGAATTCCATTCTTATCTAAGGTCTGCTGATAGTTCTTAAAAAATCTATGTAAGTCTACCTCAGTATGTATTGTGATTCTGACTTGTGCTATTGGCTTGCTCTTAATAGTGTACAAGATTGCATTTCCCTTCAACCATCTTTGAAACTGATCTTAGAAGTATAGATTAAGATTTTCTTTGTGTCAAAGATTGCAAATTGCTACAAGAATAATAGATGATATTGCTGCTAGTCCGATCTACTATTGCTGATAACAAAGCATATAAACTGCCTCCTCTTGAGCTAGTGTCAAGATAATATTATTACCCCCATGTTTGTTAAAGTATCTATATAAATTTCGCTCCTGATTGCACTTTTGTAATTAGCGCATCCGTATTGCTGTTATCTTTACATTAAACATCTCAGCTGCTACACTTGTCTTCTGCTGCAGATTTTGCTCCAACCATGCAAAAGATGGATTTAGTCCGCTTTTCATTCCCAGTTCCCCAGAGGCTTGAGCATTGGCCACCAGCACAGTATCTGATAGCTGAATATGATTTATATTTGAAAATCTAAGTAAATGTTAAAATGTAAAAAAAAGGGCTATAACTGAAGAGGGAAATAGTCTATGGAGGAAGAATAATCACCAATAAATTGCTGAGTAGAGGTAGAGTGTAAAGGTTATAGTCAAACTGAGAAAGGATTTGATAGTGATGATATGATAGTAACTTGGACATAAACAGGTATTTAGAATAGAAGATGAAATAAGCTAGATGCATTTACAAAACTAAGAATAACTCAATACTATACTCAATATACTACCTTTGAAAATTCTGTTTCACTGTATCATAAGATATCATCCCAGAAAAAAAAAAGAGTGTGTCACACTTTCTTCCCACTACTATGAGCAATAGCGAAATAGTAGGGTAACTGGCTATTATACTTGTAAATACAATTATTATTGGTAACAAAATCAGGTGGTAAGATACAGGTTGATTGGCACCTATACAATATAGCTCTGACAAGTTGATACTAAAGCGACTAGACAAAAGTCTTGGTGAAATGCTTAGTAAGCGACCCAAATAAGTAACTCGCGACCGTGGATTGTTGACATTCTTCAGAACCACCATAATACCATGCCCCCCAAACTGGTTAAAAGAACAAAAACCAATCCCCGTGAGATGACAAATGTGGAGAAAACCATGAAAATTGCCTTTTTCTGGGTATATCAGCAAATCTCGATAGTGGCAAGACTGGTTGGATGTCCCTGGTCAACTGTTTGGAATTTCTTAGCCTGTGCCTTTGAAAGAGGCGGCAGCATTGATAATTTGCCTCGCTCCGGTCGCCCCAGCAATCTTAGCAAGAGAGATCATCACGCAATTCTCAGAGAAGCACACCAACACCGGGATTGGACTTGGCAGGAGTTGCACGATAAATGTGCCACTCATGTTTCACTATGCACTATGGATAGAGTACTGCATAAGGCTGGGGTACGCAAATGGTTGGTAACCAAAAGAGCAAAGCTGACCCTGGAGCATGCAAAACAGCAGTTAGGCTGGGCAATTGTGCGGCGAAATTGGCCAATTGACGACTTCAAAGGTGTCATCTGGAGCGATGAGTGCTCAGTTGAGCATGCACACGATCCTAATCAGAGGTGGATCTTCTGGCGCAGAGATGAGAAGTGGCTTCCAGAGTGTGTATACCCGGTAGGAAAAGGAAAGGGTATTACTCTAATGGTATGGGGCCCTTTCAGGGGTCGAAATCGGGGTACCTTTGTGCTACTTTTTACTGGTTCTGTTGATCGTTGGGTCTATTGACGGCTGTTGGAGACATGTCTACTTCCTGTTATGGAATGAGTTCACGATACCATCAGTGATCCAGTATTTCAGCAGAACAATGCGAAGGCCCATACAGCAATGCTTGTTCAGGAATGGTGCGATACCAACAACATTCCACTTGAGGACCACCCCCCCTGCTCCCCAGACCTCAACCCAATTGAGCATGTATGGCTTGAACTGAAACGGTGGCTTCATAAACAGTACCCAGATATTGTTCACACACCTGGAGGCTCTAAGAAGGTTAAGCAAAGGCTTTGCGAGGTTCTTCCGCAGGTGTGGGAGACAATCCCACCAGAGTTCTTTGAGAAGGTATGGAAGTCTATGCCGGCCCGGGTTGAGGCTGTCATTGATCCAAAAGGATGGTATACTTGCTATTAGGAATTTTCTTTTTTCACTCTCTGTACTCCGAGTCTTTCATATATTGCAAGTCTTTACTTTACATGTATCGGTACTGTTCCTGAATGATCGTCAAGTTGCGACCATACCAGCGGATGGTTAAAAAATTGCGCAATAAGCAAAATCACATGATCACCAAGACTTTTGTCTAGTCACTTTATATAGTTTCAAGATATTGACTATTTGTAAGCATGGCCATAATGGGGATTATATCTTAACCTTATAATTGAATTTATTTACAAAATCTAATCAGATACTTTGTGTGAGTAACTGTGACTGGTAGGGCCTGAGGAAGGGCAGGTAGTAGAGGGTAGCCGACTCTAAAGACAAGCGAGTTCTGACCAAGGCCTGATACTACCAGGAAGTGAAAACTGGAAAGACTCACTATACTCAGGATATGTGAATATATGAAAGTTGTGTCCTATAATGAATATATTGATAAGATCTCTTTCCTGTTGCTGATGATTCTTGTAAAAGCGTAGAAGGTACCTTAATATTTATATTCTGCATTTGGGTGTTTATGGGCTATCTACCCCTCCCATGTTTCCCCTTGTCTCTTTAGTGCAATCTTCATAGACTCTGGAAACCTTTATCATGCTTGACTCTAAACTCTACAGATAGTGGAGGAGAGTGTTCCCACCCTTCTCCTTGCAGTGTCTAATTTATTCATAGTTGCTCGAACCCTTTTACTATGGCAAGTATCTACTGGTTCAGCCTTTCTATACAAAGTAATTATCTCTGATGACAGACTTATCAATGCAGCAGGTACTCCCCCTGCATCTGCATCGACCTGTCAGAAGTACTCCCCTTATGGTGCCAATGGCGATCAGGCCTCTTGATGCTCACGGTTGACTTTTCATATAGCAGGCGCTCTGCTATCTCTATCTTGTCATGCCTCCGGGTGTGGATGAATGATTGTCTCTTGGACATTGTTTTCTCTTCCGGATTTCCTCCACATACCTCCACCAACTGACTTGAAATTTGGTCTTGCTGCCTGCATAGCAGCTGGGGACTCCTATGGGAGTAGCTGACCTGCCCCCCAGTTGGCATCCATCAGTTGGCCCAGCTGAGTGATCTTTGCATATGTATTTATCCACGGTCAACTGACTGAATCAACTTGTTTGACCTTACCAGATTAGCTGAGAATCTTCTCTTGGGGATTCAGTCAAAACTCCATCCTTGATGATCTTTGGTGGTGGCATAATTGAGAGTTTTGTGCCGGCCTTGCATTGGTAGAAATTACCTCATTCTTCAAATACTCCAGCAGACCCTGGGATCGAAGACATGGCCTTTTACCAATAATCATGTGACATACTGATTACACTATGCCGGGTCATCTTATGTATAATACAAGCTCCCCTCTCTAAGAGTTCAGCTTGAATCTTTATAGTCTATTTCTCCACTAGGGTACAAATTAAATTCCTTTAAGGACCTATCAAGATAGTATGAAAAACCTTTGTGCATTTACTTGGCCACATCTACGAAAACCTTTCCTTGTTGTCCTTCCTCTATATCTACAGCATATCTGGGTTCTCTAGGTGAAACCCCTCTACCGACTCCACCCTATGCTCTAAGTGCTCCCACAGCTCTCAGGTGTTTTCATCCTCTCAACACCCTTACCACTTGACATAGTACCTCTGTTCACAGATTCTTCTATTGTGCCTGTAAACTCTGCAAGTATGCAAAATAACCTCACTCTTTACTATTTTCTCTACCTTTCATTCTAGGTTACCATCTATCTCCTCTTGTGCCCTGGGAGGCTGTTCCTGAGCCAGTTATACTGAGGTTTGATAGAGCTCTAACAATGATACATGGAAGATGGAATAGATCTTTTAGCATTCTGATATTTCTAGTTTAAATGCTCAGTTGCTATGTGCCTCCAGGATTTTGACTAGCCTGTACACCTTTGGGCTAAGGTTTTTGGAAGGTCACTTGATGTGAATATGCTTGGTATTTAGCATGACCAAGTCGCTTGTCTGAAACTTAGATTAAGGCCTAGCTTTCTTGTTGTGATACTGCCTTATTCCTTCTCTGGTTGCCTTCAATGCTGCCATGACCTGTCCATATATTTCCTTTATCTAGTCGGTATATGTTGTAGCCCCTGGATTTCGAGCTACTCTCTTCTTCACCCATTTGGTCTGTGGATAGTATACATAGTTCGTATAGAATAGGGTTAGCCAGTATGTACTCGGAATGGACTTACTACAAGCATGTTCCGCTAGTGGAAGCAGTTAGTACAAATCATTCTGATCATAGTTAATAAAGCTTCGCAGACAACCTTCCAGCACTTGGTTGGTTCTTTCCATTTGTCTGTCTGTCGGAAAATAGTATACACTAGACATTGTCAACTTAATACGTAAGAGTTTGTAGAGGCTTTTCCAGGATTCTTCAGTGAACTTCGTGTCCATATCCGGGAGAGTCTGCCACGATAGCCCATGTAGCTTCCAGACTTCCTGGAGCAAGAGCTGAGCTATGTCCTTGGCGATTACGTTTTTCTTCCCGAGGTTGTCTTTGTCAGTAGCGTATGTAGCTTCTAGACTTTACAGAGGAAGAGCTGGGCTATGTTCTTGGCTGTTGCATTTTTCTTCAGGCCTATCAAGTGGGCTATTATTGTAAAGCAGTCAACTGCCACCATGATGTGAGTATTCTCTTCTGACTTTGGTGACTGGGTTATAAAGTGGGTTGATATTGAAGTACACACTATATATGGTCTTTCCGAAGGCTGTAAAAATCTATATTTTGTGTACTGCGGTGTCTTGTTATTTTGGCACTTATCGCAGGATCGTATATAGTCGTTGATTGATTCTGCAAGTCGCTTCCTGTAGAAGTCTCTTGTTTTGATCGGTACAGTCTTTTCCTGGCCAAAATACTCTACAACCCTGGAATCATGGCTGCTTTGAGCAACCAGCATCTGTAGGACTTTATCCTTCGGAACAAAGAGTGGTCCTTTATAGTATAGGAGGCTATCTACTATAGTCCATTGTGTTGGCATTTCCTTCTCCTCATCTCGGAGCCTTCCCAACCCCTCCCTTCTTATCCCCTACTTATGATCCTCTATTCCGTTAATATCAACCTGTCTCAGGAATTGGGTGTCCAACTTCTATATCATGGCTTTGGCAACTACCGTATTACAGAGCATGGTTTGTTCCATTGTCAGGGCCTTGTGTGTCTCCTGATCAAACTTATTGCAGTATTGGTTTAGCTACTTTACCTGCTTCAGTTGCACAGTTTTGGTTTTAGTTTGAACCACACTTTTCTCCATACTTCCGAATCCCCCCTGACCTCTCTCGTTATCATCTAGCTCCATTTCTTCTCGAAGCTCTCTATTATGAAGCCTTTCTATTAAGAGCTGAGTGACTCTTTCTTCTTTCCCTTCACATACCTCTTTGGTTATCGATAACCCCTAGGGTGTTATCTAGTTGTACTCAGAGGTTGCAAATATACCCTTGCAGGCTTTTCTCACTGGTAATAGTCACTCCATTTTCCTTACTCTACTCTCTCTTATGCTTTGCCTTCCTGGCTGCCTTGTGTATTCTGATCTGTAACGTGTTCGGGCCAGGCCCTAGTCACGTAGCGGTACGATAGGAGCAGATGGCTTCGTGATCAACACGAAGCAAGCGCTGCTTGCTGAAGGGGGCTTCGAACGGAGTGTAATAGGAGATCAAAAAGGTAACCATTCAACCAAGTATATTTAAGAATACTGTCTGTTGAAGTCTGCTGTTTCTATCGCGGGAATCAGCGGTCTTTAAATACAGAATATCGCTTATCTCCAGTATAAGCGATATTGTAAAACATGGTGTGTATCAAGCGATAGCACACGAAACACTACAAGTATCAAACGATACTGTGAAACCAAATATAAAACAAAGTGTGTATCAACAGATAGAACACGAAACACTACCAGTATCAAACGATACTGTGAAACCAAACATAAAACAATGTGTATATCAACCGATAGCACACGAAACATTACAAGTATCAAACGATACTGTGAAACCAAACATAAAACAATGTGTGTATCAACCTATAGCATACAAAACACTACAAGTATCAAACGATACTGTCAAACCAAACATAAAATCCTAGTAACCCGTACCGGTTACACTCCCAAAATAAAATAACAATTTCACCAAAACAAAACAATCCAAGGAAATCCTAATGAACTCCTAACGGTCGGTAGTCCAGGCTATTCTCCGAATAGGATCCATCCTCATTGTTATCGCTATCATGTAGCAATCTGAAGTCGTCCTGCAACATTCATTCCGCACCTTCCAACCATCTCTCCAAGCACTCCCTGTATGGCGCTCCGCGCACAAAGCAACCAGACTCCCAGTAATGTGGCAGGTCCACGAAGTTTCGAACTATCCGGTCCTCCCATTCCTCCGTCTCGACATCGATTCGTCCACAATCCTCGCAGTGATCGATGTAGAAAATCTTCTAGCATGCGTCTTCTGGAATGATTTCTCGGTAAAGTAGGTACCCCAAAATGAGGTCTCATCCCTTGATGCTGACTTCTGCGTAGGTCGACATTTTGGTTTTTCTTTCTCGTGTAAGGGTAAGTTTGTACTATGGTGCAGAATTTTGTAAGGGGTTAAAGGTTTGGAGGTTAAGTAGGGTGGTCTGTTTTCTTCGATGGTTTAGGGGGCTGGTGGGTGGTATTTATGTTTCGGTGGTGACCTCGCTTATGTGTTGCCCTCGCTTAGGTGTTGGCCTCACTTAGGTCTTCATAGGAAGGGGGTTGCTGCTTAATTTCGGTTTCTTCCGTTTTCATGCAACTATCGCATTTTTCTGTGCTCAGGTAGCACCCGCTACCGAAGCGGAAAACATCTGACACTGATTCTCCCCACATTCGTCCCGCCCATTCTGTTGTTATTTCTAAGCATTTGTTGCAGATGTGTATGAATAGTTGGTGTGTAAGGTATTGTCTAGGGATAATATCACGGTTCATCAACAGTTCCATTAGCTGATGGCGCAGTCTCCAAGGTACTTGCTCATAGTTTGACATCGTAAGGCTGTTGGATGGAGTGTTCTTTCCTTTCGCTATTGCCAGTACTCTGCTTCGGCCAGCCGGGCTAGGTATGCCGCTTCATCTTCCAATACCCGATTTTCATCTTCGCTGCTTTCGAAATCGCTTTTGAAGTGGGCTGACCAGAATTCGTCCTGTATCCCTTGGTCTGTGTCTGGGCGCAGGTGTTGGATTTCTGGTAGGGTTGGGCTCCACGCCACCGCCATATGGTTTATCGTAGGGGGTAGCTCG
>PYWC01000051.1:666738-684649 GCA_003182015.1 Tuber magnatum
GAAGCGAGCGGTGCTTGCTAAAGGAGGCTTCGAACGGGATGTAATAGGAGATCAAAAAGGTAACCGTTCAACCAAGTATATTTAAGAATACTGTCTGTCAAAGTCTGCTGTTTCCATCGCGGGAATCAGCGGTCTTTAAATAGAGGATATCGCTTATCTCCAGTATGAGCGATATTGCAAAACATGGTGTGTATCAACCGGTAGCACATGAAACACTACAAGTATCAAACGATACTGTGAAACCAAACATAAAACAATGTGTGTATCAACTGATAGCACACGAAACACTACAAGTATCAAATGATACTGTGAAACCAAACATTAAATCCTACTAACCCGTACCGGTTACATTATCTCTTAGTAGCTTACTTTTGTGAGTTTTGTTTTGCCATCTTTCTGTGAGTAATACCCTGCATCTATCTTTGCTATTTCTTGAGTCTTGTCCTCATCTCAGTAGCATTCCTGGCACCTTTTGTTCCCATGTTCCTGGTTGGTATTTCTGTGAGCCCTGGGTACCGTCAGGAACTTGTTTTGGTCCTGCCTCTTACTTAGAAGGATTCAGCACTCGTCATTATAACAGCTTGTCTTCCACTTGCTATTGTGGTCTACTGTTTTCTTCACTTTCCCTTACCATTTATCTGGTTCGAGTTCTGCTGGCCCCTTGTATTTGAGACGGGTAGGGGTAATGATATGAGAGAGACTAACCCTGGTGTTTTACCTCCCTTGTGGCCCCAGACAAGATTATTCAGTTTTTGTAATTTCGATTTCCACCTGGCCTTGGTTTGTGGAAGCATTTTGGTGGAAGTAGGAGCCCTTAGGTTCTCGTTTTTCAAAGTTTCCTGCAAGGTACCAAGTCGTGTCATGTTCTGAAAGATAGCCTCTCTACTTGGCTCAATATTGCAGGATTCTGTAGTGTAGTCCTGAGTTAATGATTTCATCTACTTTGTATTCTGGTTGTCTATCTATTTTGACAGACGGTAGGGTGAGCCTTTTCTGTAAGGGAAACGAGTTGTCTGGATAAGGTTCAAGGACTGAGATATGGAATATGTTGTGTATAGTCATCTGAGGTAGTGGGTTGACCTTATAACTACAACTCTCCACTTTTGTCAAGATTTTAAATAGTCCCATTTCTTTGTACTACAATCTTTTTCAAGACTCTCATGATCTATATATTATGTGATAGTAATCATGCTATATCTCCGGATTGTAGGTTTAGATTGGGCTTTCCATATTGATTGTAATCCTTCTTTTGCTAGTGTTGCACTATGATCCTTTTGATCTATAATACTTCATGAAGTGATGTTATACCTTCTGAATTTATTGTCTTGTCATTGGTCAAATTACCTGTAGACTCTTGTTTATGGTTTTGACTGCAGTCTGTACAAAATAGCAAGTACTTGATCATTTCTTATTTTCCATTGTTGTAGGTGAACTCTACTATTGACAATGGTTTGTACTAGCTATCTTGTTGATTATTGGCATATACTTAGAGATATGATTCCAATATGGCATTGATCCTTACAGTTTGCCCATCAGTTTGCGGGCAGAATACTATGCTAAATCTTCACTGGGTACCCAATTTTTCTACTGTTCTCTTCCACCCCTCCAATATGAATAATGATTCTCTATTAGTTATTAAATCTTTCAATAGTCTATGCCATCTGAAGTGTTCTCCCAGAAATATCTGAATAAACTATGGGGCCATTAGGTCTTTTCCGCATACAATAGAACAACTTATTTTAGTCGAGCAATCTACTAGTGGTAGGATGCTATCATACCTGTTTGATTCTAGTAGATATAGGATAAAATGTGAGGTTACTAGTTTTCCTAGTTTATTGGGTGCTTCATTTAATTTCAGTAGTCCATCTTATACATGATATATGATATTTGGTTACTTGTATATATTGTCTATGTTGAAATATTATTTAATTATCTCTCATATCTTTGGCTAGTAGTAATTGCAATAGACAAGATTGGTAGTTTTTGCTGCTCCACTCTCCCCTGATACTGGTAGGTTATAGTTTCATTTTATCAGTTCAGTTTAGATTTCCTTGTTGTCATAACCCA
The DNA here is from genome assembly GCA_003182015.1 of Tuber magnatum. NCBI lineage: Eukaryota > Fungi > Ascomycota > Pezizomycetes > Pezizales > Tuberaceae > Tuber > Tuber magnatum. The sequence continues at coordinate 668,806 of PYWC01000051.1, forward strand.
GTATATGGGTTATGGCAACCTGAACCTACATGTATCCAGATGACCGAGTGGTTAACTAGAAGAAACAGGGCAATAGGTACCAACTTGCCACACTCGTACTGGATAGTTAGAGTACAGGCAGTAAACAGTTAAGTCCTGGGATCTAGTACAGACTTGGGGACATTAGGAGGGCAAATTACCCTGCTATGCTGGGTAACTAAAGAAAGGTCCAAGTGACTAACCCCACTGAAGGAGTAGGCCAGGTAATAGGCTAAGGTTATTCTGACATACCCGTAGCCTGAGTATTATCCAATCTTGTGAGTTTGGCTACTTGGCCATAGAACTTGGGTTACCCTGTCTAGGACTCAGTGCTACTCGACATTGTACTACAATGTCTCTCAGGATCTTTGGAACAGATGATGGAAATGTTTGACATGTGAAACTACATGTGATTCCAGAATCTGGAATATCCTGGAATACTAGTAGTATAGTGGTAGAGTGTCGAAAAAGCTTTTACTTGGAGCCACAATTCTTATTTTATACCTCTAGCCCCCATCTTAAGTTCTAGATATCAAAAGAAAATAGTTGTGTAGTTGCATCATGACCATCTAACTAGAGTATAATGGCATTGGGTTTTTGGTTGCATATATGAGAGCATGTGTTGGGCAGTTACCAAGAAGTTGGACAGATTTCTTACCCGAGATTCTGTAATACGGAATATTATAGAAACTTACAGAAGATTGTGGCTGTATGTAAGAAATGGGTTAGGGGTATGGAGATTGGTCAGTGCAGGAGTTTTCTTGGTTCTGTTAAGGGGTCTGCTTCTTGATAGTTTTCTTTCTTTAGGCAATCAGATAATTTTCTACCTATACTTGTACTTAGAAATTACATCTTCATCTCTTCTTCACATTACTAGAACCCATAAACTCTAGCCCTGAATCCTGAGCCCTATTCGTAGTTCCCTCCCAAGTCTTGATACAAATATATCTTGTTTGTATATTGGTACCTATCTCTTGTCCCTTTTACTATAATATGCTTTAAACCATCTGCCCTGAACCTGGTATGTATCCTGCCCGTTATATAAGGTTATGTCTATAAGAATATAATCCATACCATGCTATATCGTCATTGCTGGAGGGGACTGCAAAGCTCTTTACCCACCAGGACTAGACTACCAGCCTGTCTAATGAACAGCCAGGCAACTTGATAGATGATCAGAGATACAACTTTCTCACTTACCTTTGTAATGTCCTGCTCCAGACAGTAAACCTGCCCATGCTAGCTGCATTCCCTGCTGACCAACAAGTACAACCACAACTCCGTACCCAGACTGCAGAAATCATGACCCTCTACCTCAAAGACCAAGACCTGGAGGCCTACTGGGCTACTACTGAACAAGATCTTGCTCATGCCAATAGCACTATAACCTTGCTTAACAATGTTCTTGCTAATGCCATTGTAGGTCTTGCTGCAGGACTGTATAGTAGCAAGAAATCCTGCTTCCTGAATCTGAAGAGGTTCACTGATACTATGAAAAAATACTACCCCTGTACTATTCAACTCCATATGAAAATCTGTAAAGACCACTATCAGTTTGATAGTAAACAACAAGCTTTGCCATATACTATAGGTCTCCTAATCAGGTCCACCTGCCTACAAGTACAACTCAATATTGCCACTGAAGGCATCGACTATATGGACAGAGAGGCCTTGTTAATGGAACTTAAGCAAGCATTTGGTGATTTGTATGGAGTTACAGTAGCAGAAAGGAAAATAAGGTACCTGGCTCAGAAGAACAGAATATTCATGTAAGGCTTGATGGACTTCTAGTGCCTGGCCACAGACACTGATTGGGATGATGTGTCCAAATGGGGTACATTTTACTAAGGTCGCAGCCCAGAAGTAAAAAATGTCCTGACCACTATTATTGATCCTTTGGAGGCCCTAACAGTCTATGCCAACTTCTTAAAGAGGTCAGATAATAATATCTCAGCCTGTGCAGCTGACAACAAAGACTCCTGCTCCTTCTTCTGATGCACCCCTATAGCCACTTAAAGCCAACCATCATCTCCCACTTGAGCTACTCTCAACACAACTGGTATGAGCTCCAGCTGTATATGTAATGGGAGCAGCCCAAGGGAGATAGACGTAAAGATTGTGACAGTATCAAACAAGTTGAAACTAATCGTCAAAAGTCTATACACAAATATAAGAGTAAAGTAAATGGTAAAACTTAATATCATTAAGCCAAACATTTCGCTTAGTTAAGGTCTCAAGGGAATATTGATTGTGTGGGAGTAGGAGAGTTCTCATATAGAGTCAAGTAGTCAGAATTTATGGCAGAAACTTTCCTATCAGTTTACTCCAACCCTTTGAGTACATTCTTCTACAGTCATAAGAGTTGTTCAATAATTCTTGTGCATCCCTGTGGGTATGTGTTTATCGACACACTCGAGTTGGTAACCTTCTTATCTAGTTCCATCTCTGTGGCACAACTCAATTACAGTTGCCATTGTGAAAACTTCTTCATATTGGTATCTTGCTAGTGGCTAATAGTCAAGACACCTGAGAGGGCCTATAAACATACAAACACCTTTCATATACAGTTTATCGATACAAATTACTATTGGTTCCTCTAGTTTACTTATTCTATCTACTTCTATTGAGCTAAAAGCCTACAGAGACTCTCCCAGTAGGGTGTCCAGTGAGATGATCCAATGGGTGCTACCCATGACCACCATACTCAAAATGACGTTAGTCATGATAAGAATCATACTCTCACCGTCCTCAAACTTTCCTCTCTGAGGTTATAGCCTAGGGGAATGTTTGGGCTTGACAGGTGTAAAACTCTCACAGTTGTCCAGGGTACCACCAAGGACTACTCCAGGGACCCTGGTGGTTAGCCTCCACCGTCTCCATCAGTTCTGGTCTGTTTTACTCCGAACAACTTGGAGAAGGTAGTTCACCTTCTCATTTATGCCTCCTTATATATTGTAACTGGTACGGGTACTGGGTTAAGGTTTCATATTTAGTTTCACAGTATGGTTTGATACTGGTATTGTTTCGTGTGCTATCGGTTGGTACACAAAGTGTTTTATGTTTGGTTTCACACTATCGTTTGATACTTGTATTGTTTCGTGTGCTATCAGTTGATACACACAAGCTTTTAGAATATCGCTCATACTGGAGATAAGCGATATGCTGTATTTAAAGACCACTAATTTCCACCATAGAAACAGCAGACATTGACAGACAATATTCTGAATATACTTGGTTGAATGGCTGCTTTGATCTCTGATTATACCGCTTTGAAGCCTGCTTTAGAACCCAGCGCTTGCTTCCTGTTGATCAGGAAGCCATCTGCACCTATCATACCACTACGTGAATAGGGTCCCACCTGAACACGTTACACTTTTTTAACCTCAGCAAGTGGTTTGAAACCTGCTTTGGCGAGGTCTGATCAACTTACGAAGCGTTTATAGGAAGCTAGTAGTAGGGAGTGGCTGAACCAAGAAAGGTTCGGCTCCACCAACATGACACCATTGAGTTATTAGAGACTCGAACTGGGAAGCAGGTCCTATGAGAGGGCCTTACCAAAAGAAGGCAACCCAACAAACCGAGAAGGGCCAAAGAGCGACTTGTCAATTGATGAAACGGAAAGACAACTAGCTTGAGACTTGGCTAAGCAGACCTTTGATGAATCAAGGGACGAGTTATCAAAGATAGCAACAAGCCTTCTAGGGCTTTTTCCCTGGAGCTCCAGCAAAGGGAAGGCAGTGGCACAACCGCCAGAGAAGGAAAGACCATCTTGCCAGACCACAAGAGAAGAAGTCGACGACAAAGGAAAATCAGTCCAATTACTAACAGCAGGATCTCCAGATAAATCACCTGACAATTCCAAAGATGATTGCGAAAAGGATTCCGAAAACGACTTCACAGAAGACAGCTGCAGCAGCCAAGATTCTAAACACAGTATGTCCGTAGGGGAATCCGCCTGATGTTCAATACAGGGCGGGACAGGGTGGGTTTTACCCATGGCGGCCCCGCCTTTACCGGGGCCCAGGGGGGCATATTTTGTACACCCACCCCGCCTCGCCCCCGTCCCGGGCCTTACCCCGGTCTTTCCCTGGACGGGGCCCCATTTCTTGCTACCCAAATTTGACAGGGGCCCATACAGGGCATAGGCAGGATGGGGCCCCACGTGGCTGATAGGTTGGGGAAAGCCTACGAAAACACCCCGGCCCGTAATGAACTTTAAACCTACCACATGGCCCATCCCATAGGCTGGGCGATCAGGGCTGAAGGTCAAGCTTCCCCTGCCACCCACATTCTCAGGGGAGAAGGAAGACCTCAAACCCGAGGCATTTGACTGATGGGTAACGATGACCTCCCAATATCTTGCCCTACATGGCATGGACAAGACAAATGAAAAACAGGTTGAGCCTACTTAGGAAGTTTCTGTATGGGAAAGGCGGAAGAAGCATACCACCAACTGATGAACCACTATGATAGCAAAGACAAAATACAAGGAACGAGACCAATAAAGTACCTGCGGGCCGGATTCCTGTTCTCCCGAAATGCGGAGGAACTGTATAAGGAGTTCAAGGAAATCCATCAAGTCTGAAATGGAAAGGCGGACAGAATAACACTAGTAGCAACGGATTTCTTGATGTACCAGGGACGATTGGCAAGCGGAACAGTATCCCAGTGCACACTACGACAGAGGCTGTATGAAGCAATGCATCCCAGACTACGCCAGGAGGTAGAGCCCATGGAAGAAGAGGGAGACTCTTTTGACAGGATTGTCAAACAAGCTGAACGCAAGGATGCCATCCTGTATGGAACAGGAGATTACCGAACACACATACCGCAGCAGAGGAGCAATAAAGGAACATCATTGTGTGATAACACCAGGAAGGAACCACCAAACCGCAAAGGTTCAAAAGACAAGAAAGATAAAAAGCAGAAATGACGTGATGAAGGCACATGTTTCGAAAGCGGGAAAAAGGCGCACTACGTGAAGGCTTGCTATACAAAGAAAGGAAAAGGAAAAACAACAAAACGAGATGCGAGCACGAATCACATGGAAGAAACCGAATACGATGAGGTGGAAATTAACACTTTGGAGATGGAAAGCCTCCAAACGCAACCAGTACTGGCAATTAGGCCCCACGACACATGCGAAGGAACGATCCACATACAGGGCCATCCAGCAAAGGTACTATTCGACACAAGAACAATCAGTTGTGACATAATCAGCACTACCTTTATCTCTACTTATGGCATACCCACGGAAACGCTACCCGAACCAACAACTGTCAACAGGGCTATAAAAGGTTCCTGCTCCTCAAGCCACAAGAGGTGTGGAATGACTGTAGGGATTGGAAAAAAGAAATGGACAAACCAGGAGATGTTGGTAGGAAACCTAGCAAAATACAACGCCCTGCTTGGAATGCTATTCCTAAAAAGATACCATGCCCTTATCAGGTGTGTAGATACAGCAGTGGAGTTCCCCGATGACAAACTACATGGGCTTTGCAAACCAACAAGCGTGGAATTGTGCACCACTGTTTCAGACGCCACCTCAGCAACATTGTTGAAAGAATACAGGGATACATTCCCAGACAAGGTCCCTTGAACACTGCCCACCGTGCATAAGATTAACCACCACATTCGGTTAAAGAATTCAACTGACCTAAGATACCAATCCACATACTCAATTCCAGAAGTGTACAAGGAGAAGCTCATGAACTGGATAAATGAGAAATTACAGGCCGGGGTAATTGTATAACAAGAAGTCCCTGGAGTGGCACCTATGTTTGTACAACCAAAATCAGATGCAAGGATCTGCCCCCTGGTAGATTTGAAAGTTTGAAACGACCACACAATCATGGATAGCCCATCCATCCCCAACCAACAGCAGATCCTAAACCGCACTGGACAAGCAAAATTGAGGAGTAAAATTGACCCAACCAATACATACGTTCAAACACGGATGGACAAGGATAGCGTGAGGTTCAACTTATTCAAAACCCTATTTGGAGGGTTTGTTACTAAGATGATGCTACAAGGAGACATGAATGCACCAGCGACCTTTATGCGTATAATGGAAGACCTCCTGAGCGAGTTCCTATATCATTTTGTATGGGTATACATTGATGATATACTCATATTCTCAGACACATCAGAGGAACATGAGAAACCCATATGCCAGGTATGTGACCAACTCAGATAAGTAAAATTCTATGCCAGCAAAAAGAAGTCAGTACTTTTTGCAGATAAACTAGAAGTACTAGCACATATAGTGGATAGTTAAGGTATTCATACTTCCCCCCAAATGATATTGACCATTGCAGATTGCGAAACACCTCAAAGCAAGAAAGAATTGCCATGCTTTCTAGGAATAGTGAATTATGTGGCCCAATTCCTCCCACACCATGCTACCCTGACAGCACCGTTAACAGATTTCATGGGAAACGTGGAATTCACATAGACAACAACCCACCTGACCACATGCGAGATAATCGAGAAGCGAATTGTCGATCACCAAGTCATTTGACCAATAGAGATATGGAGCGCTAACCCAATTTGGTTAGTTACAAATGTCTCAGATTTAGGGATTGAAGCATGGGTAGGACAAGGGCCCACTTATGAAACAGCTCGACTAGCTGCATTAGGCATCAGGAAGTTCACTAATGTACAGACAAATTATGGAACTACCGATAAAGAGGCCTTAGCGATAGTGGAAGCGCTTAATAGGTTCCAGAATGTACTAATAGGAAAATCCTTCACAATAGTTACAGACCACCAGCCTCGGACGCATCTACAAACTACAAAGAACCCGAGTAGAAAACAAGTTAGAGGGCTTAGTGCCTGGGGAAAGTATGATGTGAAGATAGTCTATACACCAGGAAGTACAAACTATTTAGCAGATACCCTTTCCCAGATATACGAAGAAGGAGCAGACTTGAACCTACTGTATATCTACGATTATACAAAGGAAGTTGACAACATCTTAGATAACATAGTCTATGAGCAAGAATCCAACACAATAGAGCCCGAATGAGACATCTCCCCTACCTCCCCTCGTTACTCATATACTGAGTACCCCAATGCGGCCCCAGTACCACCCGAAAGCCCCTCCTCAATCACTGCAGGAAATGATTGGGGTGACCAGTGCACCTTACGGAGCATGCCACCCGAGAAACTCCACTATAGTAAACTGCACTATTCGCACGGTTACGTGGACCATTGCCCATATCACCAAACCGAGATCAAGTTTACAAATAACCCTCCCAGGCGGCAATACAAGCCAACCCCTTGAGCACTTGGCGAAGGACCAAGTCCCCAAACCACAGAAATTGACCCAAGCCCTCCGTAGTCCCCCATGATTGGTGACTGGGAATGGCAGCAAACAATTGGCAGAAGACCAAGTAGTACTAGGAAAGGGTTATCCACACTCCTTCAACCGATGCCCACATCCTACATAATCCCTGCAATACAGAACCCCGAAGCCCTAGCATTCCGAATGCCAGGACCAGACCATCTGCCACCAGTCAGACGAGCAGAACCAATAGAAAACCTGAGCTATGAGACAATAGTCTCAGTTATGCCCCCGAGGATGGATGAATATTGGCATGGACTATACGATATCTTGCAAGATAACGAGGAGGAAGACCAACCCGAGATGACCAGGGGAAGCAAAATAGAAGATGTACGAGAGACCAGACAAACAGTAAATGAAATGATTGGGATGTGCAGAGCGTACATAGTTACAGCATAACGGAAGGAACCAATGCGGAAAAGAGTCAACAAAAACATGGACTCCGGAGGAGATTTGTCCTCCTCCCCAGTCGTAAAGGGAATGCTGTACGCTAAAACACGATATGGGAGGAATGTCTGTATATTCTGAAAGGTCCCACATTTGGGAATACTACGTGAAGCAAATATGTAAAAGCCGAGGTCCACAACAAGGCTCATCACAGTGCTGGATGGAACTTGGAGTATGCTACCCAAAACCTGTTTTGGCAGGAAATGTGCAAGGACCTCCGAGCATAGGTGGCCCAATGCCACACCTGCCAGATGAACAAGAAACACAAAAAGTTACCAGAAGAAAAGGCCCAAACGATTGTACTACCATTGAAGATTTTTGAATCAGTAGCGCTTGTGTAACCGGTACGGGTTACTAGGGTTTTATGTTTGGTTTCACAGTATCGTTTGATACTTGTATTGTTTCGTGTGCTATCGGTTGATACATACATTGTTTTGCAATATCGCTCATACTGGAGATAAGCGATATGCTGTATTTAAAGACCGCTGATTCCCGCAATGGAAACAGCAGACTTCGACAGATAGTATTCTTAATATACTTGGTTGAACGGTTACTTCTTTGATCTCCTATTACACCCCGTTCGAAGCCTCCTTTAGCAAGCAGCGCTCGCTTCGTGTTGACCACGAAGCCATCTGCTCCTATCGTACCGATACGTAACTAGGGCCTAGCCCGAACACGTTACAGCTTGACTTTGTGGGACTTTTCCACAATTCATGGGGATACGATATGATCCTAGTGGCCATCGATAGGTTCTTGGGATTTACATGGCTCATATCGATAAAGAAGGAAGTAACGGCAATAAGGATTTGTGAGCTGCTACCGAAAAGAATATTCACACTACACAGCTGTCCAACAACAATAGTGAGTGATACAGACCTACCATTTGAGTCACATGTCTGGGGGCAGTAGTGTCGATCGCTAGTAATTGAGTACATCAAAGCAGCACCAGGCCACCATGAGACAAATGGACCAGTCGAAAGGAAAATTCGGGAATTGAAAACAACCCTTCGCAACCTAGTCAATGCAAGACAGAACAATTGGTTTGATGCCATACCTGAAATGGCCACATACTTAAATGCCAGACGGTCCGAAAACTCTTGACATGTCACTATAGAAAGCAATACATACGGAAAAAATTACCCGGCTACTTCCCCTGGTGAATTTTAAAAATCTCACAGTTCCAGCAGCCGACGAATTGTTACACAGGCACCAAGCGATCCGGAACAGGGCATTCAATGCGATCAAGTTGGCACAATCCAGGAGTACGAGAGTAGTAGCAAAGCGATTCATACACCATACTCCAATAGGGATACGTAATCAGTTACTGGTTTATGGAAACGGATTTACAACTGAATCAGGCCGAAGCAAGAAACTACAACTACCTTGGCGAGGACTATTCAAGATAACAGAATATGATAATGATACTGAAAACTATGCTCTGGAAATGAAGAGGAGGATGTATAGGAACCGAGAAGCGACATTCCACGCATCCCCTGTAATGTGTTCCGGCCAGGCCCTAGTCACGTGGCGGTACGATAGGAGCAGATGGCTTCTTGATCAACAAGAAATGAGTGCTGCTTGCTAAAGGAGGCTTCGAACAGGGTGTAATAGCAAATCAAAGAAGTAACCGTTCAACCAAGTATGCTAAGAATACTGTCAGTCGAAGTCTGCTGTTTCCATCGCAGAATTCAGCAGTCTTTAAATACAGCATATTGCTTATCTCCAGAATAAGCGATATTGCAAAACAAGGTGTGTATCAACCGATAGCACACAAAACAATCCAAGTATCAAACGATACTGTGAATCCAAACATAAAACAAGGTGTGTATCAACCGATAGTACACGAAACTATACAAGTATCAAGTGCTACCGCGAATCCAAACATAAAACAATGTATGTATCAACCGATAGCACACGCAACAATACCAGTATCAAACGATACCGTGAAACCAAACATAAAACAATGTGTACCTGTACTAGTTACACTCCCAAAATAAAAAAACAATTTCACTAAATAAAACAACCTAATGAAATCCTAATAGCTGGTAAATCTGCTATTCTCCTGAAAGTCCGCTTAGGACCCATTCCCATCGTTATCACTATCCTGCAACAGTCTCATGTCGTCCTGCAACATCCACTCCACACCCTCCAACCATCTTTCCAAACACTCCCCACATGTTGCTCCGCGCACAAAGGAACCTCACTCCCAGTAGTGTGGTAGGTCCACCAAGTTTCATACTATCCGGTCCTCCCATTTCTCTGTCTCGACATCGATTCGTCCGCAATCCCCGCAGTAATCAATGTAGAATATTTTCCAGTATGCGCTAAGTGGGATGATCTCTCAGTATAGTAGGTATCCCAAAGTGAGGTCCCGTCCCTTTATGCTGACAGCTTCGTAGTTTGACATTTCGTTTCTTTCGCGTAAGGCGCAGGTTTGTAAGAAGGTAAAGGTTTGGAGGTCTGGTCGTGTGGTCTGTTTTCTGCAGCGGGTTAGAGAGATGGTGGGTGGTATTTATGCGTCGGTGGCGATCTCGCTTAGGTGTTGACCTCGCTTAGTTGTTGGCCTCGCTTAGGTCTTGGCCTTGCTTAGGTGTCAGCTGCGCTTAGCTCTTCAGGGGAGGAAGGGTGCTGCTTAATTTCGGTTTCTTCCATCTTCATGCAACCATCACATTTTTCTGTTCTCAGGTAGCACCCGTTACCGAAGTGGAAAACATCTGACACTGGTCCTCCCCACATTCGTCCTGTTGATTCTGTTGTTATATCTAAGCGTTTGTTGCAGATATGTACGAATAGTCGTTGTATAAGGTATTGTCTAGGGATAACATCATGGTTCGCGAACAGGCCCATTAGCTGTTCGCGCAGTCTCCAAGGCACTTGCTCATAGTTTGACATCGTAAGGCTGCTGGGTGGTGTGTTTTTTCCTTTCGCTATTGCCAGTACTCAGCCTGGGCCAGCTGGGCTAGGTATGCTGCTTCATCTTCCATTACCCGATTTTGATCTTTGCTGCTTTCAAAATCGCCCACAAAGTGGGCTGACCAGAATCCGTCCTGTATCTCTTGGTGCGTGTCCAGATGGATGTGTTGGATTTCTGGCAGGGTTGGGCTCCACGCCACCCTCACATGGTTTATCTTAGGGGGTAACTCATCCTCTGGCTTGTTGTCCTCCCATCATTGATTAACCAATTCCAGCGCATTTTCTAATCCTTCAAGGGGTTTCCAGCTATTCGCTGTTTGCGGGTATCCCACCCATTTTACTAGGAATTGGTCAGGGTCATATGGTCTTCTATAGTCTCGTATCGTTTCCACTTCGCATTGCGGCTTCTCGTTAACCACGATCAGGGGTGGTTTTGCGTGGTTCCTTCCAGGGAAGGAGATATCATCGTTAGGGAGGTAGCTTTTCACGGCGGATGCATGGAATGTCGCATCTCAGTTTCGGTACATTGTGCCATCCATTTCTACCAGGTAATTTTGTCTGTGCTCGTCGTATTCGATTATCTTGAATGGTCCACGCCAGCGTGGTTGCACTTTCTTGCTATGTTGCGACTCCGTTGCGAACAAACTTCCATATACAAGTAACAGATTACCTTTTCCTATTGGTGTATGGTGTCTGCGTCATTTTGCTGCCGTTCTCGTACTGCTAAATCGCGACAATTTAATCACATTGAATGCCGTGTGATTAAGATTGGTTGGTGCCTGTTTAACAATTCGTCGGCAGCCGGTACTGCAGAGTTCTGGAAGTTCTCTAGGGGAAGTGGTGGGTAATTCCTTCTAAAAATAGCCTCATATGGTGACATACCGAGAGTTTCTGACCATCCTGCATTTAGGTATGCTGCTGTCTCTGGTATGGCATGAAACCAATTGTTTTGCCTTGCGTTGACTAGGGTTCGGGGAGCTGTCTTCAATTCTCGAATTTTTCTTTCACCTTGTCGATTTGTTTCATGAGGGCCTGGTGCCACCTGGATATGCTCAATGCCTAAGGATCGACACTGTTGTCTCTACATATGTGACTCAAATCGTGGGTCCGCATCGCTTACCAGAGATGTCGGGTAGCCATAGGGTGTAAATATTTTGTTGTGTAGAAGTTCCCAGGTTGTTATTGCGGTTAGTTGCTTAGTTGTAGGTATGAGCTACGTGAATCCTGAAAACCTATCCATCGGAATCAGGATTGTGTCGTATCGCCATGAATTGTGGAAGGGTCCCGCAAAGTCAATGGCCATTGATTCGAAGATTTCCGATGGCAGGATAATTGTCGGAGCCTTTCCTTTTGGCAATTTTGTAGGCTCCTTATTTATCTGGCATGTGTAGCATTGGGTTACATACACTCCAAAGTCTTTCTGCATTTCAGGCCAAAATAGGTACTCAGTTGTGTACCTTATGTTTTGTTCAACAATGTGGTGGCCTTTATTGTGGATTTGGCTAATGACATATTCTCTTAATGTCTTATTTCTGTATGCGGGGCGTTTTGGGACATACAGGCGGTCTTCCCTGTATCTGGTTTTTGCGTATAGCATTCCGTTTGCAACCTTGTAGGTGGACAAGTCTCCTGTGGAGTCCATACTCCCATTAACCTTTTTCCAAATTGGCTTTTTCCGGTATGCTGCTATCATGTGTGCTCGGAACGTTCCGATCATTTCATTGACTGTTTGTAAGGTGTCGCATTCGTCTTCTGTCTTGCTTCCTCTGGTTGTCTCAGGTAGGTCATCCTGGTCGTTGTCTACCAGGACATCATATAGCCACCCCCGATATTGTAACGGGGGCACCCCTAGGAAGATGGATCCCAAGGTTGCGACCGCACTGAACAACTTCAAACTTATCGCTAAAAGTTTACAACAATGTAAGAGTAAGGTAAACGACAAAACCTAATATCGTTAAGCCTGACCCTTCACTCAATTAAGGTCTCGAGAGGATTGATTGTTGGAGTAGGAGAGTTCTCGCATAGACTTTCAGGTAGTTTTATCTTATGCCAGAAACTCCCCCATCAGTTTACTCCAACCATTTGAGCTGACCCTTCTCTGCTAAGGGTGGTCCGACACGTCTCCTGGCATACCCTTCGGACATGCATATGTCAACACACTCTAGTCAGCATTCACCTTATCTGGTTATCATTTCTGCGGTGCATTTCCAACTTGCCCGCTGGAGTGAAAACCTCCGCACATCGGTGTCTTGCCAGTGGCTAACCATCAAGGCGCCTCATGAACTCGACTATCTATGACACCCTTCCCACCTGCATTGATCTCTACTTGACTCCAAAAACTACCGTGAGCAGTTTTATCTATCTACTATTTACGGGTCTCGGGCTTCCGGTGTCTTCCGCGGGGCACGGTAGTCCGGGAGTGATTCAATGGGCGCTACCGATGACCACTACCTCGGATCTCCCTTGCCTGTGGTAGGAATCATGCTTTTAGTGTCTCTGCACTTCCCTTCCAGAGCCTATAGTGTTGGGGACACTATCGGGCTTGGTTGGTGTAAAACTCTCCCAGTCACCCCGGCACCACCCGGGACTACCTTTGGGACCCCCCACGCTTAATACCCGTTAACTCCGCCAGCTTTGGTCCATTTTACTCCCAACAACTTGCAGGAGGTACTCCACCTTCCACCCTATGCCTCCTTGTATATTCTGCGAACAGCGTACAGTGGACCGGAGGGCAGCGACATATACGTTGTTGCCAGCATGTCCCCAAAGTTTCCTCTTTGCTAGACTGCACACAACTACCCAACCGTTTTCCCATGACGTCCAGGCCTCAAGGCGGGGCCGGAGGGGTATGATAAGAATAATGTCTCCAATTTACAGCTTTCTCGAAGCTATGTAGCTCGCCCAATAGCATTTCCCGGAAGCCCAGATTCCGGTATCATGGATGGCTCGGCGCGACAAACAGTCCCGTCATTTTTCCCGAACTCCCCATGGGACTTCGTATTGCAAGGTAGGGTAACTCAGGCCCTTGGGCATGGTAACCCAAGGCCCATGGCAGGGTAACCTGATCCTGAGTGTAGGGTAACCTGTTCGGTGGACAAGATAACTTTTTCCTGTTACCCTGTCTATCCCGTTGCCCAAGATAGACACTTCTGACCTTTCTCCAGTTACCCTGCCCAGCTGAGTAACTGCCCTTTCAGACATCCCTAAGGATGCTGACACCGCTCCCGGGTGGATCTAGGTACCTAAGTCCCTGACTAGCCAATTCTGTTCATTCTCGGAGCCCGGGCCATCGGGTCTCTGTAGGTCAAGTACTTGCTTGCCTGCCCCTTCCTACCAGTGCACTTCCAGGCTCCCTGTATGGGTATAGGTTCCATCTGCCATAGCTCGTGTATGCTAGGTCGTTACATCACTCCCCTCTTCTCTACAGGACATCCCGGACAGCTAGTGTCGCCTCTTATTTCCTCGAATCGATTCCTCCAAGACCCTATGGTCCTTGGGCTTGGACGGATATCTTTGGTGGAAATCCTGAATGGCCTGTAAGCCTCTCCCTTCTAGCAGCTCATAGGGCTTCCATGAATTCTCCTCAGCCCCGTAGCCTTCCCGTGAAACCAGGTACTGGACGAAGCGTGACGGAAACTTCGCCTTTGCTCCTCCATACCATCAGATGTCCACAACATCTTCGATAACATAACTGGGCTCGTTGTCTACCAGTTCCGGGGTAGGGGCTTCCTTTACCCTACCTGCTTCTGGATCCTCACCATAGGGTTGAAGTAACATGACATTGAAAACTGGGTGGATGCTCTATCTAGTGGGCAGTTTGAGTTGGTAGGCCCGGTCACCCACCCGACGTTTGACTACCAAAGGCCCAAATGTCCAGTGGTCTAGCTTCTCCATTGGACGCTTCATGTGGGTGTTTTTTCGGTTCTACATCACGCGGTCCACTTCCTTTGCCCACCCAGCAGCCACATCCTCCAGGGTAACATAGTTCGGTGATGGGAACCTTCTCTGGTCATGCCATTTCCGTTGCCTTGCCTGTGCCCGTTGGATCCTTTCTCGAATCTCTGCCTAGGTTCCTTCCGATTCCTTAACCAAGAGCTCACTGCCAGGGTGTATTCCTTGGTTATCAGACATGATACCGGACCAGTTTGTACTTAGGTTAAACCCATAGTTGATCTCAAATGGAGACAACCTGGTGGATTCTGATGTCGAGGTGTTGTACATATACTCCGCAAGGGTTAACAGCGAAACCCAATCATCTTGTTGGTAGGAACAGTAACCACGCAAGTACTGCTCCAGTGTCTGATTAACCCTCTTGGTCTGCTCATCAGTCGCAGGGTGGAATGCAGTGGAAACGTTTAGGTTCACTTGCAACAAGTGCATTAGACTCATCCACAACTTGGATGTGAATCAGCTATCTCGATCGGAGATGATTGACTCTGGGAGTCCATGCAGGCGCCAAACTTTCTTCAGGAATATCACAGCAAGCTCCTTGATAGGTAACTCCATGGTCAGCAGTATGAAATGGGCCATTTTCGAAAATCTGTCTACTATGACCCAGATATTGGTATACCCTTTGGACTCAGGTAGCGGTAGAATGAAATCCATTGAAATCGCTGTCCACGGCTGCATGGGAACAGCAATAGGTTCCAGCAGCTCGAACTTCTTGTGCCGAATGGATTTATTTCTTTGGCACGCATCACATGTCCGCACGTAGTCGGTGATGTGCTCATCCATCTTAGGCCAATAGAAGTTAGCCCCAATCCTGCCAATGGTCTTGTAAGTCCCAAAGTGTCCCGCGATTCGGAAGTCATGTTCTGCCTTCATGATTGTCCGCTCCAGATTCTGACCCTTGGCACGCTCCGTCTCCGTTACAACTCCGGTCATTGAAAAAGATTTCCTAATCGGGAACGACTCAACACCAGAGAACTGTCACCACAACTACGGGTCTCGCACCACCCCTCTGGGGGGTGCTAGACCACTTCTTTTCCTCCCTCGCTTGGCCAGGCATTACCTATGGCCTCTACCTTCCCTCCCCTTGAGTTAATCCTCTTGGGGACGCTCTCTTCTGTCTGGGACTGCCTCGCGGTGGTTCCTCCTCTATACTTCCCCGCTTTTGCTAGG
>PYWC01000051.1:685599-718155 GCA_003182015.1 Tuber magnatum
CTTCCGTGCGGGTGGATGGACTGTAGTTGGAGGTTTTTATCGCGATACCGCGAGGTGCATGCGTTCTTTGTACCTAATAAACAAACGAAATCAAAAACAAAAAAAAAAAGAAAAGAAAAAAAAAGATTCTGACCCTTGGGAACATACCACCTGTTCTTGTACAGGAGTAAGCTCTTTTCCGTCATGAAATGTCAGTTGACCTCTGGGTTACCGGCAGCTGTTGCCTTCAGGATTCTTAAGTACCTCTTGTCTTCGCTTATCGCTACCCGCAGTTGATCCAAAAAGGATGACTGGACCCGAAATCCCTGGCACACCTGTAACACTGGTGGCCGGAAGGTGTCCCGTTCCTGGCTCCCCACCCACTGTCCGGGGCGAAAAAACGACTGTGGCGGAAAATCACTCCCCACTTCAGGGCAGTAGTCCCTACGCCGTGACAAAGCAGATGCCTTCCCATTCAACCGTCCTTCTCGGTAAACTACCTTGAAGTTAAATGGCTGCAGGAACTCAGCCCAGCGATGCTGCCTTCGGTTAAGGACCATGGTACTATTGAAATACTACAATTTCTTATGATCCATATAGATCACCAACTGGTCGGTTACCGAGCGTAGTAAATGATCCCATTCCTTGAATGCCGCCACGATGGCCGTTATTTCCTTGTCATGGACACCATAATTAATCCCCGCTGGGTGAAACTTACTACTATGGTAGGCCACTGGATGCCATCACTCATCTTCGCAGAACTGGGAGTGAACAGCTCCTAATGCAAGGTCACTAGCGTCGGTTTCCAGCCGGGTTGGCCGTTCAGGGTCAAAATGTGCTAGGATAGGTGTGGACGTGAACACTTCTTTCAAATGGTTGAAGGCCTGCTCACACGCAGGTGTCTATTCCCATCGGACATCCTTCTTTGTCACGTCCGTCAGGGGTTTCGCTATCTTGCTGAACCCTTCTATGAACCGATGATAGAAGTTGGCAAAGCCCGTAAAGCTTTGAATGTCGACGACACAGGTCGGAGGTGCCCAATTCCGGCTTGTTTGCACCTTCTCCAACAGCATAGAGATCCCCAGATTGGAGATCTTGTATCCGCGGAATTCAACCTCATGTTGGTGGAAACTGGACTTCTTTATGCTTACATATAGTGTAGCTTCCCGCAATTTCTCCATCACACGCCTCACCATTGCAACGTGATCTTCCATAGTTTAGGAGTAGATCAGGATGTTATCCATGTACGCGATGACTCCTTCATCCATGGGATCCCGAAAGACCTCCTTTATCATGCTTTGGAAAGTTGCCGTGGCATTATACAACCCCAACGGCATGACCGTGTATTCATAGGGTCCATATCTGCACCAGAAGGCTGTCTTCCATTCCTCACCTTCTGCCATCGTTAGAAGGTAGTAGCCGTTCTTCAAGTCCAACTTGATGAACACAACGGCTTTTCCTAACCTGTCTCGCAGCTGATTCATCAACGGTCCGGGATACTTGCTCTTCACCGTGATTTTGTTCCGCCCTCGGTAGTCTATTACCAGTCTCAATGTACTATCTGGTTTTGGCACGAAGAGGATAGGGGCTGCTGGCGAGGAACTGGATCGCCGTAGCTTTCCCGTTCGCAGCATGTGGTTGAGATATTCCAGGAGTGCCTGAAGCTTCTTTTCCCATAACGGATAGATAGGGCCAAACGGAGGTTGAGTCCCGGGCGGCAACCTGATCGTGTGGTCATACTTGGAGTACTCCGGTAGTGCCTCAATCTATTCTTGACTGAATATATCCCCATAGTCCTTATACTCGGACAGTACCTTAACCGTAATGTCGGCACCTTCCTCCTCGGAGAATTGCACAATTCCCAATAGGTACACATTGCTAGGGTCTTGGGCTAGCAACTCTTCATCGGTTATGAACACCAACCGCCCCTGCTCTGCCTGGCAGTTAGCCTTGCAGAATACTGAGCTCAAGGTTAGTGATCCGGTCTTCCAATCTATGTCAGGATTATGGTCTTTCAACCAAGACATAGGTAGGTACCCATCCACCTTAGTGTCGGGCATATCCGCGACTTCAAAGCGCATCTCATTGTGGTGGTCACCTATCCTGATCTCTAATGACTTGGTACACTGTAGACCTGACCCAGGAATGTGGTTACCGCTGGCGTCGCTTATTGGCACGTGTATCTTCCGTCGTACACAAGGTGCCTGAGTCTGCTTAACCGATTGGCTACTACGCACCGACCCAGTAGCTCCACTATCGAGCAGCACGAGGGCTTCCGTGCTTACCTGTCTAGCTCCTATCTTTCAGTCTACCTTGACCCACAGGTGGATACACTTGGTATGACAAGGCAAGTTGTCACGCTTCTGCCTCTTCGCTTGTCTTTGAGACTTAGTCATCTTGGCTTAGTAATTCCCTTTGGTCTCTTGCCTTTCGACACAAGAGCGGCCACAATGGGTCAGTAAACGTTAAGGGATTAGGATTCTTCTTTTATCAATAACTAGTGTGTTTACTATCACGCCAGCATGATTTCTGGTACTGAACCCTCCTCAGGTAAACTTGAAAATAGCATCATGTGTTTGATCAAGTCCCGTCTGAACCAATTCTGCTTATACTAAACCTAACAATTTTTTCCTGAGGTGGGTAGAAGTGCGCTGTCAGACCGGTTCCAAGCGACGCTGCCTTGCTTCCCCGATGTCGAGCGTCTCTTTGGGCAGGACCTTACTCAGCCTCAACAGAAATAATGTTCTATGACTCAACCATGTAGCTAAGGAAATCCTGAAAGAAATAGGTATAACTAGAACAAAGGAAATAACCAGAAATCCAACAAAGGAGAGGTACCCCAGCCCACCGCGCATGGCCTGTAACACCTACCTGCCTACACGTCCTGGGTGCAGTGAGTATCAGGGTCGTTTATGTGGTAGAAGGGTACTCACCCATCTCTGAAGCTACCTCTGTGGCTCATGTCCATCTATCCCTCAGCGATGTATTCCGAGCTGTCAGTATCAACCTCCATGATCCCAGGTGATGCCTGGCGGACTTCAAGTATCTTTGACGAGGACGCTGGAGGTGGTGCTTCAATGCGCTGCAGCCACGTCTCTGTTCCTGTGGGCTCGCTTCCTGGGGCTGACCGTTTCACCCCACGAACCGGTTTGGATGACCTAACGACTGGGGATGTAGCGGTACACTTTCTCCAGAAGTGACCACTTTGTCCACACTTGGTGCACTAATTGTGCTTTCTCCAACGTTCGGTCAAAGTCGACGGGATTTCCTTATGTGCTATTACGTACTCAGAAGTCGCCGGCTTTGCCTGTTTCCCTGCATTGAAATTAGTAGGTTTGGCAGGCCTCTGGTTCTGTCTGCCCAAACCTTTTTCCTTCCTCTTAAACCTCCCTGAAGTCGATGACCTATCGTCCTTTCTTTCCGTTGGCTGAGACCGTTGGACAGGATGGATAACCCTGTTACTGAACCGGGTATTGACATCCAGCTTGTGTCCAACTTTCCGCAAAAGATCAAGGTAGTCGTTCAAGTTGGTGGGATGGGGCTCCTTCAGTGCCCACGCGTTCCTCACTTCTTGAGTAATGCCCGACCGTACCTTATCTCGTACCTGCACAGGGTCTGTATAGCTAAGCTTATACATGTAGTCAATTATCTTGTCCAGGTACTCATCAATGTGATGTGGCTTTATCACCAGGTCTCGCGACTCGAGAAGGGATTGGTCTCGTTCCGCTTGGTCACCACTGAAACTTCGTTCCAGTCATTCCTGGAATCCTTTCCAAGTTCTCAATGGGTTACTGTGGTTAACAGGAACACCAGTAGGCTTGGCTGCCTCTTTGTTGATATGTGAGTGCAGCCCGAGATGCCATGTTCGGGCGGTGTCTTCTAAGAGGGGGATGATCAGGTTTACCTGGTTCATATCGGTCAACCTGCACCCCGCAAAGTATTCGAACTTGACCTCCACCAGCTTTAGGAAGCTGGCAAGTTCGGTAACCTTTTCCTTGAACTCCGGAATACGGCTTAACTTCCCCGGCTTCTTTTGCCACTGTCTAGAGGATGGCTGTGAGGTTGATCTACTCCGGAATTCCTGTTGTAGCTTCTTAGCACGGCGGTCCCACCGTCATTTCTTCACATCACTCCAATGTTCCTTGCGAGTGCCGAGGAAGGGAGTCACATCCGGGAGAGAATCGGCATCATCATGATCCGAACTATCATGGTCAGAGTCCCCTGAATCTCCTCCCGCTCCGGTTGCACCACCTGCAGGAGGCGCATTTCTATCTCCACCATCCCTGGCGTTTCCACCTGGTGTCTCCCGTGGTCTATCATACCCATCAAACTGTTCCTCCTGGCCATCCTGATTCCCATCCTCGGGGGGTGAGCGCCTGATGGTACTGATGCCGGTGGTGGAACAGGGTGTCGCCCACTCTACGGAGTTGGGTTAGGCGCTACCTGAGTTATCCGCAGAAATGCCTGTAGCTCTGGGCAGCTCAGGGGTTGCATTGGGGGGCCAACATGCCTCCATGAGCCACACTACCCACATGTTGGCCATCCATCTCCTTCCTTCTGCCTTCTTTGATGGCTTACGGGGGTACGTTGTTCCTTCCTGTACCCATATGTGTGGTAATAAATCCGCCCCATACCAGTTTCTTCCGGTTTGCAGCCCGACAGGCAAAACTCGTCTTGGCTGTCCAACTCGCCACTCATGATCGCGGGGAGCACGGAAGCAGGAGTCGGTTTTCAAGGGGCAGAGGGAATTACGGGTGCACAACGAACGGAGTGAGCAGGTGTCCCAGGTCCGGGGCTCGGAGTCCCCCGTGCTGGAGCCATGGGTACTCGGTCTTCCTGGCGCCTTACCTGTTCTAAAAATCCCGGTGATGCCGCGCACAGTGGTCGAAACCCTGGGGTAGCCGATACTGCTGGTGGGAATGCTGTGCCAGGAAAGCTATCAGGAGCGGACAATGAAACGGCTGAAGGTGTGGGTCTTGGGGCAACGTTGTGATGTACGGGAGTTGTAACCGACTGTGTTGCAGGAGGGTTAATAGGAGCAGTGGTCGGCTGAGGCGTAGGGTCCGGTGTATCTGGTGCCATGATACCCTTTGGCTACGAAGTACTTTTCTTAACCCGACACCCATCAGTTGGTCCAATCGGCGGACTTCCTGAACGACTGCGGGCGATCGAGGAGCGGACAGATATGGAGCCTGTTGATGCTCTTGTGAAGGACGAGGTATAGCTGTAGCCTTCACCCTGGAGGCTTTCCAACATCCGTATACCCACGGGGCTTAGGTATATCCTCGACTGTTCATCCCAGGCTCTCATAGCCAGTTCTGTCCCAAAGTTCTCCGGCTTCGCGTGGACGAGTGGGAGTGGGGGCACCGCCTCTATTATCAGTACGCCATTTTCAGCATCAATACTATAACCCCCTGCGAAGGCCCTTTCCAGCGCTCCCATATGATCCTTTAATGTCTTCTGGTCTCGTAAGATTCGCAGGTATGCCTCCTGCTGTACTTTCATCCATTCCACCGCTGCCGTAGTAATCTGTTTGCGGAACACCTGCTGCTGCTAGGCATTCCAGTTCTTTAGTTCCCGGTTGGCGTCCTCAATCGACTTGGATACCTCACGGACAATGTAAGGTTCAACGAACTCGTGGGAGAACTCGCTAAATGGTACTCCTTGTGGCGGGGGAGGGACCATGTTGTGGACGAGGGCGGAGTCTTGAAAGAACGAAAGCACCGCAGCGCGAGGGTCTATAATCATAAGATCAACAGATTCATCAGGTAACTAAATGGGGGCGACCTCCAGAAGCAATTGGTGACCGTCCCATTCAATACGGTGGACATCCGCGAAAACAGATACACGAAATGTGTTGGCGGAGTTCCCGTCAAGGTCAAGGACTGTATCCGAGTTGGATTCTATTCTAGCTCGAAGTTCGGTACTAGCCATTGCGCTTTCCACCCGGGGCTCCTTGTTCTAGACAAGGTTATCTGTATTCACGCAAGGTCAGGGCCCAAGGTCAAAAACAATTAATCCGAAGAGGGGTTAAGCGAGGAGCTCGCTTGACGATATGCCGTAACGGGGGCACCCCTAGGAAGATGGATCCCAAGGTTGCGACCGCACCAAACAACTTCAAACTTATCGCCCAAAGTTCACACCAGTGTAAGAGTAAAGTAAACGGTAAAACATAATATCGTTAAGCCTGATGCTTCACTCAATTAAGGTCCCGAGAGGATTGATTGTTGGAGTATGAGAGTTCTCGCATAGACTTTCAGGTAGTTTTATCTTATACCAGAAACTCCCCCATCAGTTTACTCCAACCATTCGAGCACACCCGTCTCCGCTAAAGGTGGTCCGACACGTCTACCGGCACACCCTGCGGGCATGCATGTGTCAACACACTCTCGTCAGCGTTCACCTTATGCGGTTATCGTTTCTGCAGTGCATTTCCAACTTGCCTGCCGGGGTGGAAACTTCTGCGCATCGGAGTCTTGCCAGTGGCTAACCGTCAAGGCACCTCATGAACCAGACTATCTATGACACCCTTCCCATATGCATTGATCTCTACTTGACTCTGGAAACTACCGTGAGTGGTTTATCTATTTACTATTTACGAGTCTCGGGCTTCCGGTGTCTTCCGTAGGGCACGGTAGTCCGGGAGTGATCCAATGGGCGCTACCCATGACCACTACCTTGGATCTGCCTTGCCTGTGGTAGGAATCATGCTTGTAGTGTCTCTGCACTTCCCTTTTAGAACCTATAGCGTTGGGGACACTTTCAGGCTTGGTAGGTGTAAAACTCTCCCAGTCACTCCGGCACAACCTGGGACTACCCTCGGGACCCCCCACGGTTAACACCTGTTAACCCCGTCAGTTTTGGTCCATTTTACTCCAAACACCCTGGAGGAGGGACTCCACCTTGCACCCTATGCCCTCTTATATATCCTTCGAACAGCTTGCGGTGGACCAGACAGCAGCAAAATATATGGTGTTGCAAGGATGTCTCCAAAGTTTCCTCTTTGCTAGACTGCACACAACTACTCAACCATTTGCCCATGACGTCCGGGCTTCAAGGCAGGGCCAGAGGGCTATGATAGGAATAATGTCTCCAATTTACAGCTTCCTCGAAGCTATGTAGCTCACCCGATAGCATCCCCTGGAACCCCAGATTCCAGTATCATGCCTGGCTTCGCGCGACAAATATTTTGTTCATTTTTCCCAAACTCCCCGTGGGACTTCGTATTGAAAGGCAGGGTAATGCAGGACCTTGGGCAGGGTAACCCAAGCCCCATGGCAGGCTAACCTGATACTGAGGGTAGGGTAACCTGTCAGGTGGACAAGATAACTTTTCCCTGTTACCCTGTCTATCCCGTTGCCAGAGATAGACACTTCTGACCTTTCTCCAGTTACCCTGCCTAGCTGAGTAACTGCCCCTTCAGACGTCCCTAAGGACGCTGACACCACTCCTGGGTGTATCCAGGTACCTAGTCCCTGACCAGCCAATTCTGTTCCTTCTTGGAGCCCGGGCCATCGGGTCTCTATAGGTCCAGTACTTACTTGCCTGCCAGTTCCTACCAGTTCACCTCCTGGCTACCTGTACGGGTATAGGTTCTGTCTGCCATAGCTCATGTATGTTGGGTCGTTACACCATCCAATAGCCTTACGATGTCAAATGATGAGCAAGTGCCTTGGAGACTGCACCATCTGCTAATGGGACAGTTGGTGCACCACGATGTGATCCCTAGAGGATACCTTACACACCGATTATTCATACATATTTGGAACAAATGCCTTGAAATAACAACTGAATCGACAGGACGGATGTGGGGAGAAACACTATCAGATGTTTTCCACTTTGGTCGTGGGTACTACCTGAGCACAGAAAAATGTGAGATGTGTGTGGAGACAGAAGAAACCGAGATTAAATACCACCCACCTTCTCCTGAACACCTAAGCAAGGTCAACACCTAAGTGAGGTCAATACCTAAGCAAGGACAACACCGAGACATAAATACCACCCAGGGTCTTCAAACACCGCAACAAAACCCCCTGCGATACCTACAAGAACCTTGGAAGACACATTACTCTTACAAACCTTTACCATTTTCACGAAGTTGAGAAATGTCGATCTACGAAGAAGTGAGCATCAAGGGATGACACTTTATTGTCGCAGAACTACTGCACAACGCAACCATCCCACTAGATGTACACTGGAAGATGTTCAAGGTTGATCACTGTGAGGAATCCAGATGCAACGATATTGAAATGGAGGCTTCAGAGGATTGATCAGTCTGGCACTGGATTGACTTACCACACTACACAAAATCAGGTTGTTTTGTGCACGAAGCACCTGGTCAAGGATGTTTGGAAAGAGGGTTGGAAGGTGCAGAATGGATGTTGCAGGACGACATGAGAATGTTACAGGATAGCGATAACGATGAGAATGGGCCCTAGGAAGACATTTCTGAAAATAGTGGGTTTACCGACTATTAGGATTTGATTAGATTATTTTGTTTGGTGAAATTGTTATTTTATTTTGTGAATGTAACCGGTACGGGTACTGGATTAAGGTTTTATGTTTGGTTTCCCAATATGGTTTGATACTTGTATTGTTTTGTGTGCTATCGGTTAATATACATGATGTTTTATGTTTGGTTTCATAGTATAGTTTGATACTTGTATTGTTTTGTATGCTATCAGTTGATACACAAAATGTTTTTTGTTTAGTTTCACAGTATCGTTTGATACTAGTATTGTTTCGTGTGCTATCGGTTGATACACACAAGGTTTTGCAATATCACTCATACTGGAGATAAGCGATATGCTGTATTTAAAGACCGCTGATTTCCATGATGCCAAGAGCAGTCTCCAATTGACAATATTGTGAATATACTTAGTTGAATGGTTACTTCGATCACATATTATACCCCTTTGCAGTCTCCTTTAGAATGCAGCGCTCACTTCCTCTTTATCAGGAAGCTATCTGCACTTATCATACCATCACGTGAATAGGCCTTGGCCCCAACACATTACATACATCCTGTAAACACCTTACTATTAGGTGGATAGCCAGAGCATACATCATGCTATAAGCATATCTTGAAAAGCCCACTTTTGCTAGATTATCTACAATGACACAACTTTTTGCCTATCACATCGTGGAGTCAAGGCAGGGCCAGAGGGTTATCGCAGAAATAATCTCTTCAAGTTACAGCTTTTTGGAGCTAGATAGCTCAACCAACAGCCTTCTAGAGAATCTCAGATTTGGGGATTATATATAGTTTTGCATAACAAACATTCCAGTCATTTTTTCCAAAGTCCCTGAGAGACTTTGTACTGCAAGGTATGGTAACTCAGGCCCTCAGCAGGGTAACCCCAACTTCTATGACAGGGTAACCAGACCACTAAGATAGAGTAATTCTACCTGGATATCAGGGTAACTTTATCCAATTACCTTGCCTACTTTTTCAGCAGACTTGAACACTTGTACCCTTTCTCTAGTTATCCTGGTCAGTTGGGTAACCTGCCGACCTAAGGTCCCTAAGTATACTGACATTGTCTAGGCCCATGCACTAGGTATCCAAGTAACTAAGTACTTAGAGTCATATATGTTCACAGAGGGACTTTGACCATAGAGTACCTGTCAGGCAAGTATTTACTTGCCTGCCTCTTCCTAGCAGTTGACTGCCTGGTCACCTGTATGGGTGTAGATTCAGGTTACCATAACTCAAGTATACTGGATTATTACATATGGGACATGTTAAGTCTTTTCCTTCTTTATATATACCCAGCTTGTCTTTAGATCAACTAGAAAACAGAATTGAATATAACCACTTCGTGATTGGCTGTGATATCACAGGCAATCCAAATATAATCTGGTCTAACACCCTCCTTGACTCTAGAGCCACGGACTATAGATTTGTGAATGAAAACTTCACCTGGGCCTACTACCTTCTCCTGCATGAACTAAAAGAAACTATCCAACTAGTGGTAATCGATAGAGAGTCAGTCAGCTCTGGCGAAATTAGCCATCTGACCCAAATAGAACTGAAAATCAACAACTACCTAGACGCACTGCTGGCATTCATCAACAAACTAGATGCATACCCTCCAACCCTTAGTATGCCTTGGTTAAAAGAATATGACATGACTATCTAGTTTCCTAGCAATACTATCACATTTGAATCAGACTATTGCTTTGAAAACTGCACCCCTGATATAACAGGTACCCAGCGAGAAGAAGCTAACACCACTTATTTCCTCAAAGTATACACTATTCAGTGGGCTCTAGATTACAAAGTACTTGAAGAATAAGAGGTCAGACACCTTGTTCTACCAGAATACCAGAACTTTATGCCCTTGTTCCTAGAAAAAGAATAGAACCAGTTACTTCCATATCGCTCTTGTGACTATACAATCTCTCTCAAAGCAGGCTTCATATCCTCTCCTGGGCCACTATATAATGCATCATACCGAGAGCTGGGGGCACTGAGTGGCTGGATCGATGAAAACGTAGAGAAGGGCTTTATAGACCCCTCTACCTCATATGTCCCATGTGCAGCCTCCTCCATCCTGTTGACAAAAAAGAAGGACAGATTATTGCAGCTGTATCTGTACTATCGTGGACTCAATAGAGGTACTATCAAGAACTATAGCTTGTTACTCATCTGGAGAGAAACCTTTATAGAGATATCTGAAGCAAAGATTGTTACGCATTCAGACTGGGTCCTACTCATGTAGCATTATGATAGGAGTGGATGGCAACTTAATCAGTAAAAGGTGAGTGCTACTTACTAAAGGAGGCTTTGAAAGGGTGTAATAGGGAATCAAAGCAGTAACCATTCAACCAAGTATATTAGATATACTGTCCATCAAAGTCTACTATTTCCATTGCAGAAATCAGTAGTCTTTAAATACACCCTATCACTTATAGCCAATGTGAGTGATATCATAAAACATTTTGTGTATCACGCAATAGCACACGAAACACATCAAGTATCAAGTGTGACTATAAAATCAAACATAAAACATTTTGTGTATCAACTGATAGGACACAAAATATAACAAGTATTAAACGATACTGTAAAACCAAACATGAAACATTTTGTGGATCAACCAATAGCACAGAAAATATAACAAGTATTAAATGATACTGTATAACCAAACATAAAATATTGTGTGTACCAACTAATAGCACACAAAACATACTATGTATCAAACAATACTGGAAAATCAAATATACAATATAACCTAGTACCGGTAGTGGTTATATCCCCAAAACAAAGGAACAATTTCACTAAACAAACAATATAAAGAAATCCTAATAGCCAGTAAACCTACTACTGTCCTAAAAATCCCCATAGGACCCATCCTCATTCTCCGTGCCATCTCACAACCACTCTATATTCTCCTGTAAGATCCATTCTGTATCCTCGAACTATCTCTACAAACACTCTGCATATAGTGACTCACATATATAACAACCACACTACCAATAATGTAGCAAGCTGATATAATCCTGTACCCACCAATCCTCTCAATCCCTGGTGACAATATTGACCCTTTTGTATTTCATGCAGTAGTCAATGTAAAATGTTTTCCAAAAAGTGCTTAGTGGAATTGTTTCACGGTGTGCTAGCAGTTCCACATTCTGTTAATGTAGTCTCACGTTAACTTCCTCATAGTTTGATATCATTAAGATACACCGGATAGAATGAGGCTATTTTCCTGTGATATACTAGGTTGGTAGAACGTATTTTCATTGACCCTGCTTAGAGATTCTGGTAGTGGTGGACCGTATTCATATTTATTTTTCTCTATCTATTTGCATATTTCACATCTTTCCGTCCTTAGATAACCCCTACTACCAAACTGAAACATGTCTACTATGGTGTTTTCCCATCTTCGTCCACTTGACTCAATGGTAATTTTGTAGCATTCATCACAAATGTAGATAAATAATCAGCATGTAAGAAATCATCAAGGAATAATATCATAGTCCACCAACAGATGCATTGGTGAATGGTGCAATCTCCAAGATACCTGCTTTTGATTTGATATTGTAAGGCTGTTAGATGGTAGGTTTTGTCTGAGCCCAGTACTCCTTCTCTTACTGTCATGCCTGGTACTCGGCTTCCTCTTCCATTACTCTTGTTGAATCTTCACTGCTTTCAAAATCGCTTTCAAAATGCACTGTCCAAAAACTATCCTCTGTACTGTTATCCCAATCAGAACACATTCTTTGAATATCAGGTAGTGTTGGGCCCCAAGCCACTGTCACATGATTCAACATGGGTGGCAATTCCTCCTCAGGTTTGTTGTCACTCCACTACTGATTTACTAGCTCTACTATATTTTGAAATCGATTCAATGGCTCCCAACTATGATCCTTTTTAGGATAACCTTCCCAATTTACGAGAAGTAGGTCATGGTCATCCAGTTTTCTATGGTCACATATCGTTTCCACTTCCCACTCGGGCTTTTCATTCACTACAAGTAGGCGTAGTTTCGCATAGCCACATTCAGGGAATGTAGTGTCATTATTTGTGCTGTATCCTTTTGCTGTTCTGGAATGGAAGGTTGTAACCCAGTGCCAGTGTATTCTTCTGCCTATTTCTACCATGTATTTTTCTGTACACTGGTCAAATACAATTATCTTGAAAGGTCCTCAATAGTGGAGTTGTAGTTTCCTACTTCAACCAACCTGCGTTATGAAGAGGCTTACATATACTAACAATTAGTTTCCTGCTCTAGTTAGAATGTGGTGTCTACGTTGCCTTGCCAACATTCTTGTGCTTTTGAACTATGCCAATTCGATTGTATTAAAAGTAATATTTCAGATAGATTGTGGTCAGTTAAGGAGTTCATCCGCTCCATGGACTGCAGAGTTTTTCAAATTTGGCCAGGGAGTCGCAGGTAGTTCTTTCCAAAGATCACTTTATATGGAGACACATCCAAGGTCTCTCACCAACCCACATTTAGGTACCCTATAGTTTCTGGGTTCGGACAAATCAATTGTTTTTGGCCCCTGCTGACCAGGTTGTAAATGGCTGCCATTAATTCCTAAATCTTCTGTTCAACCTACCCACTCGTTTCATGATAACCTGGTGCCACCTTGCTGTGTGCAATTTCTAATGATCGACAATAATGGATCCATAGGTACAATTCAAAACATGAGTCTACATCACTTACGATTGATATTAGGTAACCATAGAGTATGAATATGTAATTACATAACCATTCTTATCTTATTTGTGCTATCACTTCCTTGTTTATTGGTAACAACTATGTATAGTCTGATAGCCAGTCTATGGCTACCAGTATAGTATTGTATCGCTATGAGTTCTTGAATGGTCCTGCAAAGTCAATAGCTTTTGACTCAAATACTTTCAAGAGCAGGGTAATCGTCTAGACCTTTCCTTCAAATAATTTTGTGGGTTCTTTGTTGACTTAACAGGTATGACATGAGGCAATATATACTGTGAAATCCTTTCTTATTCCCCACTAGAACAGATATTCTGTTACATAAAATAGGTTCAAATTGCACACTCTGGTGTCCTTTCATGTGCATTTTAGCTATAACATACTCTTGCAAGATAGTGTTTCTGAACGTAGCACCCTTTGAGATGTACAGGCATTCCTCTCCATACCTTGTTTTAGCAAATAACATCATGTTGGCAACTATGTAGGAAGCCAGATCTGCTCCCAAACCCATGTTCTTATTCATGTTCTTCTATATAGGTTCTTTGCAGTATACTGATACCATATATGTATAGAAGGTTCTGGTCATTTCATTGACTGTCGGTCTAATATCTCTATTATTCGCAATATCGCTTTCTTAGATTGTTGCAGGCGGGTCATGCTCATTCCGGTTCTCTAAGACATTGTGGAGTCTCTCCCAGTACCCATCTAATACTCGGAGTACCATCCAGAATATTGTTTTATTCTTGTAGCTGTCTAAGAGGACCGCTCGCTTAATCGGTGGTGGGCAGTGGGGTATCTTGAACTCCAGAGCTTTGCAGTTCAACAGTGTAGGTATTCCTGTGGATCATAGGGTAGGGTGAATAAGAGTGGATGGCCCTTCTCTAATGCTGGCCGGTCTTCCCCCTGTCAGCCACTACCATTCCCAGCTATCGCAAAACAGAGATTCTGGAACGCTAGAGTCTGGTTTAGTATGTGTTGGTCTTGAGCCCTTTCTTGGAGGTCTTGTGTTGTGTTGGCTTCACAGCCTAGTGTAACTGATGCAGGAAATAGGTTGTATTTTATGTTTGGTTTCATAGTATCGTGTGATACCTGTATTGTTTCATGTGCTATCAGTGGTAACTATTCCTACCAGTTAGTGCTTCCTCTACACGGATGACGATACCTTAGCCTTGAACAGTTGAGATGATGCGTCTCCATCCCAGTCGGATAGCTAAGCACTCAAGGCTCTTATCTTACAACTCGCTCATGAGGGTAGTTGCGCAGCAGGGCCATGTAGGTGAAGAGCATATTGACAAAGTTACACGTAAGAAGATACAAAGATGATAGCATGAAGAGCTCATCCTCCTGGGTCCTGATAACACCTTTTATACTTGCTCTCCACGCTAACCCTAACCCTGTGACTTATACCTCTGAGTCACCTGCCATACTTATGTGGGCTAAGTGTGTCACATGTGTGAAATCCATGATGCACTGATTGAGTCATATGCGAAAGTCATTACATCATACAACCTCCCAACTGTGAGTTTGTCCAAACATATTAACAAATCACAACATATAAGCGACTTACAACTGCCAGTTGTGTGAGACCTTACAACCGTAATATGAGTCATGGTGTGAAAGCCCAACAAATCGGCCTTGCTCGTAATCCTTTCTCAGTTCTCCCAACATTCTGTTCTGAGCCTTCTATGATATAAGCAACCTTTCTTCCCTGTCACTCTTTGTGACATTAGCTCCCCGCCCCCTCTAGGCTGAGTCCCATCAGGCTACGCCCATTGTGTGTCAGGGCTCTCCCCAATGCTGTGGCTTCCCTTCCCAACAACTCCTGCTGCTTTCATTCACATTGCCAATTTTCCATCAGTTCCTGAAGCGTTGTGTTTGCGACCTCAGTCATTTGCTACTGTGTTCCCATCCTTTTTTCTTGGGCGTTGATGGTTACTTGTTGCTTGGTCAGATTCCCTTGGGTTTTGTCCCGCATTCTCGACAGGTCGTCAATCTGCTGGTGCAGGTGGTCCAGGTGTGTGAGTGGTTCTTTATTTTCCTTGCTCCCATCTCCCTCTTGCCATGCCCTCACAGCTGCTCTGTGTATTCTCATCCCTTTGTGAGCTCTTTTCCAGGGCTTTTCACTTCCGTCTTTTTGGGATAATATCCTGTATCTCATTTTTCCATTTTATGGATCTTGCATCTATCCTGATAGCACCCCTGCCATCTTTTCTTCTCATCAATGTCTCTTCTGCTCCCATGGGTCCTGGGGGCTCTGGAGAACCATCCTTGTCCTTATTTATCGCTTAAGTGCACCCAGCACTCATCGTCATAGCAGCCCATCCATGACATGGCATTGTGTTCGGCTACTTCCTTCGCCTCCTGTTGACTTCTGTCTAATTTGGCTTTGGAGGGCCATTCGTCTCCTGAGCTGGTAGGAGTGACATTGTGGGGGAGACCGCTTGTGCTGTCACATCCCTCTAGAGTCCGCATGGACAGGGTTTCTGCTTGTCTGATTTCGATTTTGACCTATGCAGGGTTGGTTAGGGTATCATTAGTAGAAGCAACGGATTACGAGTTCTGCATTTTCGAAATTGGCCCCAGGGTACCACATCTTATCGTCTCCGGGTGGGTAACCAGCCCACTTAGTACCATATTGCAGTTTCCATAGTGTAAGCAAGAGTGCATTATTTCTTCAAGTTTGTATTCATCTTCTCCATCTATCTCGATAGTTGGTGTGAGAAGGATTTCTGGAGAGGGTAGTTTGTTATTTGAGTACAATTCGAGGAGTGAGATGTGGAACAAGTTGTGTATTGCCATCTGGGGTAGTAGGTCGAGCTTATAAGCGTGACTCCCTACTTTTGCCAACACTTTGAAGGGTCCAATTTTCTTGTAGTCGAGTTTCTTTAATGGTCTCATCGTTCGTACTTTTCTTAGCAGTGGCCATACCATATCGCCTGCTTGTATATTGGAATTAGGTCTGCGGTGTTGATTGTAACTTTCCATCTGTTGTAGTTGTGCCATGACCGTCTCTGTTTGCAGGACTTCATGAAGTGGTGCCATCTCACCATAGCTTGTTATCTTGCTTTTGGTCACAAGACCGATGGCCTCATGTTCTGGATTTTGGCCATAATTTGTATAGAATGGCATGTTCTTTATTGTCTCTTGTCTTCCATTGTTGTAGGTGAACTAGAGTTCATTACAGGGCCACCGGGGCCCTGACAAACACGGGCCCCGGTCCTGTTCCCTGCTCTGGGGCACTCACTACCCCGGGGTGAGGCGTTTTCGCAGGCTTTCCCCACCCCATCACCCACGAGGGGCCCTGCCCCACCCATGCCCTCAACGGGCCCCCATCAAATTTGGATGGCAAGAAACAGGGCCCCATCCCAGGAAAGACCGGGGTCAGGCCCCGGACGGGGGCGGAGCACAGAGGGTGTACAAAATACGCCCTCCGGGCCCGTGTAACGCCGGGGCCACCATGGGTAAAACCTGCCCCGCCCCGCCTCGTAACCAACTTTAAGGTGAACTCCACCATCGGGAGTAGTGCATTCAAGTTGTCCTGTTGACAGGTAATGTATGCCCTTAGATATTGCTCCAATATTGCATTGACTCTTTCCGTTTGTCCACCTGTTTGGGAGTGGAATGCTGTGCTCAGTCTTTGGTGTATTCTGAGTTTTTCCGTCATTTTCTTCCATACTTCTGATATGAACAGCGATCCTGCATCGGTTATCACACCCTTTGACAAGCCATGAAGTCAAAATATTTCTGGTATAAAGGTCCAGGTAGACTGTCGTGCCGTCATGTCCTTTTTGCATGCCATAAAATGACTCTTTTCGGTCAGGCAATCTACCACTACCAGGATGGTGTCATCCTCATCTAATGGGGGTAAGTCTCTGATGTAATCCATGGATATAGATTTCCATGGTTTGTCTGATGCTTTATTTGATTTCAGTAGTCTGTAAAGTGCATGCTGTATGACTTTTGTCCCTGCACAAACATCATAGTTTTTGATGTATTGTTTGCTTATTTCTCCTGTTCCTGCCCAACAGCATTGGCGGTATACCAGATATGTTATTTTAGCCATTCCCCTATGGCCTACTACTGGCAGATCATGGTTCGCTCGTATCAGGTGTGTTCGGATTTTTCCATCTTTTGGTATTCATATCCCGCTGTCATATCAAAGGGAGTTGCCATCCCAGTTGCATAGCCCAAGTGCCACATTTTTCATTTTCTTATCCCCCCTTTCTAGTGCTTGTCATATCTGTTGAATCTTGTGGTCTTTTTTGCTACTCTCCTTAATGGTGTCCTGTATATTATCGTGCATTTCCACTATTTCCATTGCTTGGAAGTACTTTTCCCTCCGGAGTAGTATCTGCTGTCTGCTTGTAATCCTTTCATCTTGGTTATTTTTCGGTCCGTCCTTGGCTTGTCTTGTGAGGGCGTCCAGTTTCCTTCCTTCCTTCTCTGGTCGATATTCGATTTTGAAGTCATACCGGCTTAGCTTCTCCATCCAACGCATGTGGCGGTCGCGGGGTTCCTTTGTTGTTATGAATGGTACCAAGTTCCTATAATCTGTTAGGACCTTGGTACCATAGTTGGTCTTCTCAACACACCGTCTCCGTTCCCTGAGAGCTTCAACTATTGCCAGTATTCCCTTGTCATGTACCTGTAGTTGTATTCAGCTGCTGTTGTTAATTTGGACCGGTTTGCAACCGGTCTCCCTTGTTCATCTTTACCCCTTTGTGATAGTATGCCCAAGTATACACCTTTTGATGCATGTGTCTTGATCCTTGTTTCTCTTTCTGGGTCAGAATACACTAATATGGGTGTCGTCATTATTTTCGTTCTTTGCTCGTCGAATGCTTCGTCATATTCTTCTCCCCAGTTCTATTTGATGTCCTTCTTGAGGAGGTGGTATATCAGTTTTGCCACTTGACTGAACCCTTCAATAAAGTGATGATAGAAGTTGCAAAATCCTATGAAACACGGGATGTCTTCTCGGGTTTTTGGTACTTCCCATTTTCGTATTGCCTGGGTTTTGACCAGGTCTATTTGAACTCCTTCCTAGTTGAACATGAAGCTGAGATATTCCACTTCCTGTTTTTGGTGCTCCAGTTTGCTTGGTTTGACCTTCATTCCTGAATTCTGTAATGGTTCTATAATATTATTGATATCCTTGTAGTGTTCTTCTAGATTTTTGGAATATATGAGCACCTTGTCCAAACAGACGCTGTAGCAGACATCCATGTATCTGCTCAGTACATGATTAATCTATCACTGGAAGTTGGTGGGTATGTTGATTAGCCTGAATGGTATAACCAGATACTCGAATGTTGCATATTGCGTAGCAAATGTTGTTTTCCATTCGTCCCCTGGTTTGATTCTGATATTGTGGTATGCTCCCTTGATATCAAGTTTGGTGAAGTGCTTTGCAGATCTGCGCCTATTTAGGGCCTCAGATATTAATGGTAGCAGATACCAGTCCTTTTTCCATAATTTCGTTGCGGGCCTGGTAATCCACGTGCAGTCTTGGTTTCCGGTCCTTTTTTCCTACCAATAGGATTGGTGATCCGCCTTCTGTGAACGAGTCCTTAATCTATCCATGTTGTAGGTTCTGTATGATGTAGACCTTTAGTTCAGGCAACTCCTTTTCTCCCAGGAGGCAGAACCTTTTCGTGTGGAATTTGGCATCCTTCTTGAATTTTATTTCTAGGTCTACCCCATTCCAGACTGGTGGTACCTCTATTGCATCTTCTTCCAGGAACAGTTCCCAATGCCGGTAGTATTCAGGTGGGATTGTTTGGTTCCGGAGTTTGTTCTCCTTGCCTTTTTTGTGCTGCATTGCTAATTATGTGCTTATGTTGAGTTTGGCCCATGCGGCCAGGTCTTGGTCTCATTGTAACTTGAGAATTCTGGTGTTTTCTGGTCGTCGGTAGAACTTCCCAAATGCAGACACTGGTATTTTCCAAATTGCAATTTTTCTTTCTGGTTGTCCCACTTTGTCTGTCTCTTGATCCATACTCCTGAATCCTTCAGTGCCTTGCGCGGTTTCGTCCACCATACCTACTTCTTGAAGCTCTTCTGTATTGATCTTTTCAATAATTAATTCAGCAATTCTATCACCCCTTTCCACTTGGAATTCATTATCGCCCGGGTTTGCCAAGACTACCTTTGCTTCACCCGTACAATCAGCATCTATTACTCCAAGATTGGTTATAAGCCCATGCTTGACTGCTGAACTACTGCACAGGGCAATACGCCCTTAGGTGTCTGACCCTTGTCCAATGGCCATCCCCATAGCGATCGTGATCTGCCCTCTGGCAGGTATCTTTTATTGTTTATTGCCATACAGGTCAAGTTCTGCCACTCTTACTGAACCTTTAATAGACACTTTTACCTCATTGGTCAACTTCTTGACTTGGATCTGTTGATCTGCTGGACCTCCTGGGGCACTGGTTTCTTTTGGGGCCTGGACTTGGAAGAACCAGGTGATTAAGTTCTTTTCCAAAGCATCCACTTCAAGGGTGGCATATACAACTGGTGAACTATGTAGGCACTCTGCTGCACATCGTTTATTCACAAATGTAGTTTTCTTGTTTTCCACTTTATTGTGGGGCTATGTTATCTCAGTCATGGCATTCCTAAAACTGCCTCATGGCCCTGCAGGTTGGCCACTGGAATGGTTGCCAGTTCTCTATGGCTACCAAGATCTATGGGTATTTGCACCTGGCGGGTAATCAGTACCATGACACTTTGCGTTCCATCCGCTAGATGTATGTCTCTGGGTTTCTTTATCTTAAAGGTGGTGAGGGTAAGTTTGTGTAACCACACAGTATACATGAGCTATGGCAGCCAGAACCTAGACCCATACAGGTACCCAGAGGGCAAACTAGTAGGAACTGGCAGGCAAGTGAGTACTTGACCTATGGAGACCCGATAGCCCGGGCTCCGAGATGAACAGAACTAGCTGCCAGGGTATTGAAGTACCTGCCTACCCACGGGAGTGGTGTCAGCATACTTAGGAACCTCTGCAGGAGCTGTTACTGAGCTAGTCTGCGCAACTGGAGAATGGTGAGAAGTGTCTGTCTCTGGCAATGAAATAGACAGGGTAATAGGAGAAAGTTATCTTGTCCACCTGACTAGCTTGCTCTACCCTCAGGGTCGGGTTACTCTGCCAGGGTATTTGGGTTACCCTGTGCAAAGCCCTGAGTTACCATACCTTGTAATACGAAGTCCCTAGGGGAGTTTGGGAAAAATGACCCAAATGGTGGTTACATGAAGCCATGCATAGCACCTGAGTCTAGGGGTTCCGGGAGATGCTATTGGGCGCACTACGCAGCTCCGAAGAAGCTGTAAATTGGAGACATTATTTCCATCATACCGCTCTAGCCACGCCAGGAGGCCCAGACATCAGGGGCGAATGGTTGTGTAGTTGTGTGCAGTCTAGCAAGGAGGGATCTTTGGAGACCTGCTTGCAACACTGTATATCTGGCTGCCATCCGGTCGACTGTAAGCTGTTCACAGCATATGTAAGGGGGCATAGGGTGGAAGGTAGAGTACCTCCTCCAAGTGGTTCCGGGTAAAACGGACCAAAGCTAGCAGAGTCAATGGGAGTTAACCATGGGGGTCCCGAAGGTAGTCCCGGGTGGTGCTAGGGTGAGTGGGAGAGTTTTATATCCACCAAGCTGGCAACTGTCCCCAATGCCATAGGCTCTGCAAGGGAAGTGCAAAGACACCAAAAGCATGATTTCTACCACAGGTATGGTGAATCCACAGTAGTGGTCATGGGTAGAACCCATTGGACGACTCCCAGACCATCGCATACGGTAGAAGATACTGGAAGAGTGAGGACCGTAAATAGTAGATAGATAAAGCTCTCACGGTAGTTTCCGGGGTCATGTAGAGATCAACGCATATGCGCGGGGTGTTATAGATAGTCCAGTTCATCAGGCGTCTTGACTGTTAGCCACTGACAAGACTCCAATGTGCAGAGGTTTTCACTCTGGTAGACAAAATGGGAATGCACCGCAGGAAGGATAACCGTATAAGGTGAATTCTGACTAGAGTGTGTTGACACATGCATGGCTGAAGGGTGTGCCAGGTAACATGTCAGACCACCCTTAGCGAAGAAGGGTGTGGTTGAATGGTTGGAGTAAACTGGTGGGGGACTTTCTGGCAGAAGATAAAACTACTTGAAAATCTAGGCGAAAACTCTCCTACTCCAACAATAAATCCTTTCCAGATCTTAATTGAGTGAAGTTTCAGGCTTAATAATATTAAGTATTGCGGGGTACTTTTACTCTTACATCTGTGTGAACTTTTAGCGATAAGTTTGAGGTTGTTCGGTGCAGTTACAACCTGGGGATCCATCTTCCGAGGTGTGCCCCCATTACTGTATATCGTTAAGTGACTTCCTCGCATAACTCCTCTGTGGATTAATTGCTTTCAAACCATCGGCACTGACCTTGCGTCAATACTGGTAACCTTGTTTAGAACAAGTAGCCCTGGGTAGAAAGCACAATGGCTAGTACCAAACTTCAAACCAGCATGGAATCCCACTCGTGTCTAGACCTTGACCTTGGCGAAAATGTCGCAACCACGTTTCTGGTATCAGTTTTCGCGGATGTTCACGGTATTGAATAGGACGGCCACCACTTGCTTTTAGAGGCCGGCCCTATTCCATTACCTGATGAATGTGTTGATCTTATGATTAAAGACCCTCGCGCTGTGGCACTGTCATTTCTTCAAGACTCTACTCATATTCACAACATGAGCTCTCCACCGCCGGGAGGTATCCCCTTTGTCCAATTCTCTGACGAGTTCATTCAACCTTACCTTGGTCTGTGAGGTAGCCAAGTTGCTCAACGAAGTCAAGCAAGAAATAAGAAACTGGAACAACCAGCAACCGCAGGTCTTCAGCAAACAAATTACAACGGCAGCAGTGGAATGCATGAAAGTGCAGCAGGTGGCATACCTACAGATGCTAAAAGACCCCAAGGCATTGAAGGATAATATGGCAGCATTGGAAAAGGCCTTTGAAGCAGGGTATAGTATTGATGCTGAGAATGATGTGTTGGTGATATAGGTGGCGCCTCTACTTCAACTCGTCCATACCAAACCCAAGAATTGCGGGATGGAATTGGCCATGACTGCTAGAGACGAACAATGGAGGACATACCTAAGCCCTGTGGGTATACGAATACTGGAAAGCCTCAAGGGCGAAGGCCAGACCTGCACCTCTTCCTTCACAAGAGTATACACGAGCTGTGTCTTCATCCACTCCTCAATTTCCCGCAGTCGTTCGGGGAGTCCGGCGATTGGACCAACTAATGGATATCCTGTCCAGAAACGGGCACCGACGCCCCAGGGTATTACAGCTCCAGATACGCCTGGCCCTACCACTTGTCCGACCCCTGCCCCTATGATTTCTCTAGCAACACCTTCAGTTGTAACTCCCATACCTCCCATTGCAGCCCCACGACCCACACGTCTGCTAGTTTCATTGCCCGCCCCTGATACCTTTCCAACCACGGGCTTCCGGCCAGCCGCTACGGTTACCCCTGGGTTCCGGCCACTGTGAGCGGCATCACTAGAACCTTTTGAACCTGTATGGTAGCAGGAAGAGCGAGCACTCCCAGCTGCATCACAGGGAACTCCAATCCCTGGACCCAGGACACCTGCCTGCTCTGTTTCTTAGGTACGGGTGATTCCCTCTCCCCAGTCAAAACCAACACGTCCCTCCGTGCTCTCCACAATCACTAGCAGTGAGTCCGATGGCCATGACAAGTTCCATCTGTGGGGTTGTAAAGCGGAAGAGACCCTCATAGGGTGGATTTCTTACCACTCATATAGGTATAGGAAGGGACCACAGGCCTCGGTAAAGCATACCAGAAGGCAGAAGAAAGGAGAGGGACGACCAACAGGTGGGTATTGTGGGTCATGGAGGCACACCGGCCCCCCAATGCAACCCCTGCGCTGTTCAGAACTTCAGGCATTTCTGCAGATAACTCAGGTGGCTCCTAACCCAACTCCTGAGAGTGGGCGACACCCTGTTCCACCACCGCCATCAGTCCCCCCAGGGGCTAACCCCCCCGAGAATGGGAATCAGGATGGCCATGAGGAATGGTTTGATGGGTACGGCAGACCATGGGAAACCGCAGGTGGAAACCCCAGGGGTAGTGGAGATGGAAATGTGCCACCTGGCAGTGGTACAGCGGGGGCGGGTGGAGATCCAGGGCACTCTGAGCATGACAGCTCTGATGATGATGATGCCGACTCTCTCTCTGATTTGACCCCCTTTCTCAGTGCAGACAAGGATAATAGGAGCGGCGAGGAGAAACGGCACTGGGACCGCCCTGCTAAGAGCCTGTCACCTGGAATTATGGAGTAGATCGACCTCACAGCTATCCGTTCAACAGCGGCAGAAGAAGATGGAAAACCTGAGCGGCATTTCGGCATTTAATGGAAAGGTCATGGAACTGGCCAGCTTCCTAACTCTGTTGCAGGTTAAGTTCAAGTATTTTGCCGGATGCAGGTTGACCAATATGGATAAGGTAAACCTGGTGATACCCCTTCTAGAAGACTCCGTCCGAGCATGATATTTAGGGCTGCACTCCCACATCAATTAGGAGGCAGCCAAGCATACTGGAGTTCCCGTTAACAGCAGCAACCTATTAAGAACGTGGAAAGGATTCCGGGAACGGCTCATATGAAGTTTCGGCGGTGACCAAATGGAATGTGACAACTCACTTCTTCAGTGGTAAGATGTGGTGATAAAGCCACATCACATTGACGAGTACCTGGAGAAGATAATTGACTACATGTGTAAGCTTAGCTATACAGACCCAGTGCAGGTACGAGATAAGGTATGGTCGGGCATTACCCAAGAGGTTCGCAATGCGTGGGCTCTTAAGGAGCCCCATCCAACCGACTTAAACGACTACATTGATATGCCCCGCAAAGTTTCATATACGCCGGAGGACAATAACCGGTTTAGTAACTATGTTATCCATCCCGTGCAATAGTCTCGGCCAACAGAGAAGAAGAATGATAGGGCATCAACTTCCGGAAGGTTTATAAAGAAGGAAAAAGATTTGGGCAGACAGAACCAGAGGCCTGCCAAACCTACTAATTTCAATAGGGGGAAATGGGCAAAGCCGGGAACTTCGGAGTATGCCACAGTGCAAAAGGTGATCCCGTTGACATGGACCGAACGCTGGTGAAAGAACAACCAGTGCATCAAGTCAGGACAAGCTGGTCACTTCTAGAGGCAGTGTACCGCAGCGTCCCCAGTTGTTAGTTCATCCAAAGAGGCTCGTGGAATGAAACGGTCAGCCCCGGTAAGCGAGGCCTCGGGTACCAATCAGTGGCTAATACGTATCGAAGTGCGACCTCCAGCTTCATCGTCAAAGATACTTGAAGTCTGACAGGCATCACCTCAAATTGTGGAGGTTGACACTGATGGCTCAGAATAGGCAAGAACCTATTCGGGTTAAGGTATAACCTTACTAACCAGTATCTATAGACCCATGAGGGTGGGATAGCAAGGAATCCCAGGAGTGGCTTGTGGGATGGGTAAGTACCACTCTGCTGCATGAGAAAGCCTGGTACTGACTACACTCAGTGGGTGTGGGAAGATAGATGTTGTGGGCTGCATGGGGTGGAACGGACTATCTTTCGTTTTTTGGGTTTCTGGTTATCTCCTTTATTCTAGTTATATGTATTTCTTTCAGGATTTCTTTAGCTGGAGGGGCAAGTCACGGGTCTTTATTTCTGTTGAGGCGGGATGAGGTCTTACTCGAAGAGAGGCTAGACATTGGGGAAGGAATGATCCTTCGCTTGGAACCAGTCCAACAGCCGACGCCTACCCACCATAGAGAAAATTGTCATGTTTCGTACTGACAGAATTGGTTCAGGCTAGACTTGATCGAATAAACACAGTTATTTCCAGGTTTACCCGCGGTGTGTTTAGTACCCGAAATTATGCTGGCAGGAGAGTAAAGACCCTAGCAATGAATAGGACGAATCCCAATCCATTAAGTTTTACCGACTCTTTCTGGTCGCTCCGCTGTTGAAAGGTAAGAGACCAAAATCATTAAGCCAAGATGACCAAGTCCCTAAGACAATAGATGAGGCAGAAACTTGACCAGTTGCTGCATTAAACCAGGTCTATCCACCTGCGAGCAAAGTTAGATAGGAAGATGGGAGCTAGACAGCTAAGAGCAGAAGCACACCTGCTACTAGATAGTGGAGCTACTAGGCCGGGGCTTAGTAGCCGATGCGTTAAGCAGACTCAGGCCCCTTGTGTATGGCGAAAGGTACACGTGCCGGTATGTAACAACCCAGCATACATGGGCTATGGCAGTAGGAACCTTCACCCATACAGGTAGCCCAGAGGTAAACTGGTCCAAACTGGCAGGCAAGTAAGTACTTGACCTACAGAGACGTGATGGCCCAGGCTGTGAGATGAACAGACTTAGCTGGCCCGGTACTTAGGTACATGGGTACACCTAGGAAGTGGTGTGAGCGTACTTAGAAACCTCAGAAGGAGCAGTTACTCAGCTAGGCTGGGTAACTAGAGAAAGATCAGAAATGTCTATCTCCGGCAACGGGATGGATAGGGTAAGCGGGGAAAGTTATCTTGTCCGCTAGACAAGGTTACCCTACCCTCAGGATCAGGTTACCCTCCCATGGGGCTTGGGTTACCCTGCACAAAGTCTGGGGTTACCCTACCTTTCAATACGAAGTCCCTTGCGGAGTTCGGAAAAATGACTAGAATGTTTGTCAGGTGAAGCCTTGCATCATACTGGACTCTAGGGTTCCGGGAGATGGTATTGGGCGGGCTACACAGCTCCGAAGAAGCTGTAAACAGGAGACATTATTCCAATCATACCCGGACAGCCCCACCTGGCGCCCTGGAGGTCTTGGGCAAACGGTTGCGTAGTTGTGTGCAGTCTAGCAAAGAAGAATCTTTGGAGACCTGCTTGCAGCACCGTATATGTCGCTGTTGTCCAGTCGACTGTAGGCTGTTCGCGCGATATATAAGGGCACATGGGGTGGAAGGTGGAGTACCTCCTGCAAGTTGTTCAGAGTGAAGCGGATCAGAACTGACGGGGTTAAGGGCAGTTAACCATAGGGCTCCTGAAGGTAGTCCCGGGTGGTGCCAGGGTGGCAGAGAGAGTTTTACACCTACCAAGTCCGAAAGTGTCTCCAGCGCCCTTGGCTCCGAAAGGGAAGTGCAGAGACACTGAAAACATGAATCCTAGCACAGGTAAGGTGGATCCGAGGTAGGGGTCATGGGTAGCGCCCATTGGACCCCTGCCAGATTACTATATCCTGCAGAAAACACTCGAAGCCCTAGAACCGTAAATAGTAGACAGGTAAACTGCTCACAGTAGCTTCTGAGGCCAAGCAGAGAGCAATGCATATGGTAAGGGTGTCATAGATAGTCTAGTTCATGCGGCATCTTGACTGTCAGCCACTGGCAAGATGCTGATGCACAGAGGCTTTCACTCCGGCGGGCTAAATGGAAATGCAGCGCAGAAATGATAACCACACAAGGTAAACGCTGACAAGAATGTGTCGACACATGCATGCCTGGAGGGTGTGCTAGGAGATGTGTCAGACCAGGCTTAGCGGAGAATGGTGTGCTCGAATGGTTGGAGTAAACTGATAGCAACGTTTCTGGCATAAGATAAAACTACCAAAAGGTCCATGCGAGAACTCTCCTAGTCCAACAATCAATCCTGTCGTGACCTTAATTGAGTGAAGCGTGCGCCTTAACGATATTAAGTTTCACCCCTTACTTTACTATTACATTGGTGTGAACCATTGGTGATACGTTTGAAGTTGTTCGGTGCGGTCGCAACCTTGTGATCCATCTTTCTAGAGGTGCCCACATAATAGTATATCGTTAAGCGACCCTCTCGCCTAAATCCCCTTCTGCTTAATTGTTTCACAACTTTCGGCACTGTCCTTACCTGAATACTGGTAATCTTGTCTAGGACAAGTAGCGCAGGGTGGAAAGCGCAATAGCTACTACTGAAGTTCAAACGAGAAGGGAATCCAACCCGGATTCTGAAATTGACCTGGACAAGAACTGCATCGACACATTTCGTGTCTCAGCTTTCGCGGATGGTCACAGTATTGAATGCAATGGCCACCAGTTACTCTTGGAGGCTGCCCCTATTCAGTTTCCTGATGAACGTGTTGATCCTATGATTACAGCCCCTTATGCTGAGCCGCTTTCATTTTTCCAAGACTCCACTCTTGTTCACAACATGAGCCCTCCACCGCCGGGAGGTATCTCCTTTGGTTAATTCTCCAATGAGTTCGTCGAACCTTACATTGTCTGTCAGGTAGCTAAGTCACTCCACGAAGCCCGGCGAGAGATCGGAAACCTGAACAATCAGCAACAACAGGTGTTCCGCAAAGAGAATTCTACGGCAGTGGTGGAAGGAATGAAAGTGTAGCAGGAGGCATATCTGCGAATGCTGAACGATCAAAAGCCTTTGAAAGATCGTATGGCAGCGTTCAAGGCCCTCTTTGCTGGAGGGTATAGTATTGATGCTGAGAATGACATGCTGATGATAGATGCAGCGCCCCCACTTACACTCGTCCATACAAAGCTCAAGAACTTGACGACAGAATTGGCTACCAGAGCCAGAGACAAACAATCGAGGGCATACTTAAGCCCTACGGGGATATACATGTTGGAAAGCGTTATGGGTGATGGCTACCGCTATACCTCCTCCTGCACGAGAGTATCAACGGCACCTCTATCTATCCACTCCTCAATCGCCCGCAGTCACTTGGGTAGCCCGGCAGTTGGACCAACAGGCAGATGTAGTGTTAAGAAAAGGGCCTGGAAGCCGAAGGGTATTACAGCACCAGACACGCCTGACCCTACTCCTCGTCCAACCCCTGCTCCTATCATCCCCCCAGCGACACCATCAGTTGCAACTCCTGTACCTCCCATCGCCGCGCCAAGACTCATACCACTACGAGTTTTGTTACCCGCTCCTGATACCTTCCTGCGACAACCTTCCCCGCAGTGGTATTGGTTACCCCCGGGTTCCTGCCACTACACACGGCGTCACCAGGATTTTTTGAACAGGCAAGGTGCCAGGAAGAGCGAGCACCCCTGGCTCCATCAGAGGGGACAACAATCC
Organism: Tuber magnatum; assembly: GCA_003182015.1. Taxonomy (NCBI): domain Eukaryota; kingdom Fungi; phylum Ascomycota; class Pezizomycetes; order Pezizales; family Tuberaceae; genus Tuber; species Tuber magnatum. The sequence continues at coordinate 713,915 of PYWC01000051.1, forward strand.
CCGGACCTGGGACACCTGCTCACTCCGTTCCTTGGGCACCGGTGAGTCCCTCTGCCCCCTCAAAACCCACTCTTCCCTCCGTGCTCCCCACCATCTTGTGTGGCGAGTCGGACAGCCAGGAGGAGTTCTGTTTGTTAGGCTGCAAATCGGAAGAGACCCATGAGGAGTGGATTCATTACCACATATATGGGTGCAGGAAGGAACAACGGACCCCGGTAAGGCACAGAAAAGGAGAGAAGGAGGGAGGTGGATGACCCACATGTAGGTATTGTGGGTCATGGAGGAACACTGGGCCCCTCATGTAACCCCTGAGCTGTCCAGAGCTTCAAGCATTTCGGCGGATAACTCCCGTGGCGCCTAACCCAACTGCTGAGAGTGGCCGATGCTGTATTCCACCACCGGCATCAGTACCATCAGGGGCTAACCCCCACGAGGATGGGAATCAAGATGGCCAGGAGGAATGGTTTGATAGGTATGACAGACCACGGGAAATCCCAGGTGGAAGCGCCGGAGGTAGGGCAGACAGAAATGTGCTCCCGGGCAGTGGTACAGTGGGAACCGGAGGAGACCCAGGGGACTCTGACCATGACAGTTCGCATGATCATGATGCGGATTCTCTCCCTGATTTAACCCTCTTTCTTGGCACTCGCAAGGATGACCGGAGCAATGAGAAAAAACGACAGTAGGACCGCCGGGCTAGGAAGCTGTTCAGGGAACTACCCAGCACAGCAATCTCACGGCCATCCTCCAGACAGCAGGAGAAGAAGCTGGAAAAGATCTGTGGCATTCCGGTGTTCAGCACACAGGTTACCGAAATCGCCAGTTTCTTGACACTGGTGGAGGTTAAGTTCAAGTATTTTGTAGACTGCAGGTTCACTGATATGGACAAGATAAACCTGGTGATCCCCTTTCTAGAAGACACTGCCCGAACATGGTATCTCGGGCTGTACTTCCACATCAACAAGGAGTCAGCCAGGCATATGGCACTTCCTGTTAACAACAGTAACCGATTGCGAAGTTGGAACGGATTAAGGGAACCCCTTGAAGGGAGTTTCGGTGATGACCAAGAGGAAAGAGACCGATCCCGTCTCGAGTGGGGAGACCTAGTAATGAAGCCACATCACGTTGAGGAGTACCTGGACAAGATAACTGCCTGCATGTATAAGCTTGGCTAGAGAGACCCTGTACAGGTACAAGATAAGGTAGAGTCGGGTATCACCCAAGAGGTTTGGAATGCGTGAGCACTCAAGGAGCCCCATTCAACCGACTTGAATGACTACCTTGACCTTCTTCAGAAAGTTGGACACACGCTGCAAGACAACACCCGCTTCAGCAACCAGGTAATCCACCCGGTCCAACTGGCTCAGCCAATGTACAAGAACGATGATAGGTCATCAACTTTTGGAACGTTCAAAAAGAAGGACAAAGGTTTACGCAGATAGAACCAGAGGCCTACCGAACTGACTAACTTCAATGTTTGGAAACAGGTAAAGCCAGCAACCTCTGAGTATGCAATAGCATATAAGGAAATCCCGTTGACTTTGATGGAACATTGGAGAAAGTACAACCAGTGCACCAAGTGTGGACAAGGGGGTCACTTTTGGAGAAAGTGTACTATGGCCTCCCGAGTCGTTAGTTCATCCAAACAGGCTCATGGGTTGAAACAGTCAGCCCCGGGAAGCGGGCCCTCCAGAATGGACAAGGGGCTAAAGCGCATCGAAGCGCCATGTCTGGCTTCCTAGTCAAAGTCACTTGAAGTCCGTCCGGCATCACCTGCAATTATGGAGGTTGATACTTATGGCTCAGAATAGGTAAGAACCGATTCTGCTTAAGGTATAACCTTGATAACCCATATCCATAGACCCATGAGGGATGGATGGATGGAATCCCGGAAGTGGCTTCTAGGATGGGTAAGTACTCCTCTACTGCATGAACAAGCCTGGTACTAACTATACCCAAGGGGTGTGGGCAGGTAGATGTTGTAGGCCGCGCATGTAGTGGAAGGAGCTATCTTTCCTTTGTTGTGTTTCTGGTTGGTTCCTTTGTTCTAGTTATACGTATTTCTTTCAGGATTTCCTTAAAAGGATGGGCAAGTCATAGGACATTATTTTTGTTGAGGCTGGGGGAGGTCTCACTGAAGGGGACGCTCGACATTGGGGAAGCCAGGATGCTTTACCTGGAACCGGTCCGACAGTGGACCTCTACCCACCTCAGGAAAATTGTTATGTTTAGTATAAGTGGGATTGGTTCTGGTTGGACTTGGCCAAATAAACACAGTGTTATTTTCAAGTTTACCAGAGGAGGGTTTAGTACCCGCGATCATTCAGGTGTGATAGTCAACACTCTAGCCATTCATAAGACGAATCCCAATCCGTCAATATTTACTGACCCGTTGTGGCCACTCTTGTGTCGAAAGGCAAGAGACCCAAATTATTAAGCCAAGATGACTAAGCCCCTCAAACAAGTGAAGAGGCAGAAATGTGACAACCTGCCTCATCATACCAAGTTTATTCACCTGCGGATAAAGTTAGACGGCAATATTGGAGCTAGACAGCTAAGTGGGGAAGCGTACCTGCTACTGCATCGTGGAGCTACCATGCCAGTGCTTAGTAGCCGCTGGGTTAAGCAAACCCAGGCACCTTCCGTGCAGTGAAAAGAACATGTGCCGATAAGCGATGCAAGCGGTAATCACATACCTGGGTCATGGCTGCCCCACACCAAATCATTAGAGATGAAAACAGGCGACCACCATAATGAGATGCCCTTTCAAGACGTGCATATGGCCGACACCAAGGTGTATGGGCACTTACCTATGTCTTGGTTGAAGGACCATAACCCGGAGATAGAAGAGAAGACAGGATCACTAACCTGGCACGCAGATTTCTGCAAGGCTAACTGCCTAGCAGAGTAGTGGCGGTTAGTGTTCATGACTGATAAAGAGTTACTAGCCGAAGACTCTAGGACTGTGTACCTGTTGGGAATTGTACAATTCTCCAATGAGGAAGGTGCCGACATTATGGTTAAGCTCGACTCTGTGTATAAGGTCTATGGGAATATCTTCAGTCAAGAACGGATTGAGGCACTACCAGAGGACTCGAGGTATGACCACATGATCGAGTTGCAACCTCAGACTCAACCTCCGTTTGGGCCTATCTATCCATTATTGGCACAGAAGCTTAAGGCACTCCCGGACCATCTCCATGAAATGCTACGAATGGGAAACCTACAGCGATCCAGTTCCTTGGCAGCAGCCCCCATCCTCTTTGTGCCAAAACGAGTTGGTCCGGTAAGACTGGTAATAGATTACCGAGGGCTGAACAAAGTGATAGTTAAGAGTAAGTATCCTCTGCCATGGATGAAAGAACGGCGAGTTAGGTTAGGAAAAGCCGCTGTGTTCACCAAGTTGGACTTGAAGAATGGCTACTACCTTGGAAGGGTGGCGGAAGGTGAAGAATGGAAGGCAGACTTCCCATGCAAAGATGGACTGTATAAATACACGGTCATGCCATTTGAGTTATGTAACGCTGCGGCAACTTTCCAGGGTATGATAAAGGAGGTCTTCCGGGACCTCATGGATGAAGGTGTTATTGCCTGTATTGATGACATCCTGATTTACTGCGAAACCCTGGAAGAGCATGTCGCCATGGTAAGATGCGTGAGGGAGAAATTGCGGAACGCCAGACTATACGTATGTAACGACCCAGTATACATGAGCTATGGTAGCCGGAACCTACACCCATACAGGTAGCCTGGAGGCGAACTGGTAGGAACCGGCAGGCAAGTGAGTACTTGACCTGCGGAGACCTGAGGGCCTGGGCTCCGAGATCAGCACACTTAGGGGGCACAAGTACTTAGGTACATGGCTATGCCCGAGATTGGTGTCAGTATACTAAGTGAGCTATGAAGGGGCAGTTACACAGCTAGGCCGGTAACTGGAGAAAGGCCCGGTGTGTCTATCTTCAGAAGTGGGATAGATAGGGTAACAGGAGAAAGTCCTCTTGTCCGCCGGACAAGGTTACCCTACCTTGAGGCTTGGGTTACCCTGTTCAAAGTCCTGAGTTACGCTACTTTTCAATACAAAGTCCCTCACGGAGTTCAGGAAAAATGACAAGATTGATGTCAGCGTACTTAGGGACCTATGAAGGGGCAATACACAGCTAGGCTGGGTAACTGGAGAAAGGCCCTGTGTGTCTATCTCCAGAAGTGGGATAGATAGGGTAACAGGAGAAAGTCCACTTGTC
>PYWC01000051.1:718802-737994 GCA_003182015.1 Tuber magnatum
CCTTAGCGGAGAAGGGTGTGCTCGAATAGTTGGAGTAAAGTGATTGGGGAGTTTCTGGCATAAGATAAAACTACTTGAATATCTATGCGAGAACTCTCCTACTCCAACAATCAATCCTCTCGAGACTTTAATTGAGTGAAGCGTCAGGCTTAACGATATTAAGTTTTACCGTTTTCTTTACTCTTACATCTGTGTGAACTTTTGGCGATAAGTTTGAAGTTGTTCGGTGCGGTCGCAACCTGGGGATCCATCTTGCTAGGGGTGCCCCCATTACAACGTAAGCATAAAGAAATCGAGTTTTCACCAACTGGAGGTTGAATTCCGCGGTTACAAGATCTCCAATATGGGGATCTCTATGTTGTCAGAAAAGGTGCGAACAATCAGAGATTGGGCACCTCCGACATGCGTTGTTGATGCCCAAAGCCTTATAGGCTTTGCCAACTTCTATCGTCAGTTCATAGAAGGTTTCAGCCAGATAGTGAAACCTCTGATGGAATGCACCAAGAAGGATGTCCGATGGGAACGGACACCTCCAGGTAAGCAGGCCTTCAACCATTTGAAGGCGGCGTTCACGTCCAAACCTACCCTAGCACATTTTGACCCCTAACAGCCAACCTGGCTGGAACGTGACCCTAGTGACTTTGCATTAGGGGCCGTCCTCACCCTGTTCTGTGAAGATGACAGATGGCATCCGGTGGCCTACCACAGTCGGAGGTTTCACCCAGCAGAGATTAATTGTAATGTCCACGACAAGAAAATGACTGCCATCGCGCCGGCATTCCAGGAATGGGATCGTCTGCTACGCGCGGTCCCAGACCAGTCGGTGATCCATACAGATCATAAGAATTTGCACTACTTTAATAGTCTCACGGTCCTCAACTATAGACAACACCACAGGGCTGAGTTCCTGCAACTGTTTAACTTCAAGGTAGGTTACTGGGAAGGATGGTTGAATGAGAAGGCAGATGCTTTGTCACTGCATAGGGACTACCGCCCTGAAGGCTGGAGTGATTTTCCGCCACAGTCATTTTTTCGCCTCAGACAGTGGGTTGGGAGCCAAGAACAGGACATCTTGCAACCACCAGTGTTGCAAGTGTACCAAGGATTTTCGCCTCCAGTCTTCCTTTTTGTATCATCTGCGGGTAGCAATAAAGAAAGACCAGGAATACATAAGAATCCTGAAAGGCAACAGCTGCTGGTGACGAGAAGGTCAATCGACACTTTGAGATGGCAAACCGCTTCCTGCTGTACAAGAACAGGTGGTATGTTCCACAGGGTCAGAGTCCGAAGCAGAAAATCATGGAGGCAGAATATGACTCCCAAGTCACGGGACACTGCAGGACTTGCAAGACCATTGGCGGGGTTAGGTTTGTTTTCTATTGGCCTAAAATGGACGAGCACATCACCGACTACGTGCAGACATGTGATGAGAGCCAAAGAAATGAGTCCGTCGGTGACTAGAAGTTCCGTCTGCGGGAAGCTATTGATGTTCCTGTGTGACCGTGGACAGCGATTTCAATGGACTGCATTGTAGCGCTGCCAGAGTCCGTAGGGTATATGAAGATCTGGCTCATAGTGGACAGATTCTCGAAAATAGCACACTTCATACCCATGACCACTGAGGTACTGATCAAGGAGCTGGCCTTGATATTCCTGAAGGAAGTTTGGCGACTGCATGGACTCCCCGAGTCAATCATCTATGACCGAGATAGCTGATTCAGATCCAAGTTCTGGATAAGTCTAATGCACTTGTTGCAAGTAAAACCAAACGTTTTGAGTGCATTCCATGCCAAGACTAATGGGCAAACCGCGAGGGTGAATCTGACACTGGAGCAGTACTTGTGTAGTTACTGTTCCTACCAACAGGATGATTGGGTTCGCTACTACCCCTTGCGCAGGGTGCGTACAACACAGCAACATCAGAATCCACCAGGTTGTTACTATTTGAGATTAATTATGGGTTTAACCCACAGACCAACCGGTGGGGTTTCATGTCTGGTAATCAAGGAATACACCCTAGCAGTGTGCTCTTGGTTAAGAAATAGGAAGGAACCAGGCAAGAGATTTGAGAAACGATTAAACGGGGACAGGAAAGACAATGGAAATGGCAGGACCAGAAAAGGTTGCTATCACCGGACTACGTTATCTTAGATGATGTGGCCGCTAGGCGGGCAAAGAAAGTGGACCACCTGATGTTGAACTGAAAGAACATCTGCCCGCAACGTCCTATGGAGAAGCTTGACTACTGCATGTTTGGCCCTTTTGTGGCCAAACGTCAGGTACGTACCCGAGCTTATGAACTCCAGTTGCCCACCAAATGGAGCATGTACCCAGTTTTCAATATCATGTTGCTTGAACCATATCGCTAGGATCCGGGATCAGGTAGGTTCAGAGAGGTCTCCACCCCGGAACTGGTGGACATTAAGCCCAGTTACGTTATCAAAGCAGTTCTGGACAGTCGATGGTATGGAGAAGCAAAGACGAAGCTTCCGTCGCGCTTTGTCCTGTACCTGGTTTCATGGGAAGGCTACAGGGCTGAGGAGAATTCATGGGAGCCCTATGAGATACTAGAAGGGACAGGCTTACAGGTGATTCTGGATTTCCGCCACAGACATCCGTCCAAGCCCAGGGACCATAGGGTCACCGGGGAATTGAATGTGGGAAATAAAAGACGATACTAACGGTGCAGGATGGACCGCAGACAAGAGGGGAGTGATGTAATGACCCAGCATACATGAGCCATAGCAGTCGGAACCTTCATCCATACAGGTGGCCAGGAGGTGAACTGGTAGGAACCGGCAGGCAAATACATACTTGACGCATGGACACACGATGGCCCAGGCTCCAAGATGAACAGAGTTAGCTGGCCAGGTACTTAGGTAGCTGGGTACACCTGGGAAGTGGTGTCGGTGTACTTAGGGACCTGGGAAAGGGTGGTTGCTCGGCTAGGCCGGGTAACTGGAGAAAGGTGAGAAATGTCTATCTCTGGCAACGGGATAGACAGGGTAACTAGGAAAAGTTATCTTGTCTGTCAGACAAGGTTACCCTACCCTCAGGATCAGGTTACCCTGCCATGGGGCTTGGGTTACCCTACCCAAAGTCCTGGGTTACCCTACCTTTCAATATGTAGTGCTGCAGGGACCTCGGGAAAAATGACTGGAATATTGGTCACACGAAGCCATGCATAATACTGCAATCTGGGGTTTTGGGAGACGCTATTGGGCGAGCTGCATAGCTCCGGAGAAGCTATGAACAGGGGACATTATTCCTATCATACCCCTGCGGCCCCGCCTTGAGGCCCCAACGTCATGGGCAAACCGGTGTGTCGTTGTGTGTCATCTAGTAAAGCTCAATCTTCGGAGACCTGCTCGCAACACCGTATACATCGCTGCCATCTGGTCGACTGTAAGCTGTTGGCCGGATGTATAAGGGGGCATACGATGGAAGGTGGAGCACCTCTACCAAGTTGTGTGGAGTAAAACAATCCAAAGTTGACGGAGTACACTGGAGTTAACCGAGGGGGTCCCGAGGTAATCCTGGGTGGTGGCAGGGGGGCTGGGAGAGTTTTCCACCCACCAATCCCAATAGTGTCCCCAACGCCATAGGCTCTGAAAGGGAAGTGGAGAGACACTGAAAGCATGATTCCTACCACAGGTAAGGTGGATCCAAGGTAGGGGTCCTGGGTAGCGCCCATTGGACCCCTCCAGGATCACCCTATCCTGGGGAAGACTCCTGAAGCCCGAGAACCGCAAATGGTATATAAATAAACCGCTCACAGTAGCTTCCTGGGCCAAGTTGAGATCAATGCATATGGGAAGGGTGTCATAGATAGTCTATTTGATGGGGCGCCTTGACTGTTAGCCACTGGCAAGATGCTGATATGCAGAGGTTTTCACTCTGGTGGACTAAATGGAAATGCACCAGGGAAACGATAAGCGCATGAGGTGAACGCCGACTAGAGTGTGTTGACACATGCATGCCTGAAGGGTGTGCCAGGAGATGTGTCGGACCACCCTTACTGGAGCATAGTTTGCTTGAATAGTTGGAGTAAACTGATGGGGGAGTTTCTGGCATAAGATAAAACTACCAAAAGGTCTATGCGCGAACTCTCCTACTCCAACAATCAATCCTCTTGAGACCTTAATTGAGTAAAGCGTCAGGCTTAATGATATTACATTTTACTGTTTACTTTACGCTTATATTGGTGTCAACTTTTGGCAACAAGTTTGAAGTTGTTTGGTGTGGTCGCCACCTTGGGATCCATCTTCCTAGAGGTGCCCCCTTTACACGGTAAGCGATGCCAGGTGTAATCGCATTCCTGGGTCAGGTCTGCACTATACCAAATTATTGGAGATGAGAATATGTGACCACTAGAATGAGATGTGCTTTGAAGTCACAGATATGCGCGACAGGAAGGAGGATGGATACCTACTTGTGTCTTAGTTGAAGGATCATAACCCCCACATAGATTGGAAGACAGGATCACAAACCTATCATACAGATTTCTGCAAGGCTAACTGACTAGCAGAGCAGCAGTGCTTAGTGTTCATGACTGATGAAGAGTTAATAGCGGAAGACCCTAATAATATGTACCCTTTGGGAATTGTACTATTCTCCGCTGTGAAAAAGGTGCCGACACTGCGGTTAAGCTACCCCTCCAGTATTACGGCTATGGAGACATCTTCAGTCCAGAACGGATTGAGGCGTTACCGAAGCACGCAAAGTATGATCATACGATCAAGTTGCAACCCGGGACTCAACCCCCATTTGGACCTATCCATCCGTTATTGGAAAAGAAGCTTAAGGCACTCTGTGACTATCTTAATGATATGCTATGAACACCCAAGCTGTGGCGATACAGTTCCTCGGCAGCTGCACCTATCCCCTTCATGCCAAAACCAGATGGTACATTAAGATTGGTAATAGATTACGGAGGCCTGAACCAAATCATGGTTAAGAGTAAGTATCTCCACCGTGGATGAATGAACTGCGGGATAGGTTAGGATATGCCACTGTGTTCACCGAGTTGGACTTGAAGAACAGCTACCACCTTCTGAGAATGGTAGAAGATAAGGAATGGAAGATGGCGTTCCAGTGTAGATATTGATTTTATGAATACACAGTCATGCCGTTTGGGTTATGTAATGTCCCGGCAACTTTCCAGGGCATGATACATGAGGTCTTGCTGAAGCGCTTACATGAAGGTGTCATTGCATACAAGGATGACATCTTGATATACTCCAAAACCATGCAAGAGCATGCAGCGATGGTGAGATGCGTGATTGAGAAATTGCGAACAGCCAGACTATGCGTAAGCATGAAGAAGCCCGGTTTCCACCAACAGGAAGTTGAATTCTGGGAATACAAGATCTCTGATATGCGGATCTCGATGTTGTTGGAAAAGGTGCCAACAATCATGGATTGGTCACCTCCGTGATGGGTCCTCAATTTTCAAAGGTTTGTGTGCTTTACCAACTTCCATTGTCGGTTCATAGAGGGTTTCAGCAAGATCGCGAAACCTCTTACGGACTTGACAGCGGAGGATGTCCAATGGGAATGGACGCCAGCTTGTGCATCGGCTTTCAACCATTTGCAGGTAGCATTCACGTCCAAACCTATCCTAGCACATTTTGACCCTAAAAGGCCAACCTGGCTGGAAACAGGCGGTAGTGACTTCGCATTAGGAGCTGTCCTCTCTCAGGTCTTTGAAGTCGTCAGATGGCCTCTAGTGGCCTATCATGGCTACAAGTTTCACTTCACGGAGATTACTTATGATGTCCATGACAAGGAAATGACTGCTATCATGGCGGTATTCAAGGAGTAGGACCATCCACTATGCTTGGTAATGGACCAGTTGGTGATCTGTACAGATTATAAGAATTTAGAGTACTTCAATAGTACCAAGGTCCTTAACCGTAGGCAGCACCACCGGGCTGAGTTCCTGCAACTGTTTAACTTCAAGGTAGTTTACTGAGAAGGATGGTTGAATGAAAAGGACAATGCTTTGTCATGGCATAGGCACCACCACCCTGAAGGCGGGAGTGATTTTCCACGAGAGTCATTATTCCGCACTGAACAGTGGGTTGGGAGCCAGGAATGCGACATCTTGTGACCACAGGTGTTCCAAGAATGCCAAGGCCTTCAGCTACAGTCTTCCTTTTTGGATCAACTGCGGGTAGCAATAAAACAGGGCAAGGAATACTTAAGAATCCTGAAGGCAACGACTGCTAGGGAGAAAGAAGTCGACCAACATATCACGACGGAAAAGGGCTCACTCCTGTACAAGAACAGGTAGTGTGTTCCCCAGGGTCACAATCTGAAGAAGACAATCATGGAGGCTGAACATGACTTCCGAATTGTGGGACACTTTGGGACTTATAAAACCGTTGGCAGGGTTAGGGCTAACTTCTATTGGCATATGATGGACGAGCACATCAGAGACTATATGTGGACATACGATGTGTGCCAAAGAAATAAGTCCTTCTGGTACAAGATGTTTGCTCTGCTGGAACCTATTGATGTTCCTATCCGGCCCTGGGCAGCGATTTCAATGTACCTCATTGTAGCGCTACCAGAGTCAGATTGGTATACCAAGATCTGGGTCATTGTGGAAAGATTTTTGAAAATGGCACACTTCATACCGCTGACCACGGAGGTGCCGATCAAGGAGCTTGCCCTGATATTCCTGAAGAGGGTTTGGTGCCTTCCTGGACTCCCAGAGTCAATCATCTGCGACCGAGATAGCCACTTCACATGCAAGTTCTGCATGAGTCTAATGCACTGGTAGCAAGTGAAACCAAATGTTGCGCCGGTATTCCACCCCGCGACTGATGAGCAAACTCCGAGGGTTAATCAGACACTGGAGCAGTACTTACATAGCTACTACTCCAACTAATAGGATGACTGGGTCTCGCTACTACCTCTTGCAGAGTATGCATACAACACCTGGACAACCGAATCCACCATGTTGTTACCGTTTGAGATCAAATACCAGTTTAACCCCGGACAAACTCATTGGGTATAGTGTCTGATAGTCAAGGAATGCACCCTAGCGGTGAGCTCTTGGTCAAGAAATGGGAAGGATCCTGGCAAGAGATGCTAGAAGCAATTCAAGGGGCACAAAATAGGCAACGGAAATGGCATGACCAGAACAGGTTGCCATCAGCGGACTGTATTACCATACAGGATAGGGGCTCTGGGCGGGCAAAGAAAGTGGACTGCGTGTTGTTGAACCGAAGGAATATCCGCACAAAGTGTCCGAGAGAGAAGCTGAACCACAGGATGTTTGGGCCTTTTGTGGTCAAACGTCTGGTGGGTACCCAAGCATGTGAACTCCTATTGCCCACCCGATGTAGCATCTCCGCATTTTTTAATGTCACATTGCTAGAACAATATCAAGAGGATTCGGGATCGGGTAGGGTCAAGGAAGTCCCTATCATATAACTTGTGGACAATGAGCGAGGCTATATTATCGAAGCTGTTATGGACGGTCGATAGTATGGTAAAGTAAAGGCAAGGTGCCCGCCATCCTTCGTCCAGTACCTGGTTTCATGGGAAGGCTATGCAGCTGCGGAGAACTCATGGGAGCCTTGTAAAATGCTAGAAGAGACAGGCTTACAGGCCGTTCTGGATTTCCACCAAAGATATCCGTCCAAGCCCAGAGACTATAGGGTCTTGGGGAATCGAGTAGTGGGAATAAGGGATGACGGTAATGGTGTGAGACGGACGGTAGAGAAGAGGGCAGTGTTGTAGCGACCTAGCATACATGAGCGATAGCAGCCAGAACCTAGACTCATAGAGGTAGCAAGGAGGGAAACTTGTAGGAACTGGCAGGCAAGTAAGTACTTAACCTACGGAGACCCAATAACACATGCTGCGTGATAAACAGGACTAGCTGCGAGGGTACTGAAGTACCTGCCTGAACCCGGGAGTGGTGTCAGTATACTTGGGGATCTCCGCAGGTGCTGTTACTCACCTAGGCTGCGCAACTGGAGAAAGGTCAGAAGTGTCTATCTCCAGCAATGGAATAGACAGGGTAATAGAGTAAAGTTATCGGGTCCACCGGACCAGGTTACCCTACCCTGAGGATCAGGTTACTCTCCCATGGCGTTTGGGTTGCCCTGTCCAAAGTTCAGGGTTACCCTACCTTGCAATACAAAGTCCCTTGTGGAGTTCAGGAAAAATGGCCAGAATGTTTGTCACGAGAAGCCATGCATACTGCGGGAATCAGGGGTTCCACGAGATGATATTGGGCAGGCTGCGCACCTCCGACGAAGCTGTAAATTGGAGATATTGTTCCCATCATACCACTCCGGCCCCGCCATGACGCCCGGATGTCATGGGTAAACAGTTCTGTGGTTATGTGCAGTTTGGCAAAGAGGAGTCTTTGCCGACCAGCTTGGAACACCGTATATGTCACTGCCGTCGGGTCAACTGTAAGCTGTTTCCAGGATGTACAAGGGGGTATAGGAAGGAAGGTAAAGTACCTCCTCCAAGTTTTTCCGAGTAAAACGGGCCAAAGCTGGCGGAGTTAACAGGAGTTAACCATGCAGGTCATGCAGGTAGTCCCAGGTGGTGCCGGGGGGGCCGGGAGAGTTTTACACCCACCAAGCTGGCTGGTGTCCCCAACACCATAGGCTCTGCAAGGGAAGTGCAGAGACACTAAAACCATGATTTCTACCGCAGGTAAGGTGGATGCGTGGTAGTGGTCATGGGTAGTGCCCATTGGACCACTCCCTGACTAGCATATACTGCGGGAGACACCGGAAGCCCGAGAACTGTCAATAGTAAATAGATAAACTGCTCACGGCAGCTTCCGTAGTCATGTAGAGATCAATGCATATCGGAAGTGTGTCATGGATAGTCCAGTTCATGTGGTGTCTTGACCGTTATCGACTGACCAGACTCGGATGCCAAGAGGTTTTCACTCTGGTAGGCAAAGTGGAAATGCACTGTAGAAATGATGACTGCATTGGATGAACGCGGACCAGAGTGTGTCGACGCATGCATGCCCCAAGGATGTTCCAGGAGATGTGTCAGACCACCCTTAGTGGAGAAGAGTGTCCTCATATAGTTGGAGTAAACCGATGGGGGAGTTTCTGGCATAAGATAAAACTACTTGAAAATTTATGCTAGAACTCTCCTGCTCCAACAATCAATCCTCCCGAGATCTTAATTCAGTGAAGTGTCAGCCTTAATAATATCAAGTTTTACCATTTACTTTACTCTTGCACCTGGGTCAACTTTTGGCGATAAGTTTGAAGTTGTTCAGTGCAGTCGCAACCTTACGATTCATCTTCCTAGCAGTGCCCCCGTTCCAGTTTTGTGACACATTTCTTCATCAATAAACTGTTCCGTTGCTCCTGAGTCGATAATTCCGTGTATTGTTACTGTTGCATCTCTTCTCAGCACCAGTGTCTTAACCATAATGTGATCTCCTTTGTGTTCCCATGAGTCCGCTTCTAGTGTTCTGTAGTAATTAGCCCTGGCATGGGTTTCAGCAGTGTCCTGTCCCTCAGGTCACCTATTGCTGGGGACGGTAGTTTTTTTCCGCCTCTTGATCTACAAGGTCGCGCTTCATTGCCTATAGCTTGATGATGGCTGGTGCTGGCCTTCGGGCGCTAACAGGCCCTATTCTTTCTGACTGGATTCCATCAAGTCCGTCCCTTGGTAGGTGGCAGTGGCAGAGTATGTGGCCACTCTTTTTGCATCCTAGGCATAGCCTGGCTTTCATTCTTCATTCGTGATGTTGTCGCGACACGTTTAGGTTCGACCTTCACCTGATCGCATCCAGGTCCATTGCGTTACTCTCCTGTGTCGTTGTTTGTAGTGTTTGTTGGAATGTTCTGTCCTGGTTCCTTGGCGTGTATTTATATTAGCTTATTGGGGTCTTCCCACTCTGGATGTGTCCGGTTCTCACAAACCGTGGCTACCTTTCAATTGCCCATATTGCGAAATCCACCATTGTCATATATTTAGTCTCTGCCGTGCCGCATGCCTATTGCAGCTGGGTGGTACATGTCTGTAGTAAGTATCAGTAGAGTGTCTCATCATAGTATTCAGCCTCGACACCTAGGTGTTGCAATTGGTTCTAAATGTCTATCATATTCTAGGTCTGTTGTTCCATGACTTCCAGTTTGTTCCGGGCCGTTACTTTCACACGTATGTTTCCGAATCATTCTTTCAAGACCTCCTGGCAGCTTTCCCATATTTCCCATTCTCGTTGTTTGGAACCTGCGACATAAGAGGTTATCCATTGGACAGCAGTGTTGTGTAACAGGGATTCGGCATGGGCTATCTTAGTAGTATCCCGATCATTTGCGCAGTTCTTGACTCTGAAGTATGGTCGAGCTGGAAGAGAAATTGTCACAACCTTGTCCTTTCCCCTCTGAAACCATCGCCTTCTTTGGCCTTCGGCGTGTTTCCTCCGCTGGGTCATCCCGTCTCTAGAGTGGCTAATAGGGCTGTAAGTCACTTGCGTATCATTGCTACTGGCTGAACCAGTGAGGCCGCCACTCCGGTTCCTGACATTCTTGTTTCTGTTTTCCTGTCTGAGAATGAAGTTTCTTGTTGTTGTTGTTCTTCTGGTATAACCGGGCTCCGAGGTCTGACAGTTCCTTGTGAGCTCATTACTCTTTCCAACTCTTGTCCTAATCGTGGAAGTTCCAGGTGATCCGTGATTTTGTTGTCACTGTAATCGGTTTTGCTGTTATTGTAGTGTTGCCTATACTGCCCTCTGGTTTTCTCCTATCTTCGGGTGTATTCTGTGGTGATGCTATCAAATGTAACAATTCCTACCAGTTGGCACTTCCTCTACACAGGTGACAATGCCTTAGTCTCGAAGACTTGAGACTACACGTCTTCATCCGAGTAGGATAGCTAAGGTACACAAGGCTTCTACCTTGTAACTCGCTTATCTGGGTGGTTGCGTAGTGGGGCTATATAGGTATAGGTTATAGTGATAAAGTTATAGGTAAGAAGATACAAAGATGACAGCGTAAAGAGCTCATCCTCCTGGGTCCTGGTAAGCCCTTTTATACTTGCTCACCATGTTATGCCTAACCCTGCAACTCATACCTCTGAGTCACCTACCATAGTTATGTGCGCTAAGTGCATCACATTTGTGAAACCCATGACTCACTTATTGAGTCATGTGTGAAAGTGATTACATTATACAAATTCGTAAGTGCAAGTTTGTCCAAACGTATTAACCAATCACAACATGTAAGTAACTCAGGGACGTGAGTCATACGAGACCGCCTGACCATAATGTGTGTCATACTATAAAAGCCCAAGGAATGGGCCTTGCTAGTAATCATTCCTCAGTTGTCGCAATATTCTGTTTCGAGCCTTCTATTATATAAATAACCTTCCTCCCCTGTCCCCATTTGTGATATTGATTAATACCCAAAATGTTTTGGAATATTACTCATACTGGAGATGAGTGATATGCTGTATTTCAAGACCGCTGTTTTCCACTAAGGAAACAACAGACTGTAACGACCCAGCATACATAAGCTATGGCAGCCAGAACCTACACCTACACAGGCAGCCAGGAGGGGAACTGGTAGGAACCAGCAGGCAAGTAAGTACTTGACCTACGAAGACCCGTTGGCCTAGGTCGCGAAAGGAACAGAATTAACCGGCAGGGTACTTGGGTATCTGACTATACCCGGGAGCGGTGTCAGCGTACTCAGCGACGTCCAAAGGGGCAATTACTCAGCTAGGGCGGGTAACTGGGGAAAGGTCAGAAGCATCTATCTCCGGCGATAGAATAGACAGGGTAACAGAGTAAAGTCATCTTGTCCAGCGAACAAGGTTACCCTACCCTGAGAATTGGGTTACTCTTCCATGGGGCTCGTGTTACCCTGTCCAAGGTCCTGAGGTACCCTACCTTTCCATACGAAGTCCCGCGGGCGGTGCAGAAAAAATGAGTAGAATGTTTGTCCTGGGAAGTCCTGAATAATACTGGAATCCAGGGTTCTAGGAGATGCTATTGGGGGGGCTATGCAGCTCCGAAGAAGCTGTAAATTGGAGACATTATTCCTAGCATACCTCTGGGGCCCCGCCTTCAGGCCTGGACATCATGGGCAACCAGTGGTGTAGTTGTGTGCAGTCTACCAAGGAGGAATCTTTGCTCGCCTGCTTGCAACACTGTATATGTCGCTACGGTCTGGTCGACCATGGGCTGTTCAGATGATACATAAGGGGGCATAGGGGAAAAGGTGGAATACCTCCTCCAGGTTGTTCCGAGTAAAATGGACCAAAGCTGAGGGAGTTAACAGGAGTTAACCGTGGCAGTCCTGAATGTAGCCCCGGGTGGTACTGGGGCAAGCGGGAGAGTTTTATACCTACCAAGCCGGAAAGTGTCCACCATGCCATATACTCTGAAAGGGAAGTGCAGAGACACTAAAAGCATGATTCTTACTACAGGTAAGGTGGATCTGGTGTAGTGGTCATGGGTAGCGCCCATTGGACCACTTCGGGCCAACCAGATCCTGCAGAAGACACGGGATGCCCAGGAATCGTAACCAGCAGGTAGGTAAACTGCCCATGGTCGCTTCCGGGGTCAAGTAGACATTAATGCATATGGGTAGGGTCTCATAGATAGTCCAGCTCTTCAGTTCTCTTGACTGTTAGCCACTGGCCAGACGCTGATGCAAAGAACTTTTCACTCAGGTGGGCAAAATGAAAATGCGCTGCAGAAATGATAACCATATAAGGTGAATACTGACCAAAGTGTGTCGACACTAGTATGCCCAAAGGGTGTGCCAGGAGACATGTCAGACCAGCCTTAGCGGCAAAGATTGTGCTCGAATAGTCAGAGTAAACCAATGGCAGTGTTTCTGGTATAAGATAAAACCACTTGAACGTCTATGCAACAACTCTGCTACTCCTACAATCAATCCTCTGGAGAACTTAATTGAGTGCAGCATTAGGCTTAATGATATTAAGTTTTCCCGCTTACTTTACTCTTACATCTGTGTGAACTTTTAGCGATATGTTTGAAGTTGCTCAGTACGGTTGCAACCTTGGGATCCATCTTGCTAGTAGTACCCCCATTACACAGAGTTCAACTGACAGTATTCCAAATTTACTTGGTTGAATAGTTACTTCTTTAATTCTCTCTTACACCCCCTCAGAGCCTCCTTCAGTAAACAGTGCTCACTTCTTGTTGACCCAGATGCTATCTGCTCCTATCATACCACCACCTCACTAGGACCTGGTCTAAACACGTTATATTTTTTTTACCTCTGCACATGGTTAGCAACTGATCTGGACCAGGCCTGATCAATCTACAAACGTCTAATTCAAAGCTAACAGTGGTGAGCGGCAGAACCTAAGAGGATTCAGCCCCACGAACACGACACCATTGAGTCCTTAGAGACCTGAAGTGGGAAGCAAGTCCTATGAGATGGCCTTATCAAGAAAAGGCAAACAAGAAAATGGTACAGACCAAAGAGCAACTTTCCGATCGATCAGGTATCAGGACAAATAGCAGGAGACCTAGTTACATAGACCTTTAGCGAATCAACTGAGGAGTTACCAAAAGCGGCAGCAAGTCTTGGTAGGGTTTTCCCCTCTAGCCCGAGCAAAGGAAAGGTACTGGCACTACCACCAAAAGAGGAAAGCCCTCCTAGCCGCACTGCAATGGAAAGAGACAAAGGCAAAGAAGAATGAGAACAAATGGCTGCAGTTGAATCTCCCCACAAATCATCAAACGACTCATCAGAAGACTCACCAGATAACAGCTCCAGTAGCGCAGAGTCTGAACAGCATATGTCCGAAGGAGAACCCGCCACACTGCACGGCCATCAGCCCCGTGGCACAGGGCCGCAGCTCAAACTTCCTCTTCCTCCAAAGTTCTCAGATGAAAAGAAAGACCTGCAACCAAAGGTATTGGACTCACGGGTAATGACCACCTCTCCATGCCTCGCCGTACATGGCATGGACAAGACGAAGGAAGCAAGTAAAGCACCCTTGGGGAGTTTCTCCACCGGAAAGGTGGGAGAAGCATATCACTAGGGAATGAAACACTATGATAGCAAAGAAAAAGTATAAGGCATGACTCAAATAAGGTACCGGAGAGACAGATTCCAGTCCTTATGAATCATGGAAGAACTGAATAAATGATTGTAAGACATCCAACAAGTACAAAATAGAGAAACAGACAGAATAACCTTGGTAGCAATGGATGTCTTAATGTACCATGGACGACTGCCCAGCGCAACCATGTCACAGTGTACACCGTGACAGAGACTCTATGAAGCAATACATCTCAGACTACAGGAGGAGGTAGAACCCATGCAAGAGGAAGGGGAGTCCTTTGAGAAAATTGTCAAATGAGCAGAACGCAAGAATGCCATCCTTTATGAGACAGCAGTTTACTGAACACAGATACCCCAGCAGTGGAGCAGCAAAGGATCTTTTGCAGTTCATAATGGAAAAAAAGGAACAACCACACAGTAAAGGGTCAAAAGATAAGAGAGGTAGGAAGAGGAAAAAGATGCAATAAAGGTAGATGTTTTGAATGCGGGAAAAGGAGGCACTATGCAAATGACTGCGATACCAAGACAGGAAAGGGTAAGGCAGCAGCACAGGGTGCTAGTACAAAGCACATAGAAGCAACCGAATATGACAAAGTTGAAATCAACTCAGTGGAAATGGAAAGCCTTCAGACACAACTGAAGCTGAGAATCAAGCCCCATGATGCACTGTAAGAAATAACTCACATGGAGTGCCATTCAGCAAAAGTACTGTTCAATAGAGGAACAATCAGTTGTGACATAATCAGCACTACCTTTGTCGCTACCCATCGTATACCCACCAACCCTCTACCTCAGCCAATACCAGTCAACACGCCTATGAAGGGCTCCCAGTCCTTAAGCTATAAGAAATATGGACTGACAATGAGAATCTGAAAACAGAAATGTCTAAATCAGGGTATATTGGTAGGAAACCTAGCAAAATACGACGCCCTAATTGGAATGCTATTCCTAAAAAGACGCAATGCCCTTATCTGATGGGGTGGACACAGCCTCAGAGTTTCTCGATAACAAACTACATGTACTATACAAACCAATCAGTGGGAAATTCTCAGCCGCTGTCTTAGACACCACATCAGCAATATTGTTGGAAGAATACAAGGATGTATTCCTGGACAAGGTTCTTGAAACGCTACCCGTCGTGTATAAGATTAAATACCACATTCGGCTAAAGGGTCCAACTAACCTGAAAAATAAAGCGACATGCTCAATCCCAGAAGCATACACGAAAAAGCTCATGGATTGGATAAGCAGGAAATTGTGAGCCAGAGTAATTGTACAACAGAAAGTGCCTGGAGCAGCACCAATATTTGTGCAACCAAAGTCAGATAGAAGAATCCACCCCCTGGTGGACTTGAAATACTGAAATGACAACACAATCATGGATAGTCCATCCATCTTCAACCAACAGCAGATCCTGAACCGCATTGGAAGAGTAAAATTCAGATGTAAGATTAACCTAAGGGATATGTATTTTCAAACAGGGATGGATCAAGACAGTGTTAAGTTCAACTCGTTCAAGACTACTTTTGGAGGGTTCATCAGCAAGGTAATGCTACAAGCAGACATGAATGCGCTAGCAACATTTATATATATAAGGGAAGACCTCCAGAGTGAATTCCAACAGCATTTTCTATGAATATATATTGATGATATTCTCATATTCTTGGACACATCTGCGGAACATGAAGAGTACATATGCCAAGTATGTGACCGGCTCAGAGAAGCAAAATTCTATGCAAGCAACAAGAAGTCTATACTGTTCGCAGATAAGCTGAATATACTAGGACACATAGTGGATGAAGATGGGATACATGCTTCCCCCTAGAAGATATCATCCATTGTATGTTGGAAGACAGCTCAGAACAAGAAGGAATTGTAGCACTACCAGGGAATAGTGAATTGCGTCAACCAGTTCAGCCCACACCATGCTACCCTAGCGGGACCAGTCACGGACCTAACGGGCAACGCCCAGTTCATATGGACAAGCACACATCAGACCGCATTTGAAATAGTCAAGAAACGGATCATCGACCAGCCAGTCATGTGGCCAATAGATATACACAGCAAGAAACCAATCTGGTTAGTTACAGATGCCTCAGATGTAGGAATAGAAGCATGGGTAGAACTGGGACCCACATATGAAAGGGCTCGACCAGCCCCTTTGTACAGCAGGAAGTTCACCCACACACAGATAAATTATAGAACTACGGATAAAGAGGCCCTAGCGATAGTGGAGGTGCCGAACTGGTTCCACAATGCACTAATGGAAAATACATTCACAATAGTAATGGGCCACCTGCCCCCTGACACACCTACAAACCGTGAAGAACCTGAGTAGAAAGCAAGTTAGAGGGCGCAGTCCCTTGAGAAAATACAATACGAAGATAGTCTAGCCACCAGGAAGCATGAACTATTTAGCTAACACCCTTTCCCGGATATACAAAGCAGGATTGGCCTTGAAGCGCCTCTATGCCCAACATTATACGAAGGAAGCTGATAACATCTCCGATAACATAGTTTACGAACAAGAACCAAACTTGGCAGAGCCTGAGCGGGACTTTACCGCTACCTCCCCTCCTTACCTATATGTTGAATACCCCAATGTCATTCTCATGCCCACTAAAAGCCCCAGCTCCATCACTCCCGGAAATGATGGGAGTAACAAGTGCACTCTGCGAAGTACACCACCCAAAGAACTTCAACAGAGCAAGTTCCACTATTCGCCTTGTTATGTAGACCATTGCCCATATCACCAAGCAGAAATCAAGTTTACAAATAACCACCTGAGGTGGTGAACCCAGCCAACCCCTCGACCTTCGTGTGAAGATGCAAGTCCCCCAAGTACCATACCTCACCCTGGCCTCCCAGAATCTCCCACCATAAACAACTGGTAATGGCAGTAGACAATTCGCTAGAGACCAGGTAGTGTGGGGGAACGGCCATCCAACCTCATTCACCCAACCCCCCAGTCACTCAGAATCTCTACAATACTGCACCCAAAAGCACCAGAATATCAAATGCCAGACAGCCCGCCTCCAATTGTAAGAAGAGAGCCACTGGAGGGCTATACCAGCGAGGCAATAGCCTCAGTAATGCCCCCAGCAATGAACTAATACCGCCACGGGCTTTAGGATATTTGCAAAGATCATGAGAAGCATGACTAGCCTGAAACTACCAGAGGAAGAGAGATAGAAGGCAAATGGGACAGCAGACAAGCGGTCAACGAAATGATGGGGACATTGCGAGCACATATAGGTTCAGCATACCTGAAGCAAGGGGTATGGAAACAAGTCCCGGGAAACACCAATTCCTACAGGAAGTGGTCCCTTTACATGGTCGCAAATGGAATGCTTTTCGCGAAAACCCGTTGTGAGGAAGAGTACGTGCATATTCGGCAATGTAATGGGGGCACCCCTAGGAAGCGATCGCAAGGTTGCGACTGTAGTGAACAACTTCAAACTTATTGCCGAAAGTTCACAGCAATATAGGAGTAAACTAAGTGGTAAAACTTAATATCGTAAAGCCTGATGCTTCACTAAATTAAGGTCTCGAGAGGATAGGTTGTTGGAGTAGGAGAGTTCTTGCATAGACCTTTCAGGTAGTTTTATCTCATGCCAGCAAGTTCCCTATCGGTTTACGCCAACTATTCGAGCACACTCTTCTCCGCTAATGGCGGTCCAACACGTCTCCTGGCACACCCTGCAGGCATGCATGTGTCGACACACTGTAGTTGGCGTTCACCTTATGCAGTTATTATTTCTGCGGTGCATTCACATTTTGCCTGCTGGAGTGAAAACCTTCTTGCATTGGTGTCTTGCCAGTGACTAACAGTCAAGACACCTGATGAACTAGACTACCTATAATACCCTTCCTGTAACCGGTACGGGTTACCATTGTTTTATATTTGGTTTCACAGTATCGTTTGATACTTGCAGTGTTTCGTGTGCTATCGGTTGATACACACATTGTTTTATGTTTGGTTTTATAAGTATCATTTGATACGTATATTGTTTCGTGTGCTATCGGTTGATACACACCAGGTTTTGCCATATCGCTCATACTGGAGATAAGCGATATGCTGTATTTAAAGACCGCTGATTCCCGTGATGGAAACAGCAGACTTCGACTGACAGTATTCTTTAATATACTTGGTTGAACGGTTACTTCTTTGATCTCCTATTACACCCCGTTTGAAGCCTCCTTTAGCCAGCAGCGCTCGCTTCATTTTGATCACGAAGCCATCTGCTCCTACTGTACCGCTACGTGACTAGGGCCTGGCCCGAACACGTTACATTTTTTTAACCTCAGCAAGAGGTTAAGGAACCTGCAGGGACCTGGTCTGATCAACCTACGAAAGTACAATAAACGAAGCTAGCATCGGGGAGCGGCACAACCAAGAGAAGTTCGGCTTCGCCAAACGACACGATTGAGTCATTAGAGACTCGCAGTGGAAAGCAGGTCCCACGAGAAGGCCTTACCAAGGAAAGGCAACCGAAGAAACGAATAGGGCCAAAGAGCGAGTTTCTGATAGACGAAGCAGAACGACAACTAGCGCGACACTTGGCCAAGCAGACCTTTAGTAAGTCAACTGACAAACTAGTAAAGGCAGCAACCACCCTTCCTGGGATATTTCCCACCAGCCCCAGTAAAGGAAAGGGACTGGCGCAACCACCAAAGAAAGACAACATACCTGTCGGGACACCTAAGAAGAAAGAAAGCGAAGAAGGATCAGATCACTCGGTAGCGGAGCAGCCAGCGGACAATAACTCTAGCAAAGATCCAGACAGCTCCTCAGACGACGACTCGAGTAGCGCGGAATCTGAACGCGATATGTCTGAAGGAAAATCCGCCGGGCGAGCACAACCTAAAATCAAACTCCCACTGCCACCGTCGTACTCGGGTGAAAAGGACGACCTAAAACCTGAAGTGTTTGACCAGTGGGTGATAACAACTTCGCAATACCTTACCCTACATGGAGTAGACAAAACAAAGGAAAGAAGAGGAGCATACTTCGGAAGTTTCTGTACCGGGAAGGCGGAGGAAGCATACCACCAAGCGATGAACCACTATGAGAGTGGGGAAAAAATCCGAGGAACGACCCTAATAAAATACTTTAGAGACAGATTCCAATCCTCGCGAAACAC
>PYWC01000051.1:744408-760330 GCA_003182015.1 Tuber magnatum
TGACACCATTGAGTCACTGGAGACTCGAAGTGGGAAGCAGGTCCCACGTGAAGGCCTTACCAAGAAAAGTCAACCCAAGAAACGGAAAAGCCCAAAGACGGAATTCTCGATCGACGAAGCAGAACGACAACTAGGACAGGACATGGCCAAGAAGACCTTTAGCGAATCAACTGACGAACTAGCAAAGGCAGCAACTAGCCTTCCTGGGCAATTTCCTCCCAGCCCCAGCAAAGGAAAGGCACCGGTGGAACCATGAAAGAAAGATAGCATACCTGTTGGGACACCTAAGAAGGAACAAGACAACGAAGAAGCATCAGCTCACGCGGTAGTTAGGCAGCCACTAGACAAATCCCCCGGCGACTCTCCAGAAAGCTCGTCGGACAACAACGAGGAGTCTGAACACAATATGTGCGAAGGCGAAGCTGCCGGACCCCGCGGCCGAGGGGCCGTGGGAACAGGACCTAAAATCAAACTTCCGCTACCACCCTCCTTCTCGGGCGAAAAGGACGTCTTAAAACCTGCAGTATTTGACCGCTGGGTTATAGCAACTTCTCAATACCTTGCCCTACATGGAGTTGACAAAACCAAGGAAGGAAGCGGAGCATACTTCAGACGCTTCTGTACCGGAAAGGCAGAGGAAGTATACCATCAAGCAATAAACCACTATGAGAGTGGGGAAAAAATCAGAGGAACGACCCTGATAAAGTACTTGAGAGAGAGATTCCAATTCTCACGAAACACGGAAGTACTATACAAAAGGTTCAAGGATATCCCGGAAGTACGAATTGGCAAAACAGAAAGAATAACCTTGGTCGCGACGGATCTCTTGATGTATCATGGACGGTTGCCTGTCGGGACAGTGTCTCAGTATACGCTGCGACAAAGATTGTATGAAGCAATGCATCCCATACTACGCCAGGAGGTAGAACCCATGGAAGAGGAGAGTGATTCCTTTGAGAAGATAGTAAAGCGCGCCGAGCGAAATGACGCTATCCTGTATGAGACAGGAGTTTACCAAATCCATGTACCATAGCAAGAGAGCAGTAAAGGATCATCATGGTGGGATAATGCAAAAAAGGAGAAACCATACCGCAAGGATTCAAAGGACAAGGAAGACAAAAAGCAGAAACGACGCGAGGAAGGCACATGTTTCGAATGCGGGACGAAGGGGCACTACACAAAGGATTGGTATTCCAAAAAGGGAAAAGGAAAGGCCGCTATGCGAGAGGCTAGTACAAACCTCATGGAAGCAACCCAATATGACGAAGTGGAAATTAACTCGGTGGAAATGGAAAGCCTGCGAATGCAACCAACGTTGGCAATCAGACCCTGTGACGTTCTTGAAGGAACGATTTACATAGAACGCCACCCAGCAAAGGTACTATTCGACACGGGAACAATCGGTTGCGACATAATTAGCGCCACCTTTATCTCTACTCATGGCAACCATACGGAGCCTCTACCCCAACCAACAACAGTCAACATGGCTATGAAAGACTCCCGCTCTTCAAGCCACAAGAAATGTAAACTGACCGTAGGAATCGGGAAAAAGAAATGGACAAATCAGCAGACGTTGGTAGGAAACTTGGCAAAGTACGACGCGCTGATTGGAATGCCATTCCTGAAAAGACATAATGCTCTTATCAGGTATGGGGATACAACAGTGGAATTTCCCGATGACAAACTACGTGTGCTATGCAAACCAACAAGCGTGGAATTCCGAGCCGCTGTGTCAGACACCACCACAAAAACATTATTGGAAGAATGCAAGGATGTACACCCAGACAAGGTCCCTGAAATGCTATCCCCAGTGCGTAAGATTAGCCACCACATTCGGCTAAAGGATCCAACCGACCTACAAAACCAACTGACATACTCGATCCCAGAAGCCTACAAAGAAAAACTCATGAACTGGATAAACGAGAAACTACGAAGTGGAGTAATTGTATGACAGGAAGTTCCCGGAGCGGCACCTATGTTTGGACAACTCAAATCGGATGGAAGGATCTGCCCCCTGGTGGACCTGCAAGTGAGAAATGATAACACAATCATGGATAGTCTATCGATTCCAAATCAACAGCAGATCCTTAACCGAATAGGTCGAGCAAAATTCAGGAGTAAGATCGACCTAAGCGACGCATACTTCCTACCACGGGTGGACAAGGAGAGTGTTAAGTTCTACCCCTTCAAAACCCCGTTCGGAGGATTTGTGTGCAAAGTAATGCTCCCAGGAGACATGAATGCACTAGCAAGATTTATGGGAATAATGGAGGACCTCCTAAGAGAATATTTACATCATTTGTATGGGTATACATTGATGATATTCCCATATTCTGAGACACACCAGAGGAACACGAGAAACACATACGCCAAGTATGTGATCGGCTCGGAAAAGCAAAATTCTTTGTAAGCAAAAGGAAGGCAGTACTTTTTGCGAATAAGCTGGAAGTATTGGGACACATAGTGGGTAATGAGGGGATCCATGCCTCCCCCCAGAAAATATCATCCATTGCAGAATGGGAAACACCGAAAAACAAGAAGCAATTGCAACAATTTGCAGGAAGAGTGAATTGTGTGGCCCAGTTTCTCCCACACCATGCTACGTAGATAGGACCACTAACAGATCTAACGGTGAACACCGAATTCGTATGGACAACGACCCACTAGAGGGCATTTGATGTAGTCCGAAAGTGAATTATCGATCACCAAGTCATGCGACCAACAGACATACGGAGCAAGGAACCAACTTGGTTGGTTACAGACCCCTCAGATTTAGGAGTTGGAGCATGGGTAGGCCAGGGACCCACTTATGAGACGGCACGAGCAGCCGCGTTACACAGCAGAAAGTTCACCAACGCTCAAATGAACTATGGGACCAGCGATAAAGAGGCCTTAGCAATAGTGGAAGCGCTTAATCGGTTCCACAATGTACTAATAGGAAACTCCATCACGATAGTCACAGACCACCAACCCTTAACACACCTGCGAATGGCAACGAACCCTAGCAGGAAGCAGGTGAGATGGCTAAGTGCCTTGGGAAAACACTACGCAAAAATAGTCTACGCACCAGGAAGCACGAACTATTTAGCTGATGCCCTTTCCCAAATATAAGAGAGAGAATAAGACATAAATCCACTCTATGTCCACGATTATACGAAGGAATCGGATGACATCTCAGATAACACAGTCTTCGAGCAAGAATCAAACACAATGGAGCTCATGCATGAGTTGTCCCCTACTTCCCCTCCTTTCTCCTATACTGAGTACCCCAACGAGGCCCCTGTACACCCCGAAAACCCCTGCTCAATCACTGCAGGAAACGATTCCGGTGACCAGTGTACCCTGCGAAGTACGCTACCGGAAGAGCTCCAACATAGCGCATTACCCTAGTCACACTGTCATGTGGATCATTGCCCATATCATCAAACCCAGATGAAATTCATGAATAACCACCCTAGACAACGCAAACAACTAACCCTTCAACTACTTCGTGAAGGACCAATCCCCCAAGTATGGATCTCTACCCGAGCTCTCTGGAGTCCCCAGAAATCAATTACTGGGAATGACAACAGATGATCGGTGGAAGACTGAATAGTGCGGGAGAAGGGCCATCCACGCTTGCCCAGCCGACGCCCAGATCTTATGCAATTCCGGCACTGCCCAGCCCAGAAGCCTCGACATTCCAAATGCCGGAACCAGAATGGATAGAGGACCTTACGACTGAGACAATAGCGGCATTCCGAATGCCTGGACCTGACAGCCCACCACCGATTAGGCGAGCAGAACGGTTAGAAAGCCTTAGCAATGAAACAATAATCTCAGTGATGCCCCCGCTGATGACAGAGTATCGGCGTGGGCTCTACGATGTCTTCAAAGACAACGAGGAGGAAGACCTACCAGAGACAACCAGACGAAGCGAGATAGACGATGAATGCGACATGTTACAAACAATAAATGAAATGATCGGAACGTTCCGCGCACACATGGTTGCAGCATGCCGGAAAGAACCAATTTGGAAAAAAGACAATGAAAGTATGGACTACCCAGCAGACTTATCCTCCTACAAGGTTGCAAACAGAATGCTATACGCAAAAACCAGATATGGGGAAGACTGTCTGTATATCCAAAAAGACCCCGCATGGAGATATACGACATTAAGAGAGTATGTCATGAGTGAAATCCTCAACAAAGGCCACCACAGTGTTGAATGAAACTTACGGTACGCTACCGTGTACCTGTTTTGGCCTGAAATGCGAAAAGACTTTAGAGTGAATGTGACGCAATGCCACACATGCCAGATAAATAAGGAGCCTACCAAATTGCCAGAAGGACAGGCTCGGACAATTACCTTGCCGTCCAAAATCATCGTGTCAATAGCTACTGACTTTACGGGACCCTTCCACCATTCATGAAGATACAACACGATCCTGGTTGCGATGGACAGATTTTCGGGATTCGCATAGCTCATACCTACAAGGAAGCAAGTGACAGGAATAACAACCTGGCAACTTCTACACCAGAAAATATTTACACCCCATGGCTACCCAACATCTCTAGTAAGCGATACGGACCCGCAATTTGAGTCACATGTGTGGAGACAACAGTGTCGATCGTTAGGAATTGAGCACATCAAGGGGGCACAAGGCCATCATGAAACGAATGGACAAGGCGAAAGAAAAATTCGAGAATTGAAGACAGCTCTTCGAAACTTAGTCAATACAAGGTAGAACAATTGGTTTGATGCCATACCAAAGACAGCAGCATACCTCAATGCAGGATGGTCAGAAACTCTCAGCATGTCACCATATAAAGCCATTTTTGGGAAGAATTACCCACTGCTCCCCCTAGCGAACTTCAAGAACTCCGCGGTACCGGCTGCTGACGAATTGTTAAACAGGCACCAAGCAATCCGAAACTCGGCATTCAATGCCATTCAATTGCCACGATTTAGGAGCACAAGGATAGCAGTAAAACGACGCGGACACCATACACCAATAGGAAAGGGGAATCCGTTAGTAGTATACGGAAATTTGTTTGCAACACAGTCAGGACGTAGCAAGAAATTGGAACCGCGCTGGCGTGGACCATTCAAGATAATAAGATACGATGAGCACAGACAAAATTACATGGTAGAAATGGATAGCAGAATGTACAGAAACCGAGAAGCGACATTCCACGCATCTACTGTGAAAAGATACCTCCCTAATGACGATATCTCCTTCACTGGAAGGAGCCACGCAAAACCAGCCCCGATCGTGGTTACCAAGAAGCCAGAATGGGAAGCAGAGATGATGCGAGACCATAGAAGACGATATGACTGGGACCAATTCCTAGTGAACTGGGTAGGGTACCCGGAAACAGAGAATAGCTGGGAACCCCTTGCAGGATTGGAAAATGGGATGGAAGCGGTTAAACAATAGTGGGAAGACAACAAACCGCAGGACAAGCTACCCCCTATGATAAACCATGAGACAGTGGCATGGGGCCCAACCCTACCAGAAATCCAACATGTGTGCCCAGACACGGACCAAGGGATACAGAACGGGTTTTGGTCCGCTCACTTTGAGAGCGATTTCGAAAGCAGCGAAGATGAAAATTGGGCAATGGACGATGAAGCTGCATACCTAGCTCGGCTGGCCGAGGGGGAGTACTGGCAATAGCAAAAGGAAAAAACACACCATCCAACAGCCTTACGATGTCAAACTATGAGTAAGTGCCTTGCAGACTGCGCCATCAGCTAATGGGACTGTTGGTGAACCATGATATTATCTGCGGACGATACCTTACACACTGACTATTCATAGATATCTGCATCAAATGCTGAGAAATAACAACAGAATCGCTGGGAAGAATGTGGGGAGAAAGAGTATCAGATGTTTTCCGCTACGGTAGCGGGTGCTACCTGAGCACAGGAAAATGTGATGGTTGCATAGAGACGGAAGAAACCGAAATTAAGCAGCACCCTTCTTCTCCTGTAGACCTAAGCCAGACTGACACCTAAGCGAGGCCAACATCTAAGCAAGGTCCCCACGAAAGCATAAATACCACCCACCACCCCTCTAAACCCGCTGAGAAAAACAGACCACACTACCAGACCTCAGAGGCGAAGAAAAAACCTTTTGCCCTCTTACAAACCTTATCCTTACGCGAAAGAAACAAAATGTCAAACTACGAAGAAGTCAGTCTAAAGGGACGAGACCTGATTTTGGGATACCTACTATACCGAGAAATTATCACACTAAGCGCATAAGGGAAGATGTTCTATATTGATCACTGCAAGGATTGCGGATGGATCGATGTTGAGATGGCGGAATGGGAGGACAGGATAGTGCGGTACTTCATAGACCTACCACACTACCGGGAGTCAGGTTGCTTTGTGCGTGGAGTGCCATGTGGGGAGTGTGTGGAGAGATGGTTGGAGGGAGCGGAATGGATGTTACAGGACGACATGAGATTGTTGCAGGATAGCGATGACGATGAGGATATGTTCTAAGCGGACTTTCAGGAGAATAGCGGATTTACCGGCTATTAGGATATCAATAAGTTGTTTTATTTGGTGAAATTGTTATTTTATTTTGGCAGTGTAACTGGTACGGGTACTAGGTTGATACTTGAATTGTTTCGTGTGCTATTGGTTGATACAGACATTGTTTTATCTTTGGTTTCGCAGTATCGTTTGATACTGGAATTGTTTCGTTTGCTAGCGGTTGATCAAGACATTGTTTTATGTTTGGTTTCACAGTATCGTTTGATACTGGAATTGTTTTGTGTGCTATCGGTTGATACACACATTGTTTTATGTTTGGTTTCACGGTATCATTTGATACAAGAATTATTTTGTCCGCTATCAGTTGATACACACATTGTTTTGCAATATCGCTCATACTGGAGATAAGCGATATGCCGTATTTAAAGACTCCTGATTTCCACGTTGGAAACAGCAGACTTCCACAGACAGTATTCTTAAAATATACTTGGTTGAATGGTTACTTCTTTGATCTCCTATTACACCACGGTCGAAGCCTCCTTTAGCAAGCAGGGCTCGCCTCGTGTTGATTACGAAGCCATCTGCCTCTATCGTACCGCTACGTGACTAGGGCCTGGCCCAAACACGTTACAGAATACGTCGAAGTGGAAATTAATTGCGTGAAAATGGAAAGCCTCCAAATACAACCAACACTGGCAATCAGGCCCCGTGAAACTTTAGAAGGAACAATTCATCTAGAAGGCCACCCAGCAAAGGTACTATTCGACACGGGAACAATTGGCTGCGACACAGTTAGCGCCACCTTTATCTCTACCCATGGCATCACTATGGAACCTCTACCCCAACTGACAACAGTTAATATGGCCATGAAAGGCTCCCGCTCCTCAAGCCACAAGAAGAGTGGTCTGAGGGTGGGAATCGCAAAAAAGAAATGCACAAACCAGGAGTTGTTGGTAGGAAATCTCATGAAATATGACGCCCTCATAGGAATTCCATTCCTAAGAAGACACAATGGGCTTATCAGGTGCGGAGATACAGCGGTGAAGTTTCCCAAGGACAAACTGTATGTGCTAGGCAAACTATCAAGGGGGGAATTCCGAACCGCTGTGTCAGACAGCACTACAACAACATTGTTGGAAGAATACAGGGATGTATTCCAAGACAAGGTCCCTGAAACGCTACCCCCTGTGCGCAAGATTGGCCACCACATTTGGTTAAAAGATCCAACCAACCTACGAAACCAACCAACATACTCAATCCCAGAAGTGTACAAGGAGAAACTCATGAACTAGTTAAAAGAGAAATTACAGGGTGGAGTTATCGTGTGACAGGAAGTTCCCGGAGTGGCACCTATGTGTGTACAACCAATGTCAGATGGAAGGATCCGGCCCCTGGTAGACCTGAAAACGCGCAATGACAATACGATCATGGAAAGTCCATCGATTCCAAACCAACAGCAGATCCTTAACCGAATAGGGCGAGCGAAATTCAGAAGTAGGATTGACCTAAGTGACGCATACTTCCAAACACAAGCGGACAAAGACCGTGTTAAGTTCCATTCATTTAAGACCCCCTTTGGAGGATTTGTCAGCAAAGTAATGCTACAAGGAGACATGAATGCACCTGCAACCTTCATGCGGATAATGGAAGACCTCCTAAGTGAATTTCTGCATGATTTTGTATGGGTATAAATTGATGATATTCTCATATTTTCAGATATATCAGAGGAATATGAGAAACGCATACGCCAGGTATATGATTGACTCAGAAAGGCAAGGGTCTATGCAACCAAGAAAAAGTCACTTCTTTTCGCAGAC
Organism: Tuber magnatum; assembly: GCA_003182015.1. Classification (NCBI taxonomy): domain Eukaryota; kingdom Fungi; phylum Ascomycota; class Pezizomycetes; order Pezizales; family Tuberaceae; genus Tuber; species Tuber magnatum. The sequence continues at coordinate 752,713 of PYWC01000051.1, forward strand.
AAGTTGGAAGTACAAGGACACATAGTGGATAACGTAGGGATCCATGCCTCTCCCCAGAAAATATCAACCATTGCAGGTTGGGAGACACCTCATAACAAAAGGGAATTGCAACTGTTTCTAGAAATAGTGAACTATGTGGCTCAGTTCCTCCCATACCATGCTACCTTGACGGCACCGCGAACCGATGTGACGGGAAATGCGGAATTCGTATAGACGACAACCCATCAGACTCCATCCGAGATGGTAAAAAAGTGCATCATCGATTACACATTCATGCGACCAATAGACACACGAAGCGCGGAACCAATTTGAGTAATTATGGATGCCGCAGATTTAGGAATAGTAGTATGGGTAGGACAGTGTAACGACCCAGCATACATGAGCTATGGCAGACGGAATCTATACCCATGTAGAGAGCCGGGAGGTGAACTGGTAGGAACCGGCAGGCAAGCAAGTACTTGACCTACGGAGACCCCATGGCCCGGGCTCCGAGAATGAACAGAATTGGCTGGTCAGGGACTTCAGTACCTAGATACACACGGGAGCAGTGTCAGCGTACTTAGGGACATCTGAAGGGGCAGTTGCTCAGCTAGCCCGGGTAACTAGAGAAAGGTCAGAAGCGTCTATCTCCGGCAACGGGATAGACAGGATAACAGGGAAAAGTTATCTTGTCCACTGGACAGGTTACCCTACCCTCAGGATCAGGTTACCCTGCCATGGGGCTTGGGTTACCCTGCCCAAGGGCCTGAGTTACCCTACCTTTCAATATGAAGTCCCATGGGGAGTTCAGGAAAAATGACCAGAATGTTTGTCACACGAAGCCATCCATGATGCTGGAATGTGGGGTTCTGGGCAATGCTATTGGGCAAGCTACGTAGCTTCGAGGAAGCTGTAAATTGGAGACATTATTCCTCACATACCACTCCGGCCCCGCCTTGAGCCCCGGACCTCATGGGCAAACGGTTGGGTAGTTGTGTGCAGTCTGGCAAAGAGGAAACTTTGGAGACATGCTGGCAACACCGTATACGTCGCTGCCGTCCGGTGGACTGTAAGCTGTTCGCAGGATACACAAGGGGCCATGGGGTGGAAGGTGGAGTACCTCCTCCAAGTTGTTCGGAGTAAAATGGACCAGATCTGACGGAGTTAACAGGTGTTAACGGTGAGGGTCCCAAAGGGAGTCCCAGGTGGTGCCGGGGCGACTGGGAGAGTTTTCCATCTACCAAGCCCGAAGGTATCCCCAATGCTATAGGCTCTGCAAGGGAAGTGCAGAGACACTAAAAGCATGATTCCTACCACAGGTAAGACAGATCTGAGGTAGTGGTCATGGGTAGCGCCCATTGGATTACTCCTGGACTACCGTGCCCTGCAGAAGACACCGGAAGCCCGAGACCCGCAAATAGTAGATAGATAAACTGCTCACGGTAGCTTCCAGAGTCAAGTAGAGATCAATGCATATAGGAAGGGTGTCATAGATAGTCTAGTTCATGAGGTGCCTTGACGGTTAGCCACTGGCAAGACACCGATGCGCAGAGGTTTTCACTCTGGCGAGCAAATGGGAGATGCACCACAGAAACGATGACCGCCTAAGGTGAACGCCGACGAGAGTGTGTCGACACATGCATGCCCGAAGGGGGTGCCAGGAGACGTGTCGGACCACCCTTAGCAGAGAAGGGTGTGCTTGAATGGTTGGAGTAAACTGACGGGAGTGTTTCTGGCATAAGATAAAACTACTTGAATATCTATGCGAGAACTCTCCTACTCCAACAATCAATCCTCCAGAGACCTTAATTGAGTGAAGCCTCAGGCTTAACGATATTAAGTTTGACCCTTTACTTTACTCTTACATTGGTGTGAACTTTTGGCGATAAGTTGAAGTTGTTCGGTGCAGTCGCAACCTTGGGATCCATCTTCCTAGGGGTGCTCCCATTACAGACAAAGACTCACATACGAGAGGGCTCGACAGCCCTTGTTACACAGCAGCAAGTTCACCAATGCACAGATGAATTATCGAACTACCGATAAAGAGGCCTTAGCAATTGTGGAAGCGCTTAACTAGTTCAACAATGTCCTAATGGCAGACACCTGCGCGACAGTAATGCACCACCAACCCTTGACTCATCTAGGAATACGAAGAATCCAAGCAGAAAGCAAGTTCGATGGCTCAGTGCCTGAGAAAGGTACGACCCAAAGAGAGTCTACATGCCAGGAGGCACAAACAATTTAGCTGACGCCCTTTCCCAGATATATGAAGGCGAATCAGACTTGAACCCACCCTATGTCCACGCCTTTACAAAGGCAGCAGATGACATCTCGAATAACAGAGTGTACAAGCAAGAATCAAACACAATGGAGCCCGAGTAACAATTCTCCCCTACCTCCCCTCCTTACCCCTATATGGAGTACCCCGATAAGGCCCCTGTGCCTCCTGGGAGCCCCTGCTCGATCACTGCTGGAAATGGTTGGGGTGACAAGTGCACTCTCCGAAGCACGCCACCCGAGGATCCCCAACAGAGCAAAATTTACTACTCGCCCTGCTATGTGGACCATTGCCCATATCATCAAACCGAGATCAAATTCACAAACAAGCACCCTAGACGGCGGAAGAACCAGACACCTTAGCCACCTAGCGAAGGGCCGAGCCCTCCAAGTACAGAAGTCGACCCAAGCTCTCCGGAGTCCCCCCCAATCAATGACTGGGAGTCGCAACAAACTGTTGGCAGTAGACCAAGTAGTGTGGGGGAAGGGCCGTCCACCCTTATCCAACAAGTACCTAGGTCCTACACCATCCCCGCAATTCTGAACCCAGAAGCCCCGGCATTCCAAATCCCAGAACCAGAACCAATAGAAAATCTTACGAATGAGATCATAGCGGCTTTTCGAATGCCAGGACCAGACAGCCCACCACCAATTAGATGAGCAGAATGGCCAGAAAGTCTTGGCAATGAGACAATAGTCTCAGTGATGCCCACGATGATGACTGAATATTGGCGCGGGCTATAGGATGTTTTGGAAGGCCGCGAGGAGTACGATCAACCTGAAGTAACAAGAGGAAGTGAAATAGAAGACGAGCGCAATACCTTACAGGCAATCAACGAAATGATTAGGACAATCCGAGCAGACATGATGGCAGCATACCAAAAGGAGCGGTTATGGAAAAAGGTCAATGAAAGTGTAGATACTAAAGGAGACTTAGCCTCCTACATGGCTGCAAATGGGATGTTATATGCAAAAACCTGGTACGGGGAAAGCTGCCTGTATATTCCAAAAGGACCCGCTTATGGAAATACTACATTAAGGGAGTACATCATCAGCGAAATCCCCAACCAAGGTCATCACAGCCGGGAACGGAACTTACGGTACGCTACCGAGTACCTATTCTGGCCTGAAATGCGGAAGGACTTCAGAGCAGGTGTGGCACAATATCACACCTGTCAGGCAAACAAAGAACCCACAAAGTTACCAGAAGGGAAGGCTCAGACAATTATCTTACCCTCTGAAATTTTCGAATCAATAGCCATCGACTTCGCAGGACCTTTCCGCAACTCTTGGGGATAGGATACAATCCCTGTTGCAATAGACAGGTTTTTCGCGATTCACGTAGCTCATACCTACAACTAAGGAAGTAACTGCAATAACAACCTGGGAATTACTGTGCAACCAACTGTTTACTTCCCATGGTTACCCAACATCAATGGTAAGCGACGGAGACATGCAATTTGAGTCACATGTGTGGAAACAGCAGTGCCGATCATTAGGAATCGAGCACAGCAAAGCGGCACCAGGCCACCATGAAATGAATAGACAAGTCAAAAGGAAGATTCTAGAATTGAAAACAGCTCTTCGAAATGTAGTCAATGTAAGGTGAAACAATTGGTTTGATGCCATACCAGAGATGGCAGCCTACATGAATGCAGGGTGGTCGGAAACCCTTGGTATGTCACTATATAAGGCGGGTTTTGGAAAGAATTACCCGCTACTTCCCCTAGTGAACTTCAAGAACTCTGCAGTACCGGCAGCCGAGCAATTGTTAAACAGACACCATGCATTCCGGAACACAGCACTTAATGCTATCAAATGGGCATGATTTGGAAGCACAAGAACGGCAGCAAAGCGCTACAGGCACCATACACTGATAGGAAATGGTAATCTGTCACTGGTATCTGGAAGTTTATTCGCAACAGAGTCGGGACGCAGCAAGAAGTTGCAACCGTACTGGCGTGGACCATTCGAGATAATCGGATACCATGAGTACAGGCAGAATTACAAAGTGGGAATGGATGGCAAAATGTACCGAAACCGAGAAGAGACATTCTACACATCCGGCGCGAAAAGATACCTCGCTAACGACGATATCTCCTTCCCTGGAAGAAGTCATGCAAAACCACCCCCGATTGTGGTTAACGAGTAGCCTGAATGGGAAGTAGAAGTGATACGAGACTATAGAAGACAATATGACCATGACCAATTCCTAGTGAAATGGGTGGGGTACCCGGAAACAGAGAATAGCTGGGAACCCCTTAAGGGATTGGAAAATGTGATGGAATTGGTTAATCAATGGTGGGAAGACAACAAACTGAACGACGAGTTACCCCCTATGATAAAGCATATGAGGGTGGCATGGAGCCCAACCCTGCCAGAAATCCAACACCTGCGCCTGGACACAGACCAAGAGATAAAGAATGGATTTTGGTCAGCCCACTTTGAAAGCGACTTTGAAAGCAGTGCAGATGAAAATAAGGTCATGGAAGATGAAGTTGCGTACCTGGAACCACTGGCCAAAACCAAGTACTGGCAATAGCGAAAGAAAAAAACACACCATCAAACAGCCTAATGATGTCAAACTATAAGCAAGTGCCTTAGAGACTGCGCCATCAGCTAATGGGACTGTTGGTGAACGGTGAAATTATTGCTAGACGATACCTTACACACCGATTATTCATACATATTTGCAACAAATGTATAGAAATAACAACCGAGTCGGTGGGATGGATGTGGGGAGAAACAATGTCTGACATATTCCGCTTTGGAAGTGGTTGTTACCTGAGCACGGAAAGATGTGAGATATACGTGGAAATGGGAGAAGCCGACATTAAGTACTACCCACTTTCCCCTAACACCTGACCGAGGCCAACACCTAAGCGAGGCCAACACCTGAGCGAGGCCAACAGCGAGACATAAAGACCACCCACTATTCCCCAGATTCCTCCCAACGAAAGCCATCACAAGATACATTACGCTACAAACCTTAACAAGTCTTAAAAAACAACAAGAAATGTCGAACTACGAAGATGTCAGCAGAAAGGGACGAGACCTCATTTTGGGACACCTGCTATACCGTGAAATCATCCCACTAAGGGCATACTGGATGATATTCTATATCGATCACTGCGAGGATTGCGTGCGAATCGATGTCAAAACAGAGGAATGGGAGGACCGGATAGTACGGAACTTCGTGGACCTACCACACTACTGGGGGTCAGGTTACTTTGCGTGCGGAATGCCATGTCGGGAGTGTGTGGAAGGATGGTTACAGGGAGCAGAATGGGTTTTGCATGACGACATGAGAATGTTGCGGGATAGCGATGACGATGAGGATGGGTCCTACGCGGACTTTTAGGAGAATAGTGGGTTTACCAACTATTAGGATTTCATTAAGCTATTTTTTTGATAAAGTTGGTATTTTATTTTGGGAGTGTAACCGGTACAGGTAATAGGTTATTTTATGTTCGGTTTCACCGTATTGTTTGATACTTGGATTGTTTCATGTGCTATTGGTTAATACATAGGAGGTTTTATGTTTGGTTTCATGGTATCGTTTAATACTTGTATTGTTTCATGTGCTATTGGTTGATACACACCTTGTTTTGGAATATCACTCATACTGGAGATTGGCGATATGTTGTATCTAAAGACCGCTGATTTCTACGATGGAAACACCAGACTTCGACAGACAGCATTCTTAATATACCTGGTTGAACAGTTAATTCTCTGATTTCCAATTACACCCCATTCGAAGACTCCTTTAGCCAGCAGCGCTCGCTTCTTGTTGATCAATAAGCCATCTGCTCCTATCGTACAGCTATGTGACTAGGGCACAGCCCGAACACGTTATGGGTACTTACCTATCCCAGAAGCCACTTCCGAGATTCCTTTCCCTCCACCCCTCATGGGTCTATGGATACAGGTTAGTACGGTTATAACTTAAGCAGAATAGGTTCTTACCTATTCTGCGCCATCAGTATCAACCTCCATGATCTGGGGTGATGCCTGCCGGACTTCAAGTATCTTCAACGAGAAAGCCGGAGGTGGCACTGGGATGGGCTTTAGCCGCTTGTCTGTACCCCAGGGCTCGCTTCCCAGGGCTGACCGTTGCAACCCATGAGCCTGTTTGGACGAACTAACAGCTGGGGATACCGATATACATGTTCTCCAGAAGTGACCCATTTGTCCACACCTGATGAACTGGTTGTGCTTTCTCTGATATTTGGTCCAAGTCCACAGGATTTCCTTATACGCTATTGCATACTCAGAAGTCGCCGGCTTTGCCTGTTTCCCCGCATTGAAACTAGTAGGTTTGGCAGGCCTCTGGTTCTATCTGCCGCAACCTTTTTCCTTCTTTCTAAACCTTACGGATGTCGATGACCTATTGCCCATCTTACTCATTGGTTGAGACCGTTGGACCGGGTGGATAACACAGTGACTAAACCAGGTGTTGTCTTCCAGTGTCTGCCCAACTTTGGGAAGAAGATCAAGGCAGTCATTCAAGTCAGTTGGATGGAGCTGCTTGAGTGCCCATGCATCTCGAACCTCTTTGCTAATGCCTGACCATACCTTGTCTCGTAACTGCCATGCGTCTGAATAGCTAATCTTATACAAGTAGTCAATTATCTTGTCCAGGTACTCATTAATGTGTTGTGTCTTCATCACCAGGTCTCACCATGGGAAAAGGGATCTGTCTCATTCTCCTTGGGCACCGCCGAAGCTTTGTACGGGTTGTTCCCGGAATCCTTCCATTTTCGCAACATGTTACTATTGTTAACAGGAACTGCAGTGCGCTTGTCTACCTCCTTATTGATGTGGGAGTGCAGCCCTAGATACCATGTTCGGGCGGTGTCTTCTAAACAGGGTATCAGCGGATTTACCTTATCTATGTCGGTCGACCTGTAAGTGGCAAAATACTTGCACTTTACCTCCACCAGTGTCAGGAAGCTGGTGAGTTCGGTGACCTTTCCTTTAAATGCCGGAATGCCACTCAGCTTTTCCTGCTTCTTCTGCTGCTCTCTGGAGGATGGCTGCGAGATCAATCTGCTCTCCAATTCCTCTGATAGCTTCTTGGCATACCTGTCCCACCGCCGTTTCTTCTCGTGGCTCCAATCATCCTTGCACGCACCGAGAAAGGGGGTCAAGTCAGGGAGCAGGTCAGAATTCTCCTCATCGGAACTGTCATGGTCAGAGTCCCCTGGATCTCCCCCTGCTTCAGCAGTACCACCACCAGGTGGCACATTCCCACACGCTCCGTCTCCGTTACAACTCCGGTCATTGAAAAAGATTTCCTAATCGGGAACGACTCAACACCAGAGAACTATCACCACAACTACAGGTCTCGCACCCCCCCTCT
>PYWC01000051.1:761540-771560 GCA_003182015.1 Tuber magnatum
ACATCCCCATCTCCACTGCCCCAGGCGATTCCGCCCGGGGTTCCCCGTGATTTATTGTACCCATCAAAGCGTTCCTCCTGGCCACTCTGATTCCCATTCTCGGCGGGGTTAGCCCCTGATAGTACTGATGCCGGTGGTAGAACAGGGTGTCGCCTACCCTCAGGAGTTGGGTTTAGAGCTTCGCGAGTTATCTGCAGAAATGCCGGAAGCTCCGGACGGCTCACTGGTTGCATTGGTGGACCTGTGTGCCTCCCTGACGCACAATACCCGCATGTTGGTCATTCATCCCCTTCCTTCCCCTTTCCTTTGTGCTACACTGGGGTCCAGGGTCCCTTCCTGCACCGATATGACGAGTAATAAATCCACCCTATACGGTTCTCTTCTGATTTGAAGCCCGATAGACAGAATCCGTCATCGCTTTCCGACTTGCCACTCATGATCATGGGGAGCACAGATGGACGAGTTGCCTTTGAAGGGGCAGAGGGAATCACCGGTGCCCAGGGAACAGAGCAGGCAGGTGTCCCAGGTCCGTGGATTCGAGTTCCACGTGATAGAGCCACCGGTACTCACCCTTGCTGGCACCATACCTGTTCAAAAGGTCCGGGTAACACCCCTCGCACTGGCTGGAAGGACGCGGTAGGAGAGAGGTCATGGACGGGCAATGGGACTGATAGAGGTGTGGGTCGGGGGCCGGCGATGGGAGGTATAGGTCTTGGAGCAGTAATGGAATGTATTGTAGTTGCAACTGACGGTGTTGTGGGAGAAATAATAGGAGCAGGTGTCCGGCGAGGAGTAGGGTCAGGCGTATCTAGTACCGTGATACCTGTTGGCTTCGATGTCCTTTGCTTGACATGACATGTATCAGTTGGTCCAATTGTCGCACTTCCAGAACGCCTGCGGGCGATTGAGGCGGGGATGGACAGAGAGCCTGTTGATGCTCTCATGAAGCAACAGGTGTAGCTGTAGCCTTCTCCCTTGCGGCTCTCCCGCATTCATCTACCCATAGGGCTTAGGTATGCTCTTCCTTGTTTGTTTCTGGCTCTCCTGGCCAACTCCAGCCCGAAATTCTCAGCCTTGGTATGGGCGAGTAGAAGTGGGGACGCAGTATCTATCATCAGCACGTTATTCTCAGGATCAATACTATACCCTCTTGCAAAGGCTCTTTCCAATGCTGCCATACAATCCTTCAATGCCTTCTGGTCTTTTAGCATCCACAGGTATGCGTACTGCTGCACCTTCATCCATTCCACTACTGCCGTAGTAATCTGTTTTCGGCACAGCTGCTATTGCTGGTCGTTCCAGTTTCTCATTCCTCGCTTGGCTTCCCCGATTGACTTCGATACGACACGTACGATGTAAGATTCAACGAACTCATGCAAGATATGGCTCAAAGGAATACCTCTTGTTGGTGGAGGACTCATGTTGTGGACAAGGGCGGAATCTTGAAAGAAGGAAAGGGCCACAGCGCGATGTTCTGTAATCATAAGATCAACACATTTATCAGGTAACTGAATAGGGGCGGGCTCCTCGAGTAACTGGTGGCCATCCCATTCAATACCACGAACATGTGCAAAAACCGATGGGCGAAACCTGTTGGCGGTGTTCTCATCAAAATCAAGTTCTGAATCTGTGTTGGATTCCATTCGGGTTCGAAGTTCATTCCTAGCCATTGCACCTTCCACCCTGGGATACGTGTTCTAGACAAGGTTGCCAGTATTCACCCAAGGTCAGTGCCGAAGGTCAGAAAGTAATTAATCTAGAGAGGAGTTAAGCGAGGAGGTCACTTAATGATATGCGGTAACGAGGGCACCCCGAGGAAGATGGATCCCAAGGTTGTGACAGCACTGAACCACTTCAAACTTATCGTCAAAGTTTCACCCAGATGTAACAGTAAAGTAAGCGGTAAAACTTAATATCGTTAACCCTGAGGGTTCACTCAATTAAGGTCTGGAGGTGATTGATTGTTGCAGTAGGAGAGTTCTCGCATAGACCTTTCAGGTAGTTTTACCTTATGCCAGCAACTTCCCGTGCAGTTTACTGCAACTATTCGAGCACACCCTTCAGGCATGCATGTGTCGACACACTCTAGTCGGCGTTCAACCTGTGTGGTTATCATTTTTGCCGTACATTTCTATTTTCCCCGCCAGTGTGAAAACCTCTACACATTGGTGTCTTGCCAGTGCCTAATGGTCAAGACACCTGATGAACTGGACTAGCTATGACACCCTTCCCATATGCATTGATCTCTACGTGACCTGAGAAGCTACCGTGAGTGGTTTATCTATCTACTGTTTACCATTCTCAGGCTTCCGGTGCCTTCCACAGGGTACGGTGGTGCGGGATTGGTCCAATGGGCGGTACCCATGACCACTACCTTGGATCCACCTTGCCTGTGGTAGGGATCATGCTTTTATTGTCTCTGCACTTCCCTCACAGGGTCTATAGCGTTGGTGACGCTTCTGGGCTTGGTAGATGTAAAACTCACCCGGTCACCCTGGCACCACCTGGGACTACTTTCGGGACCCCCCAGGTTAACCCCCATCAACTCTGTGAGCTTTGGCCCATTTTACTATGAACAACTTGGAGGAGGTATGCCACCTTGCACCCTATGCCCTCTTATATATCCTGCGAACAGCCAGAGTCGAGCGGACAGCAGCGACATATACGGTGTTGCAAGCAAGTCTCCAAAGATCCTTCTTTGTTAGACTGTACACAACTACGCAACCGTTTGCCTATAACATCCGGGCTTCAGGCCGGGGCCGGAAACGTATGATAGAAATAATGTCCCCAATTTCCAGCTTCTTCGGACCTGCGTAGCTCGCGCAATACCATCTCCTGGAACCCCAGATTCCAGTATTATGCATGGCTTTTCATGACAAACATTCCTGTCATTTTTCTCGAACTCCCCCAAGGACTTTGTATTGAAAGGTAGGGTAACTGAGGACTTTAGACAGGGTAACCCCAGCCTCATGGCAGGGTAACCAGATCCTGAAGGTAGGGTAACGTTCTCCTGTAGACAAGATCCCTGTTCTCTATTACCCTGTCCATTCCGTCGCTGGAGATAGAGGCTTCTGACCTTTCCCCAGTTACCCGCCCTAGCTGTGTAACTGCCCCTTATGAGGTCCCTAAGTGTACTGACACCACTCCCGGATGGATCCAGGTACCTATGTACCTCGCCAGCTAATCCTGTCCATGTCGGAGCCCCGGCGATCGGGTCTCTGCAGGTCAAGTACTTACTTGCCTGCCGATTCCTACCAGTTTGCCACCTGGCTACCTGTATGGGTGTAGGTTCTGACTGCCATACCTCATGTATGCTGGGTGGTTACAGGCAAGGCCCAGCATTCGGAAATACTGTACTACGAGAGTACGTCATAGCTGAGATCCATGACAAAGGCCATCACAGTACTAAATGAAACTCGCATTGTAAGACCAAGTATCTATTCTGGCCTGAAATAAAGAAGTACTTTAGGGCGTATGTGGCCCAATGACACACCTGCCAGACAAACAAAGAACCCAAGAAGTTACCAGACGGAAAGACACGGACAATTGTCCTAATATCCAAAACTTTCGAATCGATAGCTGTTGATTTTGCAGGACCTTTCCACCATTCATGTGGATACAATGCAATCCTAATAGCCATAGACAGACTTTCAGGATTCATATAGCTCATACCAACAAACGAGAAGGTTATAGCAGTAACAACTTAGGAACAGCTACATAACAGGATGTTTACACCACATGGTTATTCAACAACAACAGTAAGCAATACAGACCCATGATTTGAGTTCCATGTGTAGAGACAGCGGAGTTGATCATTAGGAATGAAACACATCAAGGCGGCACTAGGACACTGTTAGATAAACAGACAAGCCATGAGGAAAATTCCGGAGTTGAAGATGGCTCTGCGGAATGTAGTCAATGTAACTTGGGACAATTAGTTCGATGCCATACCTGAGCCAGCAGCATACTTGAATGCAGGATGCTCCGAAACTCTTGGTATGTTACCATACAAGGTCGTTTTTAGGAAACATTACCCACTTATTCCTTTGGTGAATCTCCAGAACTCCGGAGCCCCAGCAGCCGATGAATTATTGAACAGACAACAAGCAATCAGGAATACTGCATTTAATGTAATCAAATTAGCACTTTTCCAGAGTATGAGAACGGCAGCAAAATGACGCAGATACCAGACACCCATTTGGATAGGTAACTAGCTATTAGTTTATGGAAATCTGTTGGCAGCAAAGTCTCAATAGAGCAAGAAACTGCAAGCCCACTGGCGAAGACCATTTAAGATGGTTAGATATGATAACCATACCACAGATTACAGGGTGGAAATGGATAAAAGAATGTACCGAAACCAAGAGGCGACCTTCCACACATCCACAGTGAAAAGGTACCTCTCTAATGACGATATGGCATTTCCAGCAAGTAGCAATGCAAAGTCAGCCCCAATCATGGTTAATGAAACATCGGAATGGGAAGTGGACACTATACGAGACTATCAAAGATGGTATAATCGCGACCAGTCCTTACTAAAATGGGTTGGATACCTGGAAATGGAAAACCGCTAGGAACCTCTTGAAGAATTGGGAAATAGGATGGAATTGGTAAACCGGTAGTGGGCTAACAACAAAGCAGAGGACAAACTGCCATATACCATAAATCATGTAATGGTGGTGTAGAGTCCAACCCTGCTACAGATCCAACACCTCCACCCAGACACAAAGGAAGAGATACAGGGTAGTTTCTGGTCAGCCCACTTCAAGAGCGAGTTCAAAAATAGCGAAGAACAGAATCGGGTAACGGAAGATGAAGCTGCATATATGGCACCGCTAGCTGAAGCCGTGTACTGGGCATAACGGAGGAAGAAAAACATACCATCCAGTAGCCTTGCCAGGTCAAATGATAAGCAACTGCCTTGGAGACTACACTATCAGCTAAGGAGACTGTTGGTGAACCGTGATATTATTCCTAGATGATACCTTAAACATCGATTATTCATATATATTGGCAACAAATGCCTGGACATAACAACTGACCCAACAGGGCGGATGTGGGGAGAAATGCTATCAGACTTAGTCTGGTTCAGTAGTGGTTGTTACCTGAGTACAGAAAAATGTGATATGTGTATAGAGACGGAAGAAACTGACATTAAATACCACCCACCCTTCTTTGAATACCTAAGTGAGGCCAACATCTTGACATAAATACCACCCATCTTATGACCAACACCTAACCAAAATTTACTGCATTACCTCTAATCAAATAACCTCTTTCAAAACACTCTACTCTTATGCAAAGAAAACTAAAAATGTCAATCTACTAGAAAGTCAACGTGAAAGGATGATACCAAATTTTGGGGTACCTACTATACCGTGGAACTATTCCCCTAAGCGAATAGTGGAAAATAGTCTATATCGACTACTGTGCAGAATAGTGGTGCTTTAACAATCCCTACTGGGTAGCGCTTCCCTTATACAGGCAATGATACATTAGCCTCCAACACTCAAGACTACTTATCTTCTTCCGAGTCAGATAGCTAAGGACCCAAGGCTCCTATCTTATGACTTGTTTACATAGGTAGTTGCACAGCGGTGTCACATGGGCCAAGAGTAGAGTGATAAAGTTATAGGTAGGAAGATACAAAGATGATAGCATGAAGAGCTTGTCCTCCTGGGTCCTAGTGACCCCTTTTATACTCGCTCTTCATGCCAACCCTAACCCTGTGACTCATACCTCTGAGTCACCTGCAAGTGTCATGTGCTCCAAGGGCGTCACATGCATGAGACCCATGACCCACTAATTGAGTCATGTGAGAAAGTCATTACATTATATAACCTCGCAATTGCGAGTCATTCAAAGATATTAAACAATTATAACATACTAGCAACTCACAACTGTAAGTCGTATGAGACCCCATGACTGTAATGAGAGTCCTGGTATGAAAGCCTAACCAATCTGCCTTGCTGGTAAGTCTTACTTAGTTCTCCCAACATTCTGTTTTGAGTCTACTATTACGCAAGAAATCTTCCTCCCCTGTGGCCATTTGTGACAAGCGAATCGACATCAAAACAGAGGATTGGGATGACTGGACCATCCGAGACTCGATCGATTTGCCACCCTGCTGGGAATCAGGATCCTTTGTGTATAAGGTGCCTTGTCAAGACTGCCTGGAGAGATGGCCAGAAGGCATGGAATAGTTATTGCAGGATGATATAAGAATGTTGCAGGATAGTGATGACAATGAAGTTGGGTCCTATGGAGACTTTCATGAAAATAGTGGATTTACTGGCCATTAGGATTTCGTTATATTCTTTTATTTGGTGGAAATGTCATGTTGTTTTGAGAATGTAACCAGTATGGGTACTCAGTTATATTTTATGTTTGGTCTCACAGCATCATTTGATACTTGTATTGTTTTGTGTGCTACCAGTAAATGCATACAATGTTTTATGTTCGGTTTCACAGTATTGTTTGATACTTGTATTGTTTCATGTGCTACCAGTTGATACACTCAATGTTTTGGAATATCGCTCATACTGGAGATCAGTGATATGCTGTATTTAAAGACCGCTATTTTCCACTATGGAAATAGCACACTGCGACTGACAGTATTCTAAATATACTTGATTGAACAGTTACTTCTTTGATTCCCTAATACACTCCCTCAAACACTCTTTTAGTAAGTAGCGCTCACTTCTTGTTGACCAAGAAGCGATCTGCTCTGATCATACTACTATGTGACTAGGACCCAGTCCAAACACATTTCACCTAGGGTGGTTGCTTGTAAACTTGGTTTGTTCTGGTGGCAAGGGCAATAATCTACTCTGCACTATAAGTAGTGCAATTTGTTGTACTGGAGTTCTTGTACTAAAATGCTTCACGACATGCACAGATTACGACAATTATTTCCTGCAACAATCTGGCAGAGGCTTTTGCGGGGGCCAGACATCTTGTTGTGGTACATTGTATAAGAGAAAGGAGAGCCACTATGGGAAGAGGTTTGCTCAGTTTCCACTGTGTTGGATTCCTGCTTGTACATTGTATTATCCAAGATGCTATTGGCTTTCTTTATATAATCCTTAACATGCAGTTGATTTTGATTTGACATTCCTTGATACAACCAGGAAAGGGCATCAGCTAAATAGCTCCTCCTTCCCGCAGTGTAGACTATCTTAGTATCATACTTCCTTCAGGTACTAAGCTATCTGACTTGTTTTCAGCCGGAGCTCTTTGATATAGGCAGATGTGTCTGGGGTTAATGCTTAGTAACTATTGTGAAGATATTTTCCCTTAGTATGTTGTGGAACTGATTCAGTGCTTCAACTACTGCTAGGACCTCTTTATCTGTTGTTCCATAGTTTGTCTGTGTATCAGTGAATTTCCTACCGTACAAGGCAGCTAGCTGAGCTGTCTCATATGTTGGCCCTTGTTCCACCCATGCTCTGATTCCAAAATCTGAGGTATCTGTCGCCAGCTAGATTGGTTCTTTTTCCCTTGTTTCTATAGGTCACATGATCTGATGTTTGAGGATTTTTTTCCTGATCAAGCCGAATACTGTTTGATATGTATCTGTCTACACAAACCAGGCATTTCTTGTTAGTTCTATCAATGGTGTAGTTAGAGTAGTATGGTATGGAATGGATTGTGCCACATAATTTACTATTTCCAGAAATCATTGCAATTCTTTCTTATTTGTTGGTGTATCCCATAATACAATAGATAATGTTTTTTGTAGTGAGGTGTGAATTCCATCTCTGTCCACTATGTGTCCAAGAATTTCTAGCTTGTCCCTAAACAATACTGACTTTTCTTGCTTTCATAGAACTTTGCTTCCCGAAGTTGATCGCATACCTACCGGATGTGCTTTTCATGTTCTTCAGGCATATCCAAGAATATAAGACTATTACCAATGTAGATCTACATGAAATAGTGCAGGAATTCACTTAACAGATCTTCCATAATTTGCCTAAAGGTGGCAGGTGCATTCATATCCCCTTGCAGCATCACTTTACACACAAATCCTGCGAAATGTCTCTTGAACAAGTTGAATTGAACATTCTCCCAGTTCTCTCATAATTGAAAATAAGCACTGCCTAGGTCAATCTTGCTTTGCTATTTTGCTCGCCCAATACAGTTTCGAAGTTGCTGTTGGTTGATGATTGAAGCACCATACATTACAGTGTTGTTGTTTCAGATCATGTAATCTACTAGGGAGTGAATCCTTCTATCAGACTTTGGCTGTACAAATATTGGTGCTGCTCCTGGTACCTACTGTCATATGGTTATTCTTGTGCATAATTTCTCATCTATCTAGTTTATTAGCTTTTCTTCGCATACTTCAGAAATCAAGTCTGTTGGTTGGTTTCTTAGATCGGTTGGATCCTATAACTGAATATAGTATTTTATTTTCCGAACAGGTAGTAGGGTTTCCTGGACTTTGTCTGAAAATGCATCCCTGCATTCTTTCAACAAAATTGCTGGGGTGGCATCCAACACTATGGCTCTGATCTCTCTACTTGTTGGTCTGCATGATATACAAAGTTTGTTATCAGGAAAGTGCACTGTCATGTCCCCATACTTACTGTGACCATTATGCCTTTTTACATATAGCATTCCAATAAGGGTGTCATATTAGGCGAGGTTTGCAACTAGCATCTCCTGGTTAGACAAGTTCTTCTTCCCAATTCCTACAGTTAGTCCACACTTCCTGTAACTTAAAGAATGGAAACCTTTCACAGCTATGTTAACTATTGTTCGCTGTGGAAGTGGTTCCATGGGAATCCTATGAATTGTGATAAAGGTAGTACTGATTATATTGCAACCAATTGTTCCTGTATCGAATAGTACCTGGGCTAGGTGGCCATTTATTTAGATTGTGCCCTCCAATACATCATAAGGGATAATTATCCATGATGGCTACGTCTAGCAGCTTTCCACTGCAACTAAGTTTATCTCAATTTTGTTGTACATGCTTGTTTCCACCTGGTTTGTGCTGGCCTCCTTTTTCCCTGATTTGCCTTTTCCTTTCTTTGCATAACAGTCTTTTATGTCATGCCTCTTTTTCCCATATTCAGAACACGGGCCTTCGTCCTACCTCTTCTGTTTCATATTCTTGCTCTCCTTTCTTCCCTGCTCAGTTCCTTTGGCCTAATTCTTCTAGTCTTGTGAGCAAGAACCCTTGTTTGTTTGTCATTCAAGTTGGCTTGTTTGGTAAACTGCAGTTTTGTAAAGGATCGCATCCTTCTATTTTACTTGCTTAACTATCTTGTCGAAACTATCCCCATCCTCTTCCATTGGTTCAACCTTCTACTAGAATCTTGAGTCCATTGCCTTGTACAGTCTCTGCTTCAGCATATACTGGAATACTGTCCTGTTGGGCAGTCATCTATGGCATATTAATAAGTCTGTAGCTGCCAACATTATTTACTCTGTTTTCCCATTCCAAACTTGTTAAATGTCCTTGAACTTCTTATAATATTCTTCGATGTTTCTTAACAACCGGAATCTGTCCCTTAGTTACTTTATCAGGGTTGATCCATGTATCTTTTCTCCACTCTCATAGTGGTTCATTGCTTGATAAAGTACTAGAGCAAAAGTATTCATCCAATCAGTGGTTACAGAAAGACACCTCAGAAAACCCCACCTTGACAATCAACCACCTCTCAACCACAATGCCTCCCCAGAAGACAGGCTACTGCACCGAGTTTGAGAAAGGGCAAATTGTTGTTCTGAGGAAAAAGAAAATCTCTTTTTCCAAAATTGGAGAGCTCTTACACCATCCTAAGAGTATAGTCCAAAGTTTCCATAACCACTTCCAAAGAGAGGTGATGCAAACACTTGTAACGGGGGCACCCCTAGGAAGATGGATCCCAAGGTTGCGACTGCACCAACAACTTCAAACTTATTGCCAAAAGTTCACACAGATGTAAGAGTAAAGTAGACGGTAAAACTTAATATCGTTAAGCCTGACGCTTCACTCAATTAAGGTCTCGAGAGGATTGATTGTTGGAGTAG
>PYWC01000051.1:774275-786309 GCA_003182015.1 Tuber magnatum
GGGGCGGGGAACGGGGCCGGGGGCCCATGTTGTTCGGGGCCCCGGAGGCCCCGTAACGAACTCTAGTTGCCAGACAAGTTCTTTTGCACCCGTACTTTGATATGCTTCTTCTTCCTTTCCCATAGGAAAACTTCCATAGTATACTCCACTTCCTTCCTTTGACTTATTGATATCATGTAGAGTGAGATACTGGAAGGTAGTGGTAATTCATTGGTCGAACACTTCAGGTTTCCAGTCATCATTTTCTCATGAAATCATGGGTGGAAGCGAAAGCTTGATCTTTAGCCCTGGACACCTGACCATGAGGCTGGGTGGCACAGCAAAACAGCTTTCTGATATACTGTCTTCCAGGTCTTTACTGCTGGAGCTATCATCTGATGAGTGGTCATATAAGTCATCTAGTACTTTGGGTGCTGCGGTGTGTTTAGGAGTTTTCACCTTCTCTTTCTCTTATAATGTCCGCAGGACACTGCTTTGTCTTTTGGGTAGTGGCGCAGGTGTCTTTCCTTTGCTATGACAGGGAGGAATTGATCTCAGGGCACTAGATGCTTCCTCTGCTAGTTCCTCAGTGGATTCACTAAAGGTTCTTGTGACTAGGTCTTTGGCAAGCTTTCTCACTGGTTCATGTATTGTGAAATCACTCTTTGGTCCTTTTAGTTTCGTCCATTGGCTTTCTTTGTTAGGTCCCCACATGGGACTTACTTCCTACTTCAAGCCTGTAGTGACTCATTAGAGATGTCGCTAGCAGAGCCAAACACTTCTGGGTCTTGCCACTCTCCACTGCTAGCTTTCTGTTAAACTTTTGGCAGGTGATCAGGCCTGGCCCAGGTATGTTTCTAACTACTTGCTAAGATTAAAGAAAGGTAACATGTTCAGACCGTGTCCTATTCATATCACATTACAATAGCAGCACATGGCCACTTGATCAACAAGAGGTAAGCGCTACTTACTAAGGAAGGCTTCAAGAGAATGTAATAGGAAATTAAAAACGTAACCATTCAACTAGATATATTAGAAATAATGTCAGTCGAACTCTGCTTTTTCCATCATCAAAATCAGTGGTCTTTAAATACAACTTGTTCCTTATAGCCAGAATGAGCTATATCATAAAACATTGTATGGATCAAGTAATAGCATACTCAATATAACAGGTATCAAATTATACTGTGAAATCAAACATGAAATATTGTATGTATCTACGAATAATACACGAAACCTAACAAGTGTCAAATGATACTGAGAAACTAAATATAAAACATAACCTAGTACCTGGACCAGTTACAGTATTGGTAATCTCTGTTGATTTTCCACTTGCTTTTCTATTATAGGTATTTCAACATCTAGCTTAGACTCTTTTGACTACAGAGGAACCAGTAGATCTGAATATAGCTAAAGACTTGGAAATTTTATTATATCCTGTGTTTCCTTGTTTATACAGAATATAAATTTCCTTATTCAAGTCTTCTATGACTTTTAGAGTATGTGGGAGTGTCATGGCAGAGAGAGTTATTATAATAATAGTGGATTGACTATTGTTTATTATAGGGTTGGGCATGGTGGATTTTACCTACAAGGGCCCTGCTCTTCCATGGGTCTGAGTAGTGTAATTTGTTTATCGTTCCCACCTGACCTCTATCTGTGTGTAACGATCCAGCATGCGTAAGCTATGGCAGCCGGAACCTATACCCATATAGGCAGCCAGGAGGTGAACTGGTAGGAAGTGGCAGGCAAGTAAGTACTTGACCTACGTAGACCCAATAGCCCAGGCTCTGAGATGAGCAAAAATGGCTGGCAAGGTACCTAAGTCCTTGGCTACCCCCAGGAGTGGTATCAGCATTCTTAGGGACCTCTGAAGGGGCAGTTACTCCACTAAGCCGAGTAACTGGGAAAAGGTCAGAAATGTCTATCGTGGGCGACGGAAGAGACAGGACAACAGAGTAAAGTCATCAGGTCTACCAGACAAGATTACCCTACACTCAGGATCAGGTTACCCTGCCAAGGGACTTGGATTCCCCTGCCTAAAGTCCTGAGTTACCCTACCTTGCAATATGAAGTCCCTCAGGGAGTTGGGGAAAAATCACTGGAATGTCTGTCACGGGACGCCAAGCATAATACTGGAATCAGGGGTTCCGGGAGAGGCTACTGGGTAAGCTGCACGGCTTCAAAGACGCTCTAAATTGGAGACATTATTCCTATCATGCCCTTCAGCCCCCGCCTTAAGGCCCGGATGTCATGGGCAAATGGTTGTGTAGTTGTGTGCAGTCTAGTAAAGCGGAATCTTTGAAGACCTGCTTGCAACACCGTATATGTCGCTGGCGTCTAGTTGACTGCATGCTGTTTGCGGGATATATATGTGAGCATAGAGCGGAAGGTGGAGTCCCTCCGCCAGCTTGTTCAGAGTAAAACAGACCAAGACTAGGAGAGGTAACGGGGGTTGACAATGGGGGTCCCAAAGGTAGTCCTGTGTGGTCCTGAGGCAACAGGAAGAGTTTTACACCTACCAAGCCCGAATGTGTCCCCAACGCTATAGGCTCTGTAAGGGAAGTGCAGAGGTACTAAAGGCATGATTCCTACCACAGGTCAGGTGGATCTGAGGTGGTGGTTATAGGTAGCGCCTAGTGAATGACTTCCAGACCACTGTATCCTGCATATCACACCAGAAGCCCAAGAATCGTAAATAGTAGATGGATAAACTGCTCCTGGTCACTTCTGGGGTCAAGTAGAGATCAATGCATATGGGAAGGGTGTCCTAGGTAGCCCAGTTTATCAGGTGTCTTGACTGTTGGCCACTGGCAAGGCACCAATGCGAAGAGGTTTTCAATCTGGCAGGGAAAATGTAAATGCGCTACAGAAATAATAACCACATAAGATGAACGCTGACTAGAGTGTGGCGACGCATGCATGCATGAAGGGTATGACAGGAGACATGCCAGACCACCCTTAGTGGAGAAGGGTGTACTCGAATAGTTGAAGTAAACTGATGGGAGAGTTTCTGGCATAAGATAAAACTACTCGAACATCTATGCAAGAACTCTCCTACTCCAACAAGCAATCCTCCCGAGACCTTAATTGAGTGAAGCATCAGGGTTAACGATGTTAGGTTTTATCATTTACTTTACTTTTATAGCTGTGTAAACTTTTGGCAATAAGTTCGAAGTTGTTTGGTACGGTCGTAACCTTGAAATCCATCTTTCTAGGGTTACTCCCATTACAGTATATCATTAAAAGACCGCCTCACTTAACCCCTCCCCTGATTAATTGTTTTCGCCCTTTGGCACTGACATTGCATGAATACTGATAATCTTGTCTAGAACAAGTAGCGCCGGGTGGAAAGTCTAATGGCTAGCACCAAACTTCAACCCCATGTAGAATCCGACTCTGATTCTGACGTTGGCCATGACAAACCTACCACCCACAAGTTTCAGGCGTCAGTTTTTGCCAATGTTCATGGTATTGAATGGGAAGACTACCAGTTGGTTTTAGCGGCCACCCCTATTTAGTTACCTGATGAATGTGTTGATCTTATGATTACAGACCCTTGCACTACAGCGCTTTCATTTTTTCAAGATTCTACCCTTGTCCACAATATAGCCCCTTCCCCGCTGGGAGGTATCCCCTTTGCCTGGTTTTCATGCCATTTAGTCGAACCTTATACCGTCCATGAGGTGGTTAAGTCGCTCGACAAAGCAAAGCAGGAAAGGACAAATTGGAACAACCAGCTGCAGCAGGTGTTCCGGAAACAGACTACTACAGCATTGGTGAAATGGATGAAAGTGTAGCAGGAGACATAACTGCGGATGCTACAAGATCACCAAGCACTAAAGGATCAGATATCAGTCTTGGAAAAGGACTTTGAAGGAGGGTACAGTATTGACACTGAGAATGGTGTACTGATAATAGAGGCTGTGCCCCTACTTCCTCTGGTCCATAGTGGGCCCCAGAACTTTGGGATGGAATTGGCCATGAGAGCCAGAGATGACCAATCGACAGCATAGCTAAGCCCAGTCGGTATACAGATGTTGTAAAGCCTGAAAGGTAATAGCTATAGCTGTATCTCATCCTTCCCCAGCGCATCTACAGGCTCTCTATCTGTCCCCCCTCAATCGCCCGCAGTTGTTTGGGCAGTCCTGCGATCAGGCCAAGTGGTGGACATCGTGGCAAGAAAAGGACATCCAAGCCAAAGCGTATTATAGAACCAGATACGCCTGACCGTACGCCTCGTCCGACCTCTGCTCTATTTATGCCTCCAGGGGCACTGTCAGTCGCAACGCCTATAGCTCCCATAGCCGCCCTAAGACCCACACCCCTACCAGTCCCATTGCCTGTCCCTGACCCCTCTCATACTGTCACCTTCCCACCCACAGTGTCAGTTACCCCAGGGTTCCAATCACTATGGGCTGCGTCACCTAAACCTTTTGAACAGGTACAACACCAGCAAGAGTGGGCACCTGTGCCTCCATCACAGGAAACTCCAGTCCCCAGACCTGGGACACCCACCCACTCTCTTCCTTGGGCACCAGTGATTCCGTCTCCCCCCTCAAAGCCCATACTTCCCTCCAGTCCACCAACTATCACAAGTGGTGACTCAGACAGCTAAAGCGAGTTTTGTCTGTCCGGCCGTAAATTGTAAGAGACCCATATAGGGTGGATACAGCCCCATACGTTCGGGTGCAAGAAGGGACCACAGACTCTTGTGAAGCATAGAAGAAGGCACACCGCAGGAGATAGATGACTAAGATGTTGGTATTGTGGGTCATGGAGGCACGCTGGCCCACCAATGCAACCCCGGAGGTGTCCAGAGCTTTAGGCATTTCTGTGGATAACTCAGGCAGCTCTGAACCCAACTCATAAGGGTGGGCCATGCCCTGTTCCACTACTGACATCAGTACCATCAGGGGCTAACCTCCCCAAGGATGTGAATCAGGATGGCCAGGAAGAACGGTTTGATGGGTACGACGGACCACGGGAAACCCAAGGCAGAAACACTGGGGGTAGTAGGGATGGAAATTTGCCACCCAGAGGTAGTACAGTGGGAGCAGGAGGAGATCCAGGGGACTCTGACCATGACAGTTCAGATGGTCATGATGCCGATTCTCCCCCTGATTTGACCCCCTTTCTGAGTACTCACAAGGAGGATTGGAGTAACGAGAAGAAATAAGGGTTAAACCGTCATGCTATAAAGCTATTACAGCAATTATAGAGCAGATTGACCTCACGGCTATCCTCCAGACAGCAGTAGAAGAAGGCGGAAAAGCTGAGTGGCATTTCGGCGTTTAAGGGAAAGGTCACCAAACTTGCCAGTTTCC
Source organism: Tuber magnatum (assembly GCA_003182015.1). Taxonomy (NCBI): domain Eukaryota; kingdom Fungi; phylum Ascomycota; class Pezizomycetes; order Pezizales; family Tuberaceae; genus Tuber; species Tuber magnatum. The sequence continues at coordinate 779,582 of PYWC01000051.1, forward strand.
TGGTGCTGGTGTAGGTTAAGTTCAAGTACTTTGGCTGGTACAGGTTGACTGATATGGATAAGGCAAACCTAGTGCTACCCCTTCTAGAAGACTCCACCCAGGCATGGTACTTAGGGCTGCACTCCCACATCAATAAGGAGGCAGCCAAGCGTACTGGAGTTCTTATCAACAATGGTAACCCCTTGAGAACATGGAAAGTATTATGGGAACAGCTCGAATAAAGTTTTGGCACTGACCAAGTGGAACGAGACTGATCCCTTCTGGAGTGGCGATACCTGGTGATGAAGCCACATTACATTAATGAGTACCTGGACAAGATAATTGACTTCATGTATAAGCTTAACTATACAGACCAAGTGCAGGTATGAGATAAGGTACGGTCAGGCATTACCCAAGAGGCTCAGAACGTGTGGGCACTCAAGCAGACCTATCCAACCGACTTGAGCGACTATCTTGATTATCTTCGCAAGGTTGGACATACACTGGAAGACAACTACCAGTTTAGGAACCATGTTATCCACCCTGTCCAATATGCCCAGCCAACCGACAAGAAGGACTATAGATCATCAACATCTGCAAGGGTTAAAACGAAGGAAAAAGGTTGAGGCAGACAGAACTAGAGGCCTACCAAATCTACTAATTTCAACAAGCAGAAGTAGGGAAAGCCAGTGACTTATGAGTATGCTATAGCGTATAAGGAAATCCCGTCGACTTTGACCAAATGTCAGAGAAAGCACAACCAGTGCACCAAGTGTGGACAGATGGGTCACTTCTGGAGGAAGGGTACCACAGAATCCCCAGTCGTTAGTTTATCCAAACAGATTCGTGGATTGAAATGGTCAGCCCTGGTAGGCCAGCCCTTTGGTACAGACAAGCCACTAAAGTGCATTGAAGCACCACCTCCAGCCTCCTCATCCAAGATACTTGAAGCTTGACCGGCATCACTTCAGACCATAGAGGTTGATACTAATGGCTCAGAATAGATAACAACCTATTCTGCTTGAGGTATAATCTTACTAACCCGTATCAATAGACCCCGGAGGGATGGATAGAAAGGGACTCAGGAAGAGGTTCAGGGATAGGTAAGTACCCCTCTACAGCATGAACATGTCTGGTACTGACTACACCCAGAGGGTGTAGGCAGATTCATGTTGCATGCCACATGCAGTGGATTGGGCTATCTCTCCTTTATTGGGTTTCTGGTTATTTCCTTTGTTCTGGTTATATGTATTTCTTCCAGAATTTCCTTAGCTGGATAGGCAAGTCTTAGGACATTATTTCGGTTGAGGCTGGGTGAGGTCTTACTAGAGGAGACACTTGACATTGGGGAAGCAATGATGCTTCGCTTGGAACCGGTCCATTAGCAGACCTCTACCCATCTCGGGAAAATTATTATCTTTGGTACCAGTAGAATTAGTTTACACTGAACTTGATCAAATAAACAGTGTTATTTCCAAGTTTCCCTCAGGAGGGTTTAGTACCCAAAATCACACTGGCGTGATAGTAAACACTCTAGCAATTTGAGAAAACAAATCTTAATCTCCGAACGTTTACCGACCCATTGTAGCTGCTCTTATGTCAAAAGGCCAGAGACCAAAATTATTAAACCAAGATGACTAAATACCTAAGACAAGTAAGGGGGCAGAAACATGACAACTTGCCTCATTATACCCGGTCTATTTACCTACAAGTGAAGCTAGACTGAAAGATTTGAGGTAGATGGGTAAGCACAGAAGTACCCCTGCTACTAGATGGTGGAACTACTGGGCTGGTGCTGAGTGGCTGATGGGTTAAGCAGACTCAGACACCTTGCGTAAGGTGAAAGGTATATGTGCCAATAAGCGACGCAAGCGGTAATCACATTCATGGATCAGGTCTGCAATATACCAAGTCACTGGAGCTGAGGATAGATGACCACTATAATGAGATGCGCTTTGAAGTCGCGGACATGCCTGACACCAAGGTGGATGGGTACCTACCTATGTCTTAGTTGAAGGACCATAACTCTACCATAGATTAGAAGACTGGATTGCTAAGCTGCCACTCAGATTTCAGTAAGGCTAACTGCCTAGCAGAGCAGGGGCAGTCAGTGTTCATGACTGGTGAAGCGTTAATAGCCGAAGACCTTAGTAATGTGTATCTGTTGAGGATTGTGCAATTCTGCGATAAGGAAGGTGCTGACATTGCAGTCCAGCTACTCCTCTAGTATAAGGACTATGTGGATATCTTCAGTCAAGGACCAATTGGGGCACTGCTGAATAACTCCAGGTATGACCATACAATCAGGTTGCAACCCGGGACTCAACCTCTGTTTGGACCTATCTATCCGTTATCGGAAAAGGAGCTTAAGGGACTCCGGGAATATCCCAATGAGATACTGGGGGGCGAACTGGAAAGCTATGGTGATCCTGTTTCTCGCTAGCAGCCCCTATCCTCTTCATGCCAAAACCAGATGGTACATTAAGACTCGTAATAGATTACCAAGGGCCTAACAAAATCATGGTTAAGCGTAAGTATCCTCTACCGCTGATGAACAAACTGTGTGATAGGTTAGGAAAGGCCATTGTGTTCACTAAGTTGGACTTGAAGAACAGCTACTACCTGCTGAGGATGGCAGAAGATGAGGAATGGAAGGCCACCTTCCAGTGTAGATATAGACTGTATGGATACACAGTCATACCATTTGAGTTATATAATGCCCCCGCAACTTTCCAGAACATGACCAATAAGGTCTTCCTTGACCTCTGGGATGAAGAGATCCTTACAGGCATGGATGACATCCTGATCTACTCCAAAACCATGGAAGGGCATGTAGCGCTGGTGTGGCGCATGATGGTGGAATTGCGGAAAGCCACATTATGCGTAAGTATGAAGAAGTCCAGTTTCCACCAACGGGAAGTTGGATTCCTCGAATACAGGATCTCTGCCATGGGGATCCTTATATTATCAGAGACAGTGCAAATAATCAGGACCTGGGCACATCCAACATGTGTTCATCGACATTCAAAGATTTATGAGCTTTAAGAACTTCTATCGTCAGTTCATAGAGGGTTTCAGCAAGATAGCGAAATCTCTGACAGACTTGATAAAGAAGGTTGTCTGATGGGAATGGACACCTGCTTGTGCACAGGCCTTCAACCATTTGAAGGAAGCATTTACGTCAAACCTATCCTAGTACATTTTAACCCTCAACGGCCAACCCAGCTGGAAACCGATACTAGTGACTTTGCATTAGGAGCCGTCCTCCCACAGTTCTGTGAAGATGAGAGATGGCTTCCAGTGGTCTATCATGGTTGAATGTTACACCCAGTGGAGATTAATTATGATGTCCATGATAAGGAAATGACTGCCATCGTAGCGGCATTCAAGGAATGGGGTCATCTGCTATACGCGGTAATGGAGCAATTAGTGATCTATATGGATTATAAGAATTGGGAGTACATTAATAGTACCAAGGTTCTTAACTGTAGGAAGCACTACTGGGCTGAGTTCCTGCAACCGTTTAACTTCAAGGTGGTTTACTGAGAAGGACGGTTGAATGAGAAGGCCGCTGCGTTGTTAGAGCATAGGGACTACCACCGTGAAGGGGGGAGTGATTTTCCACCAAAGTTGTTTTTTGCCCAGGACAGTGGGTTGGGAGCCAGGAACAGGACACCTTGCCACCACAGGTGTTGCAAGTGTGCCAAGGATTTTGGCTCCAGTCTTCCTTTTTAGATCGACTGCGGGTAGCGATAAAACAGAACCAGGAATACTTAAGGATCCAAAAGGCAACAACTGCCTGTAACGAAGAGGTTGACTGACACTTCACGACAGAAAAGGGCTTACCCCTGTACAAGAACAGGTGGTAAGTTCCCTAGGGTCAGAATCTGAAGCTAACAATCATGGATGCTGAATATGACTCCTGAATCACGGGATACTTCAGGACTTACAAAACCATTCCCAGGGTTAGGGCTAACTTCGATTGGTCTAAGATGGATAAGCACATCACAGACTACGTCTGAATATGTGATGCATGCCAAAGGAATAAGTCTAGCAGGCACAAGAAATTTAGTCTGCTGGAATGTATTGACGTTCCTATGCAGCCAGGGACAGCGATGTCAATGGTCTTCATTGTAGCGCTGCCGGAGTTAGAAGGGTATACCAAAATCTTGGTCATTGTAGACAGATTTTCGAAAATGGCGCACTTCATACCCCTGACTACTAAGGTACTGATCAAGCCATCCCCCATCTCCGTTACAACTCCGGTCATTGAAATTTATTTCCTAATTGGGAATGACTCAACACCAGAGAACTATCACCACTTTTCCGGTCTTGCACCCCCCCCACTGTGGGGTGCTAGATTACTTCTTTTCCCTCCTTGCTTGGCCAGGCATTACTTATGGCCTCTACCTTCCTTCCCCCTGAGTTAATCCTCATGGGGACGCTCCCTTCTGTCTGGAACTGCCTCGCGGTGGTTGCCCTTCTACACTTCCCTGCTCTCGCCAGGCTTGCTTAGCGTTTGTACAGTCGGCTTTTTTCTGGGAGGGGTTGGTCGGATGGTCAGTCTGCTTGGTAGTCCTCTGGGCTATCGGGGGCCTGTTCCTTCCTCCTGGGATAGCACAGGTATGGTATCCTATCCACTAAGTGACACTTTCTCTCGGAGAACAAGGGACTACATGAGAGAAGCGGTAAAACACTATGCCTTGCCTGGGGGGTGGATGGCTCCTGTGACCCCGGTTGCAGCCTACTGCCGTATCATTGGCCGTGCCTCACCTGGTCTTGGTGTTCCATCTTTTCTTCTCTTCAGGTCAGTGGGCACCCTACTGCGCGGGTCCTCGGGGCCCTACCTCCTCTCCATGTGGTAGCTCTTCTACCTGCTCACTCCCCGCCAGCTTTGGCTAGCCACTTCTCAGTCTGGGTCTGATGCTGCTCGCGGTGTCATCCATCCTCCTCCGCTGGCATCCTCTCTGCCTCCTCTTTTCGGTGCTGACTTTCTCTACGGGAGTCATCCACACCACAGCTGGCACCTTACTGCCACCTGCTCTGTGTTCCAGTGGGCACAGGGTCAGCTTCGCCTGCCACACGGCCGCGATCTGTCCTCCTCCCTAGGGATCCGGTGCTTTCATCCCTGGCCACTCGGGAATCTAGCTCGTCTGTTGCCCTCTGTTGTGTCTGGGCATTATGTGCCCTTGCTACAAGGCATTTGCTTTAGGGGTGGCAGAGTGTGGGGTATATTTCTCCTTTCCGGGTCTTGGGGTTTCTAATTTGTGGGGATCTAACTGCTGTCTCAGTGTCGGGAGGGGCTTTCCTTTGTTGCTGCACATCCGGGGAGGTGTTGGGTTCGCTGTATTCAGCTCCATCACGGGGGGTCCGGGTTTTTATACCCCAGCGGGTTTTCCATGGCCTTTGTGCGGGTGGATAGACTGTAGTTGGAGGTCTTTATCGCTATACCGTTAACGGTGAATGCGTTCTTTGTACCTACTTAATAAATAAACGCAATGAGTAAAAAAAGAAAAAAAAAGGTACTGATAAAGCGGCTTGCCTTGATATTCCTGAAGGAAGTTTGGTGCCTTCATGGACTCCCAGAGTCAATCATCTCTGACAGAGATAGCCGACTCAGATCCAAGTTCTGGATGAGTCTGATGCACTGGTTGTAGGTGAAACTGAATGTTTCGACTGCTTTCCACCAGCAAACCAATGGGCAAACTGAGAGGATTAACTAGACACTGGAGCAGTGCTTGCATAGTTACTGTTCCTACCAACAGGATAATTGGGTTTCACAACTACCACTTGCGAAGTATGCATACAACTACTTAACATCACAGTCAACCAGGTTATCACGGTATGAGATCAATTACGGATTTTGTTCCAGGACAAACTGGTCTGGTGTTGTATCTGATAAACAAGGGATACACTCTAGCAATGACCTCTTGGTTAAGGAATGGGATAGAACCTGGCAAGAGATCCAAGAAAAGATTCAACGGGCACAGGAAAGGCAACAGAAATGGCACGACCAGAAAACCTTGCCATCATGGGCCTATGTTACTTTAGAGGTTGTGGCCCCTGGGTGGGCTAAGAAAGCAGACCGCGTGATGTTTAACAGCAAGAACATCTGTACCAGGCGTCCGATAAAGAATCTGGACTAGTAGATCATTGGCCACTTCATGGTCAAAGGTCAGGTGAGTACATGAGCATATGCACTCCAATTGCCAGTGAGATAGAGCATCCACCCGGTTTTGAATACAACATTGCTTGAACCATACTATAAGGATCCGGGATTGGTTAGGGTCCAGGAGGTCCCGCCCCTGGAACCTGTGGACAATACGCCAAGTTACATTATCGAAGCTGTAGTGCACAGTCGATGGTACGGTAGAGCAAAGGCAAAGTTCCCGTCGTGCTTTATCAGGTACCTGGTTTCATGGAAAGGCTATAGAGCTGAGGAGAACTCAGGGGAGCCCTGTGAGATGCTAGAAGGGACAGGCTTCCAGGCCATTCTGGATTTCCATGAAAGATATCTGTCCAAGCTAGGCACAATAGGGTCTTGGAGAAATCGAGTTGTGGATGTAACGGGGGCACCCCTAGGAAGATGGATCCCAAGGTTGCGACCGCACCAAACAACTTCAAACTTATCGCCAAAAGTTCACACAAATGTAAGAGTAAAGTAGACGGTAAAACTTAATATCGTTAAGCCTGACGCTTCACTCAATTAAGGTCTCGAGAGGATTGACTGTTGGAGTAGGAGAGTTCTC